>JBBUKS010000060.1:7067907-7082279 GCA_038050645.1 Hedychium gardnerianum
TGAATTGAGAGCTCGATAACATCTAAACGAACCAAACTCAAGCCAAGCTTGAAGTGAGAGTTCGATAATATCTAAACGAACCAAACTCAAGTCAAGCTTCAAACAAGCTCAAACTTATAAAAAAATAAATCAAGCCAAGTTTGAATAATCATTTCAAAAGCTTGGTTCATTTTAGGCTTGGCTCGGTTATCTTATCAAATAAGTTTGAACACCCCAAGGCTTGACTCGACTTGACTTGTTTACAATCCTACCAAAGAAGGTGATAGAGTATATCGAGGAATTAAGATGGTGCATATCGCCACTTCGACTTGAAAAGTAGAAACCAATGCACTGAATGGGAGAAGCTTATCGATCGCCTGTTGAGTCGGTAGCAAGTAGAGAGATTAGAGATCAAGGTTCTCGAAGAAAGCTCAACCTACTTAATTATGAATGACACACTTTGAGTTTTCAGATAGATTTTAAATTTAGGCGAGAACAATTGATTATTGTTTAGTTATATTCAAAGATCCAATAAACTAGAGGTTATTATCGATTAGTTGAAATGTCTAGTTAATTAGAGAGTCTACTTAAGTCATTCTACTTGCAAATAAAAAGTTTTTTATTTTAAGTTGATTAAATATGAATTTATTTGACTAAGGGTTGAGTCGATTAGCTAGTGGACTAAATACTAACCTTGAGCAAAATTATTATTCAAATAACTAATTTCCTAATCAAATAGATCAAATTGTCTATAAACAAGCATGAGGTTAAACTAAATTCAACTTGAGACTATAAACAAAGGAACAAGAGTAGCTCGCATAAACCATTCAAAGTGCTTAAATTATAGTAATAAAATTCTAATGATTTATTAAAAGTTAACATGTAGAAATTATTTTACTTGTTAAATAAAAAACATTATTAAGAGAAGGATGGTAAATGCCCAAAATACGCTTCCTTTGACTTGCCTCATCAATCATCATCAATGCCCGCTTTCGTTCTCTGTCGGCAGATTCCTCAAACTTTAAGATCAAACATCAAAATACATCATCTTATTTATTAATTTAATTTAATTTAATCAGCGAAGAAATGGGAAGACCAGTAATGTCGATCCAAAATTAAGAGAAATTTAATTTTCCTAAATCTGAGAAAAATAATGCAGCGGTTAAGACATAATGGGATTCTCAAAGTATCATAGTTCGATTTTTTGTGGGGATA
Source organism: Hedychium gardnerianum (assembly GCA_038050645.1). NCBI lineage: Eukaryota > Viridiplantae > Streptophyta > Magnoliopsida > Zingiberales > Zingiberaceae > Hedychium > Hedychium gardnerianum. Next base: position 7,069,102 of record JBBUKS010000060.1, read on the forward strand.
TATTTGATGTTAAATTTAGTAAAAAAAATTTTGGGTTGAACGATTATGACTAGAAAAAGTTCAAGAGTTTATCTTCACAACGATGAAGATCATGAAAGTCGCAATGAATAATATTTATGAGATCAAATTAATCATCTTTAAAATTAATTAGATAGGAAAAATTAAACATATGAGTTTATAAAAAATAAAAAAAAATTAAGGAATGAATGCAAATTCAATTCTACGTTGCAATAAAGAAAAAGGGAGAAAAGTAGGTATAAACTTTCTGACTCATGATTCCCTCTCTCAATTATTTGCTTTATATTTATTTTCCAGTTGCACACAGTTCAATTCATCTTCAAGAGATAGCATGTGAATTATTGTTTTTCTTTCTTTTTTTTTGTTAAAAATAGAAAAGACACCTCTTTTTATTATTTTCATTATTTTTTAAATATTAAAATAGTTACTATTATTTTTTTATTCTAATAGCTATTCCAGGAAATCAATTTAATCTTTTTTAAGTTTTAATAATTATGATTATAGCTATACAGTTGTGTTCAAATAATTTTAAATTAAATTGAAATGATTTTTGATAAATTTGAATTATTTTAACTAATCTTAGATGCTCTAGACTTTCTTAGGGAATATAAGGTTTTTATGAGTATCCTGTCATTTAAGTTAAGAGAATATTTTTAAAATAGAAAGTTTCAAATTTTTTAAAATTAAAATCATAGGCAAATAGAGCAAGACCAACTGTCTAAATAGTACTCATGTATAAATCATTTATGAGTCTCGTGAATGTCAGTTGATTAATGATTTTTTTAATATAATTTTAAGATGGATTATAAAAAATATTTGATATGAACATAATTATTTTTTATTATAATTTATAAATTATTTATGGATACAAGTTGTAAATAATAATTTTAATAAAGTTGAAATAATTTTATTTTATATTATTGTAAGTGCTATAATAGTATTAAAATAAAATATAATAAAAATATTATTTTATATTTAACGATAATGATTATAAGAGTACCTTTTTCATTGTTTAACTTTTTTTATATTATTTAATATTGACAATAATTTCTAAATCCTACATAATTCTATGAATTATGAGTTTATGATTAAGCTCATAGTCCTCAATTCCGCTCACTAAACTTTCTAGCAAATTTAAATACTTTCACGTGGTTAAATTTTAAAGCCTCAAATTCATTAAAATCCTCGAGATTATTTTCTAAAATTTAAAAAGAAATGCAAAAATGACAGAAAAAGATTTTAATATTATTTATCATATTTAATTTCGTTATGATAATCATCTGCCGACGGAATGACCTACCTAATCCATCAAATCGAGTGCCAAAAATGTTCCAATCAATAAAAGAACACAAAACAATTTATTTACATTTTAATTTGTTGATCGGCTGCATCAATCCAGTTTTTTTTTGAAGGACAACGCATTTAAAATTATACTAACTTTTAAATTCTTGAAAAGAATTTTTTTATATTTTATTTTATCCCTCCCATAAATCTAGTATGATATTATATTCAAAAAAATAATATCATTGTGGTATTAAATTTTAAAAAATAATATCATTATGATATTAATTTTTAAAATATAATATTATTATAATATTGATTTTTTAAGAACAATACTATTTTATATTGCTTAAATCCTAAATTTAAGATCATTGTCGTATTTTGAAAACTAACATCAACATCATAGTACTATTAATTTTTAAAATATAACTATCATATTATTTTTGGAAATCAAATATTATAATAATATTATTCTTTAAATATAACATCATAATAATTAATGGGAGAAATTAAATTAGATGTGCTTTTAGGAATTTTATAATTTTAGGTGCGCGGGTTAATTATTAAAAAAAAAAGGAAAATTATAAAGAACTGGAAATATAGTACGAAAAAGATTCTTAAAAAATAAAAAATATATAGAATTTGAAGTAGAGCAGTTGGTTGGCCTTTCACATCTCCATCCACTCTTTTGAATGAGACACCACAACAAATAAAAATAATAAATATATCACAACAAAAGCTCGGGGGTAGATTGGTCATTTCATACAAAGTTGACTAAAGCCATGCCACGTGGCGTTTTGGAAGTATCTTCTTTGTTCAGGGGCATATTGGTCTTTTAGGATAAAAGGGACTATACAAATCGGGAGGGTGGGTCGAGTGTTTTTACTGCCTTGTCTTTAATGGTTGTGTGGGGAGAGACCGTCGCTGAAGCAGCAGAGGAGTGAACAGGGAGACCTGTCGATTGTGGCCGGAGAAGATCGTCGCATTTGCTTTCGATCGGTCACCAGTCTGCCACTTTGGAAGGTGTGCGAAAAAAAATCCGTTTACTGTTTTTTTTTTGTTTTTTCGATCTGAGTTCCAAGCTGTACTTGGTGTTTTCTCAAGCGTCCTTCGTCAAGGCGGACCTGCGTGCAGGGTTCTAAAATGTGGGAATTGGGATGTGTGGTTCTCTTGGTCAGGGAGATTGAGATCTGGATAGTGAGAAAGGTCAGATTTTTATTGGGGAATGGGAATGTTTACTAGTTTTGGTTTCGTATTTATTTAGTTGAGTGCGGCTGGATGTGCATGAGGGGTAGTTTTTCCATTCTTCGTGATTGATGATAGAAATGGTTGGATTTATGGCTTTGCTTTGTCTCGAATGCTTGCTGGTTGACCAATGCAAATGGGCGGATTTGTTACCCTTCACACCTTACCGTTGCTGAGTAGCAATTCCCGTTTTGTCGAGTAATTCCTGTCGAGAGGGAACTTTGATGGCGAGACAAGATCGAAATCCCGCAAAACTATGTTTTTTCTTCCTGTCGCCATCATTCTCCTAAGTCTCTCCATCTCGTGGGCCAGACTCTCTCCAGCAGGCGATGGCGGCGTCCATTTTACTGGCGGACAGTGACATCTCTCCAACGGCAAGCGGCGTCCCCTTGGTTTCCGGCCCTCTCAGTCGCAGTTGCATGATTGTAGTTCTAGCATTCCCTCAATTTTTGTAGCGTCTCTCCAGCCCTCTTCAACCTTCAATAATTATTGCGTCCAGCTAATCTGTAGCCTTTAGGGTTGGCATTCCCTCTCTTCCTTTCACTATGAATATTTATCACGTACACAGTCTAACCATTAACACCCCCTAGTCTTCTGTGACTGTAAGGAACCCTGGCCTTGGGAAATTTTGATCAAGCTCAAGTTTGAGGTATTATATAACTTGAATCTCATGTTTTAATACACCAAACATGTCTGGTCTGCATATCTAGACAAGCTAAGTTGTAGATCAGCCCAACTATGATGCAAAACAAGCTGATGGGCATTTCTCGTTCACATCTAAATCTAGTCAAAATTTTGTTTTGAGATCAAACTTGGGCTAAGTTCAAACTCGATGATAAAATTTAATCTTACAAGTCATGTATTTTGCAGTACATGAAAATAATGTATTATGAGAGTTGAATTTAGATGTTATGAACTCTTATCAAATTCCCAATATTGTTAATTTATAATTTTCAATTCATAAGATGATGCATGGGCAGGTCAACATGGTTAAATAATCCTTAAATGAGTTTTTGTCCATGAAATAAAAAAAGTCAAGCTTTGTTCTAATGCTCTGGCCCTTTGGAGTCTAAATTTATAGCTATAGTTTGGCTTGTGAAGAAGTTGATCCCAACAAAAATGACGTTTTAACTAGCTGAACTATGAGTACAATTTAAGGGTTAGCCCTTAATTGGGTATATGGTAGCAAGGTCATTATATACAATTTAATTAGTTATAGTAGAGGTTCTTAATGTTATCATTAAAACTTGTCCAATCATGGCTTAACACTAATAAACCTTTTTATGTGTTCATGAAAGTTAAGATTATAGACCCATTAGCGCAAGATTAATAAATTATCAAAATATAGAATAAAAAGGCTTCATAGGAACAACAGGAAATAGGTTGTGGTTGCTTGATCAATCAATCAATCAAACCAACAAATTTTTCATGAGATTTTATCTGAAGATGAGATCTCTTAACTCTAAACCAAGAACTTCAGCCTCTAACACTTCAGAGATCTTCTTGTTTTTTCCCCTGCTAATAATCAACTTAGGTGTAGGTGTAGGGTTATGGGACTTATCTTGACATCTGAAATTTAGTTCTACCTTTTCCTGATATTCATTGTTATGCATTCCAGTCCTTTCTACAGTTCCACCCCAAATATCTATCAAACTTAGTCCAATTATAATCACTTTCTTATGGCCATATTACATGTAACTCGATCCATGCCAATGTCCTTAAACTGCTAATTGGGAATTAAACTCTATGTGGTGGATAGTCAATTCAAAGATATTAATCTCCTTATGTGGATTCTCCACTTGTTTAAAATTATGATTTTTTAACAATTAATTTAATTGTTCAGAATATTCATGCAAGTTGTGGGATATCAAGGTCCTCAATGATTTTTTTTTCACACCATGCTTCTCTATTTTTTATGAACATTCAATCCAAGAGGTGGGAGTAGTTTAATGAAGATTTATTTATGCATTTTCTGATTTCTATGTGACATAAACAGGAGAGAAAAAAGAAACCTCATACATGGGGTACTTGTGTAGCTGAGTTATAAAAGTTAAGTGCCAAGAATCCTTCCAAGAGCTTATTGTATATAGACAAACATGAGTAGTTTCATTATACCATATAGCATGAAAGAAAAGTTGCTTAGTTTGGATATTTCAAATATTAAAGATCTGAAGTTTTGGAGAAATTGCATGAAAAATAAAGTTAAACAAGAAACAAAGTTAGGATCTTTGATTCAGATATCACTTGATGTAGAAGAAAAAATGGAAAACTATAAATTTAGAAATATTACTCATAAAATCTATTCTATATAGAGTGAACTTACTACTTGTGTTATGATAAGACAATTCTTTAGCTGTAATCATTTTATGCAATGGATATACACTGTTCAAAGAAGAATATGCTGACAAGTGGGCATAAGAGACCTTTCATCATGGTTTTGATGGTCTTTTGTTATGGTAGATGAATGAACATAGTGGCCTCTCATTGTTAATGATGTTGCATAGCTGGTCACATATTCTTCTCGAGATCTTTGCCAAGGGAGTAGTTCTTGGAATCACAGAAGGGAATGTGGGACGTGGGTGCTGACTCATGTTCCGCACCAGATAAGATAAAAATTTATATCATTTATTCATAGTGGATAACACCTTGATTTATGTGTAGCTTCTCTCCGTCCCAAGCCTTTATTCAAAATCTTAATATATCCTAATATATTTCATTTTCACGTCTATGAAATTAACCGCTTGGTAGAAAAGGTGGGATAATTCTATTAAAATGTCCCCATGCTACCGTAGGATTCAAGGAGGGCTAAAAAAGAGAACCTCACTGTTGCATATAAAGAAGTTATTTTCATGATTTGAACCTAGTATCTCATGCCCAAATGGCACAATCCTGCCAGTCTGTCAACTTTATCAGTCAACCAATGCTCGACATACTAAGTCCGTGTGAGTACCAGTTCTAGTACACCTGATCTTCCTCATAAGTAGCAACTCTCTTTTTAATTGAATGTTATTTAGGTGTTGGTTTATGTGAATTATAGAATAAGTTTTGCTTACCTCGTTATTTTTTTTATATGTTTAAGTTGTATGGAACCTCAGGTCCTCAATCAATGGTCATTTTGTAGACTTTTGAATCAATGGAAATTTGGTATTTAGGATATCAAGAAAAATGTATCATGTCATCCATATAGATAGGGAAGAAGCAAATATTCAGTGTCCTCATACTCCATTATTTTCTCTATTCCTGTCTGCACTTTGGCTGGTTGAACTAGAAAATAGATATGAGAAATTCCTCTTGCAGTTTAGGATATAAAATTTGTGGCTCTTTAAAACGATGTTTCTGCAATGCTCAACTTCTCATGATACTTACGAGTGAAAATTCTTGCATAGTTTACAGACAAAGGATCTTCAATTTTGTTTTCCTTTCTCCTTATCTACTATCTATTCTGTAATTACTTTTTCTTCTTTCTTTTACACATACGCTCATTATTTACTGGCTGATCTTGTGCATCCAGCATCCTTTTGTTAGAAAAATTTAAAGAAATAGTAAATAGAGTATCTTATTAATGAAAGGAGACAAAAGACTCAGTCACGCAATCAGCATAAGATTATGGATTAATATGTTTAATTCTTTGATATCAGTAGAAGAAATTTATTAAAAAAAACTGTTGAAAAAAAACTTTGATGATTTGGGACTGAGAACTGAAAGTTTAGTAAAATTCTTTGGTTGGATCAATAAGAACAAAATTCTCTCATCCAATCAATTATCAAACATAGGCAAATTATTGCTTTACGAAGTTACACTTCTTTTAGAAACTTGAATTTCCATTACCAAAATGTCTTGGAAGATGCATTTTTATTGTGCTGTTGCTGGGGGAAATGGGCTTCATGTCCTATCTTAGGGTAAATGTTTTGGTTTATACTAAGACCCAAAAAAACTAGACTGGAAGAAATTATTATATAAGTTACAAAACCCTATGGAGAACCGCCATAAATTTAGGCTTGTACACTATGATATTCCTTTTTAATCTATAATATGGACTTTCTACTGGAGAATTTTGGATTGAGATTTAGGATCTAAACAAAAACAAAATAAAGAATAAATCAGCAATGACATTGGTAAACTATTCAACTTTCCAAGTTCATCCTTTATATCATTACCTCAAAATCTCACTCTATTTAAAGGGAAATTCTTCCTTTTAGAGGGAAATGCTACATGGATAGATTCTCCTAATACTTGATTAGCTTTAGTGTCCTAATAAGTCAAGCACACCTCCATGATAATTTATAAACAACAACAATAACAAGCTGAGTAAGTCCCAACTGTTTGGGGCCAACTACATTGATCTCATCCTGCAATTGAACAATACAAGGGTATATAACTAGTGATTTCATGATCCTTTAAATCACATTTTAATCATGTCCAGTATAGTTTTTTTGCTGCACCCTATCCATCTCACAACTTCAACTTCAACTTCAATTGATTTAACTTGTCCAACTATATAATCCTTTGATTGTCATTGAACATATCTCATAAAGGTAGATGTGAAGAGATAACTTATGGAGTTACAGTAAGATCTGAAAGCAGATCATAACTGTTGAATATGTGTATAGGATCTCCCTAAAGATTATCTGATATTTCCCTCTTCAATCTCTTAATAATTATTCATCAATTGTTTGTATTTAGCCTAGCTAGATAGAAGCTCCGTTCTTGGATCATGCCTCAGTTGTTTGCAAGTCTATAACTATACCTTCATCCATCCAATATCACTGCAGAGAATGACTTCCCACCTTGATCCAACTCATTCTTGTTGCTTTGTGTTCTTATATTAAATATCTCATTTTCAACACTGTTGCTTTAGTTCCCAGCACATATCGATAGTTGTGACTAGAGATTATATGCATATCCATCTTGTTGAGTAATATCTGAAATAATGCATCAAAAACTGAGAAGTTTTTGATAGATTATGCACTACTGGGCTTTTTTTTTAATTCTATTACTTTCACGTTAAATACATCCCAAACATGAATTATAACATATTTTACATTATTTTTGTCATAATGATCTAATGTTGCTTAACAGGATTATTTGAAGTATCCCTTCAGTTACAACACCATGATGGCTCCAGCAGAATAAAACTTTTTTCTATTAGCATCCAATGTGACTTGGAGTTGCTGCAACGTATATCAATATCAAATTTTATGAGTTAGGTTTGCACTTATCTAGATAGGTTGAAGGTGCATATAAACAAAACTCAATGGGATCCAGATTCCCATCACATCAACTCAGCAATGGCTTGTATGTATCAGGCCGCCCTGGGCAGCCGAAAGAGAAGCCTCCAACTATGAGTTCTGTGGCTATGCCATACACTGGCGGAGACGTTAAGAAATCTGGAGAACTTGCAAAGATGTTTGACATACCAACAGACAACTCAAGATCAAGAAAGTCTGGCCCGGTGACAAATGCTCCTAGCAAGACAGGTTCATTTGGGGGTGCTGCCTCTTATTCCGGACCTGTCAATCCCAACTCTGGTAACCGGGCTAGCCAATCACCCGGTCGAATTTCGGTACCAGGGACTGGAAGCTTGAATAGGCAAAAGTCCAATTCTGGACCTCTAAACAAACAGAGTGATTCTATGAAGAAGTTATCTGGTCAGCAATCTGGAGGAACCAACCTGACAGCCTCCCATAATTCTGGTCCCCTGACTCTCCCTACAACAGGACTCATAACATCTGGTCCTGTTTCTTCAGCCCCTCTAAGTTCATCTGCGGCCCCTCGTAAAGTTTCTGGTCCAATGGAATCCAGTGGTTCAGCAAAGATGCATAGCACTTCAACTGTATATAAACAGGCTGTTACTACTATCAACAAAGAAGAAAAATTTTCTTCTAAGGGTAATAAACTCTTGATTTTGATTAGAGGATCGTAATTCTCCTGCATCTGTTTGGACTCCTCAATTTATTCTTGGTGCTGTTGATAACACTCTTCTTACTAATATTGTCTCTCCATGCTGTTGTAGCAGGATTTTCTATTCGAAACCTCTGTTGGGGAAGAAGAGCTTTGACTCATTTCATTGCTAACTACCCAGATGCTGAGCTAAGAACTGCTAAAGATGGTCAATACATCAAGGTCTCTGGGGTAGGTATCTTCCAGCTAAGACCAATGTCTTGATGATGCTTAAGCTATGAATTAGGTTTTCCTTCATTTTAGGAATATGAGTCGGATCAATGTTTTCTTTTTGGTTTGTTGGATCAATTTTTCTCTGCCTAATATTGTGTAGCCTAATCACTCCCCTCTTTCTACCCAGTATGCTGGTTGGTTATCCTTTTGCTAAGATACTATTTCATTAACCATTTCTCCTTACTACGAGATAGTGAATTGCTTCAGCTGAACTCAGAGTATGCATAAGTGTCATGATTACTGTCATTGCTAATTCCTTTGTGAGATATATGGAGTCATACATTGAATAGTCATTGTCTTCTTCAAAAATTTTATGGTAAGAGTATTTGGAGAAGCTATTCATCAGTGCAGAACAGCAGGTCCAAATATCATCCAGGCAAATAACATAAGCTTCACTTCTGACCCTTGTAACAGTATATATGGAGAGATCATGTATGCATAGAGTTTTATGGTTTGATTCTTGATTGTCATTCTTGTCATTCCATATATTTATCTTTATCCCTAATCCTCATTCTCTAAATAATTTGCAGATCGTTACCTGTGGAAGTGTTCCCTTGGAATCAACTCTCACAAGAGTACCTAGATGTGTGTACACATCTACAAGTTTATATGAGTACAGGGGTTGGAACTCTAAGCCGGCCAATCCGCAGCATCGCCGTTTAACTTGGGGTCTTAGAGCAACGGAGGTAAGCGATGCATTCTATTGTTTTTTCAGTCTATTTTGCATCCTTTGATCTGATAAATCCTTGATCAATGAAGTGGAATATATGCTTATCTATCATTTTTCACTCATATGGTTGAAATAAATCTCTCTTAATTACAGAGACATGCAGTTGAAATAAATCATTTTTCTATGTTGAATTTGATGTTTAACTTTTGGCAGAGGCATGTAGTTGATTTCTACATATCAGATTTCCAGTCTGGATTAAGAGCATTGGTAAAGACTGGTTATGGTGCAAAGGTGACTACATATATCAACGAGTCTGCTGTTTTAAACATTGACCCGAGCAAGAAAGAGTCCTCACCTGAGTTTCTTCGATGGCTGGCTCAGAGGAATCTTTCAAGTGATGATCGCGTAATGCGTGTGAAAGAAGGGTAATTTATTTATTTCAATGATTATAAATCGTCTGTTCTAGCTGTTATTTCAATCATTTACTTTCTTACTGAGTAGCGTCATTGGAACAACAATTGCACTACCCTGGCCTCTTTTCTATCTACCTGAGTTGATATACTCTCTTCGCTAATCACAAACATAACTGAAGATTAAGCAGGAAAAGTAAATTATGATGCTAATATCATTATCTCATGGCACCATTTTTTTTGTATGTTATTATTTGTAGGTATATCAAGGAAGGCAGTACTGTAAGTGTGATGGGAGTGGTTCGAAGGAATGCAAACGTGCTCATGATTTTTCCTCCCCACGAACCAGTATCGACTGGATGCCAATGGGCCGGTTGCATCGTCCCAGCCAGTATTGATGGGATAGTATTGAGTTGCGACGACACTTCGAATGATGTCATACCGGTTTAAGTGATGTGTCAATTTGTCGAAGTGGAGGAGGCCGTTGTATACCAAATGCAGCAGCGTTTGTTGGCCATTTCAGATGCTTGAAATATTATAGTACTAGCTGGGTGTTCATCGGCGATCTGATCCGATCCTTGGTGTATAGTTCTGTATTCTTCCTTTCCCCCTCCTTTTTGTTCAAATCCCTGGAAGCTTTGTGAGTCATGGCTAGGGTGGTCTTGTCATCTTTTGATGTTTCTTAGAAGGTAAAAAAGGATCTTTTAAATTATCGTTTGATATTTGTGTATCGATAACTTTCAGCTTATAGAGCTTGTGACTCGATGAAATTGTGTAGCCTGCTAGAGGTGTTTTGTTAACCATAACATTTGTATAAAACAGTAAATCTAACTACGGTTCGAAATCAACTGTTCGATGGTTCGGAATCGACGGTTCGACGGTTCGGAATCGACGGTTCGACGATTCAGAATAGTCGGTTTGACGGTTGGTGAGTGGTCGACTTTTAATCTTAATCGTTCGTAACGATTACGGTTCACGGTTTAGAATCGTCGATTCACGATTCAGAACTGTCGGTTCATGATTTGTGCACAGTTCGCTAAAGTTCATCACTATTCAAAAATATTATATATATAAAAAATAAAATTATAAATTCATTAAAAAAATATATTTATTTAAATTATCTACGTATCTCTTTATAATAAAATGATTAAATCATAATTATTGATAAAAATAATTAAATAATCTGAATCAAATCATAATTATTAATAAAAATAATTAAATAATTTGAATCATTAAAAAAAAAATCAACTTTCTCTTCTTCAATGATAAGAATCATCAATCTAACGTTTGAAATTATTTTTATTCTTTCTTTTAACTTTCAAATCGGACTTGAAAGAAATAATTTTGAAGGTATCAAAAAAAAAAATTTAATTATTAAATAATTAACTATTACATATAAATATTAATTTATTATAATCTAATTGATTAGAATATTTGATTATCACCTAAAAGACTTGGATTCAATATATAAATTACTTGAAACCGTCAGTTCCGATTAATTAGACCATTGAACTGGGACCGACCGATCTTTCCCCAGAAGAGCAGACCCCAAGAACCCAAGGTCCTCTACATTTTCCAATTTGCCCTCTGCACACAGCCTCACATTCCCGCCCCCGCCATTTTGAACTGTTTCCAAACAAGCTTCCAACAACACTCTTTGCACCCACCTCTCAAATAGACTTGACCCCGGTTCGGAATCATCGAACCGCTTTTTGACACATGGACCCTTAACTATCAAAGATATTTACGATTCATAATTCAGAACCGTTGGTTCATGATTTAATTCACGATTCACCACGGTTCAAGATTATTATAATTTTAAAAAAATTATAAAATTATAAAAAATATAAAAAAATAATTTATACATATTTAAGTTACTTACGCACCATCTTCTATTTTAAAGAAGTATTTTGAACCTTAGAAGTATTATCATCAATATTTCTTTGTATCTCGAATGTCGAAATTTGCTCGGGTGTATCATCAATAAAATGAATATCGTAATCCTCATTTAGATTTTCTTGCCTTCCAAAATCGAGATGATGAACCTTATTCTTCAATTACAATTAGAGAATTAAAATCGAAAGCAATTGAGATTTCGGAATTGAAAGATTAGAATAGAGAAAATGAGGTAAAAATGATGAAATGAGCTCCTTATTTATAAATTTGGAGAATAACGGATACTAAATCGTAGACATTAATAAAAAAATGATCAAATAATTTGAACCATTAAAAAAAATAAAAATCCTCTCCCTCTCCCCAACGATCAAAACCATCAGTCTAACGGTTGGACTTGCTTTTACTCATTCTCTCTAACTTTTAAATTACACGTATAGACAAACTGTTACGGAGTAGAAAGAAATTATTTACTCATTTGCTCTTCTTTTTATATATCAAAAAAAAATTATTGATTAATTATTAAATAATTAACTAACATATGAATATCAATCTGTCATAACCTAGTTGGTTTAGATCCTTTTATTATTCTTAATCTTTGGCAAGATAAATATTTTATAAATAATAATTAAAGAATTTTTTGTTAATTCAGAGAAAAAGGAATAGAGCTAACTTAATGTTATTATAATTATAAGAAAAAAAATAATCTCTTAGTATTATTGTTCAAATATAATATAAGATTATGATGTTTCATAACATAATTTATTCCACAACTATGTCATTCTTCACTTCTTTTTTTTCCAAAAGATAGAACATTTTAATAACAATAATAAAATGTAAGGATAAAAAAAACTAAAGTTGAATAATCATAATATTGTTAATGAGACTTTTGTATATTTAAGAAAATTAGTCCAATCCAAGTTAACTAACTAGAAAGTTAGAGTTCTTACATCAAAATATACAAAAAGTCTAGCAAACTAATAGTTATATGAAAAAGGTCAAGTCAACTTAAAACTACACTCTTGGAATAAATCAATTAGAAGATCATCTATAATTTTCAATCAACCTTAAGAGAATGATAAAATTAATAATGAAAGTTATCTGCCTTAAAAAATCTTTGTAAATTCTAAATTGATTCTATTAAAACTATAGGTCCTAGTACATAATCTCAGTTCAAACAAGTAAATATTATAAATCAAGATAATTTCATCTGTAATATGATACAAAATAAGAGAAAAATAAATTAGTTGAAAATGTGAGTTGCAATAACTAAAAGTAATCATTTATATATTTTTAATATATAACAATTGGAAGGATGTGATGACTTGATTATATATACATATGAAAATTTAAGCATCTATCTTTCATCATCAAAAGATGTAAAATGAAAAAGAAACACAACACATATCCGACTATTAAGTAGTATCTGTTTTAGGATGTATAGCAATATTGAAAATTATTAAGAGATCACCAACTATGATCGATCA
>JBBUKS010000060.1:7112132-7130872 GCA_038050645.1 Hedychium gardnerianum
GTTCTACCTGGTGCACTAGACCTAGTGGATCTAGCTGAAGCTACCCCAGTCAAACATGAGCTAGTTAGACCAAAATCTAGTATTAAGTTCTTTGGGTTAGTTATTTTTGGAAAGTTTTGTCTTAGGCAAATAGTTACTTTAATGATGTCCATGTGACTCACTACAGTCTGAAAACTTACCTTATAAACTCCTTCTTGATGAACTCAAAGTTGAGTTTGAATCTAACAAAGGTTAAACAACCTTTTTCAATTCAAAATCAATTAATCCAAACTTAATTCTAAATTAAATTAATAAATAATCAAAACCATTAATTTTAAATTAAATTCAAAATTATTAATTAATCAAGTACCTTAATTAACCCTAAATTAAATTCATAATTAATTAATTAATCAATTACCATAATTAATCCTAAATTAATAATTAATTCAAAATTAACATTAACTCAATTAAAAATATTTTAAACCAATTTAATTAATCAACTTTATTAAACAATAACTACTCTAATAACTATCTTAATTAATTATTCAAAATTATGAAATTAATTAATCAATCTTTTAATTCGAACGAAATAAATTTGAAAATTAATTATTAAAACTTAAGTTTAACTCAAGTAAGTCAAGATATCTAAATTTCTTCGGTTCTAATAATTAGTATGATAAGGGGGAAATTGTTAGTAACAAAGCTCATCTAGTTGTTAAAGAGTTTAGTCAAGTCGAAGGACTAGATTACGACCAGACTTATGCTCCGGTAGCTAGACTTGAATCTATTAGAATATTGTTAGCTTATGCATCACATAAAGGATTCAAGTTATATCACATGGATGTTAAATCCACTTTTTTAAATGGGCTAATTAAGGAAGAAGTCTACGTAGGTCAATCACCTCGGTTTGAAAACTTAGAAAATTCAAATCATGTGTTTAGATTAAAAAAGACACTATATGGATTAAAACAAGTACCTAAGGCTTGGTATAAAAGACTCTCCAGTTTTTTGAGTTCAAAGGTTTTTAAAGAAGGTCAAATTTACCCAATACTATTTATAAAAACCCTTGGAACAAATATTTTTATAACCCAAGTCTACGTAGATGATATAGTATTTGGCTCAACTAATTCCAAATTTCTAAAAGAATTTATAACTCTAATGGAAAAGAGTTTGAAATGAGTCTAGTAGGTGAATTAACTTTAGGACTACAAATAAAATAAACCAAAGAAGGAAATTATGTACACCAAAATAAATACACAAAAGAATTAATTATAAAATTTGGAATGAAAAATGTTAAAGACTTTAAAACTCCTATGACAACCAACATAATGTTAGATAATGACTCAAATGGTAAACCAGTAGATCTGAAGTACTATAGAAGTGCAATAGGTAGTTTGTTATACTTAACTGCAAGCAGATTTGATATATTATTTGCAGTAAGTATGTGTGCTAGATACCAAACTTGTGCGAAAGAGTCTCACCTAACAAACGTTAAAGGAATTTTTAGTTACCTTAAGGGAACAATTAATGTTGGAATGTGATACCCTAGAACTACCAATTTTGAACTAGTTGGGTATTCTAAATCAGACTATGCTGGATGTAAGTTAGATAGAAAGAGTACAAGTGGAGGCTGACAATTCTTAGGATCTTCATTAGTCAATTGGTTTAGTAGAAAGCAATACTGTATTGCCTTATCTACTACAGAAGCAGAATACATAGTCATAGGTGAATGTGTTGCCCAACTATTATGGATGTCCCATATCTTAAAAGACTTTAACTTAGATTACAAAAATGTCAAAATATTTTTTGATAACATAAGTTCTATCAACCTAACTAAGAATCCAGTACATCACTCAAGAACAAAACACATAAAAGTCAAACACCATTTTGTTGGAGATCATGTTATAAAAGGAAACATTGAACTTAACTACATTGAATCCAAATCCAATATAGTTGACATATTTACTAAATCATTGTCTTCATCTGAATTTAGTAATCTAAGATGAAAACTAGGAATGTATTTTGTAGAATAGGTTTTGTTTTTCAAAACTCAATCTTTTCAAAATTGCTTTAGAGTTTTCAAAAACTTTTCAAAATTATTTACTTAAAATTTTCAAAACTTATGTCTTTCAAAAAGTTAGTATATTGAACTAGCCTACATCATATCATAGATAGCGTGAACCTATAGACTTAGGCAACCAATATCTCACAAAGTACATTAGGATTCCTTGCTTATATATTGAGAAACTTAGAATAAATTGAGATGCTTAGGACTCAACCCAGATTTTATATGCTTATTTCAGTGTATCGTTATAAATCAAGGGCTAAAAATAAAAATTGATCAAGTTGAATAATCTTTCTTAGTTAAAAACTAGATGGAACCTAACACTCAACTTGGCTAACCTTAGTCAAAAGCTAATATCTTATGATAAATAGCTAAAAACTAAAGTTAGACATTCCAAACTAAGGAGAATTTCTTAGATGTTTTTATTTATTTTTAAATATTTTTCAAAAACTATGCATATCATATCTTGCTTAGACTTTAGGATGCATTTATTTGAAAATTTGTTTTTTATTGATGTCGAATTAAGGGAGAGTAACTGATATTTTCAAAATATATCTGTTCAAAAATTTTCTTTTTTCTTTTCAATTTTTTCCAAATTATTTATCAAATCTTTTTTAAAAAATTCTTCAAAATTATCTTTGTGATAAATTACTTTTGAAGAATTTTCAAAGTTATTTTCAAAAAAAAATCTAAAATTTTTTGGAATTATTTTCAAATTTTTCTAAGCTCTCTTCAAAATTTTCTAAGACTTAGAATAATTTCGATTTTTTTAATATTTCCAAAATATTTTTCAAAAAAAAACTTACAACAATTTTTGAAACTTGACTTATCTTAAGTTTTTTTTTTAAAAAATACTTAGTGTATTTCAAAACAAGTTTCAAAATATGATGTTCAAAACCCCATTTTTGATGTGTGTCAAAGGGAGAGAGATATTGAATTCAGGAGAAGAATTTAATTTGAGGGGGAGTTCTCTTAAAACTTAATCTTGAATTATTTAACTTAACTGTGAACTTGATTTGCCAAACATAAAAAAAGGGGGATTGTTGGTATAGGAAACACTAGAATCAAACATATGTTTTAGTGTTGTCAAAGGTTCAAGTTAAGTCTTATTATTATATGATGAACTAATCAAGTATACATGATGCTCAACTTGGAAAGTCCTAGTAGGTCAACTAGACCCGATACTAGGCAAGGAAAGTCTCAGCAGATCTTGGAACCAGGAAGAAAGTCTAGATGGGTCAAGAGGACCTGACATCTGGTAGGTGGATTCGACATGTCTAAAGAACCCGATATTGAATCAAGTGGAAGCCCTAGCAAGTCGATCCGATGCTGAGCAAAGTCTAAATAGGTCTGGAGGACCCGATGTTTGGAAGGTGGAAAGCACCTAGAGGGAGTGCAGTGAGGTCGTGTCATAGTAGAGACAAACCTTAGTCATTGATCCAATTAAAAAACCAATGGAGGTTTTTAAGTTGAGATCATGATAGTCCTTACTATCTTACTCATGAATTTTTATATTTGTCAAACTTTATTTTGCAGGGCTATTATTATTATATTATTGTGCTAATTTTGTTTTATAGATTGAATAAAGTTTGAGTTGACCGAGGGTTCGGTCGACCAAACAGGAAGTTCGATCGACCGATCCGGCCAACATGGCACAAATACGATCAAGTTTTGTAAACATGGCAATACAGTGTTATCAGTTGATGGATACCTTGGATCAGTCGACTGATCCAAATTTGGTAATGACAGAGATCAGATCGAATCAACGCAGAAAACATAGATTTAGGTTCAGTCGATGGATCAAATGTATCAATCGACTGAACAAGCGTGATTTACGAGATTGAACGGATCAGAACAGAGCAAAGAAGGAAAGACGTTGGGTTTTGTCGATGGATAGGATGTTCCGTCGACCAACAGGTTCAGTCAATGGAACAAGGTATCAATCATCGAACGTCGCCTATAAAAGAAGACCTCGGGCTTTGAGCCGAAGACAACTAATTCTCATTCGATCACACTTTCCTCTCCATCTTTGTTGTTGTTGCATGTGCAAGTTGTGCTACTACTACACCGAGAAGCTACCCGACAACCTACACAAAAGTCATACTCTTGTTGTCGGTATAGTCAACTTCATAATTACATATTAAACTGTAAGTCTCATACTTGTACAACCTTGCTTCTTCGGAAGAACTACTTTAATGATTTTCCAACAAAAGCGATCAAAGGTCGCGGGCCTTGGAGTAGTAGTCAATGGCTACGAACCAAGTAAAAGGAGATTGTGTCTTTCGTGTTTTTTTATTATTCCGTTGCTACTTTGATTGACACGAAAAGAGATTCAACCCCCCTTCTCTCATCTCTTACGATCCAACAAGTATAACTTAGGCTAGGTGTGACGTAGTCAGCCTAGTGGGGACTGACACATAGATCATGTCCTGAACCAAGTGGGTATAAGATGAGTGAGTGGAACGAGACATGACTCATTGTAATTGTTGAAAGGTTCAGAAATAATTCTGGGATCAACCGTTGATTTTTTAGTTAATTGAGAATTATGATGTACTACTAGGTGTCACTCATTATCGATCTATAATTAATAGTTAATTATGGACGACCAACATAAACTAGGAACCTATAAGGTCACACGCACGATGAGTTTATTTGAGAAACTTAAAATGAGTTTGAGAATTGGGTTCTTAGATCGAGAGAGACTGAGTATGGTTAGACCAGACAAAGGGCAAATATGGAAGGATATTTGATAGAACGGAAATGCGGATATACCACATTTTTTGAAGACTAGTTGGACCTTATTTGGTTTAATTATAAATCAAATTGGTTTGATTTTAATTAAATGAGGTTTGGTTATTGAACCAAGTGAGTTGGTTTTGAATCAAGAATGATTTGGTCTTGAACCAAACTTAAGACTAATAGTTTGGGTTTTTGGCTTAACGAATATGAGTTTGAATTTGATCCAAACTCAATAAGAGAACCTATATAAAGATATAAGGTGGGAGAAAATAATTGATCAATTCAATGAATAACCTAATTGATTAGGTTTTTGGAATCATGGCTTCTTCTCTTTCCCTACTCTTCTCTTGCCATTGCTCAAACAAAAGGGGCATTTTCCCTTTTTGTTGTTGCCGCCGACCACAAAGGAGAAACCCTCTCCTTTGTACCACCGACCACCTCACTGTCGTCGGCACTCCCAGCCGCCGACAGCCTGCCTAGTCTCCACACAGCAAAAGGTTGTTGTCTGTGTGGTTGTGTAGCTGCTGGCTGCTGCTGGATGTTGCTGTGCCGGATGTGGTGCTGCCACCCATTGGCCACCGCCCAGTGCTGGTTCTGGTTGTGTTGCCGAGGCCTTGCCGAACAAGGGAGCTGCTATCGCCCAGCAAGGGTTCTGCCGCCCAGTAGGGAGCTCCGGCCAGACTAGTTCTACTGCCCAAAGGGCTATGCCCCGGTGGAAGCTTCGCCCAGCAGGGATGCTCCGGCCAACAGAGGTGCTGTCACCTAGGAGTATTGCTCCGACCAGCATGCCGCTGTCCAGCAAGTTCTAGCCAGCTTGCTATGGTTGTTACAGCAGGCGATCATGGTTGCTGCCGCCAGCAATGTTGGTCGGTCCAACCAGCAACAGTTGTTGCTAGTTTTGGTCATCACCGAGCCTTCTGCCGCTTGCCAACAACGAGGTGTTCAGCTGCCAAACCTCAGCAGGGGCTGATCTGCTGGTGCTGAATCTGTTCAGCCGCTACAAGACTTGTTGTCCCTTTTGGACAGCGGATTTTCCAGCCCTCGGACAACAGCCGCATGGCTGCCATCCATCTTGTGCTATCGTGTACCGATTAGAGTCATGATCTCTCTCTCGGATCGCTTCGTCTCCCACCTTCTGCTAATACTGAAGCAAAGACACGACTCATGACTTAGCGAAGTCACCTCGAAGATAACTCGATGTGGATATGAGTAGAGGCAAGTTTCGTTAAGTTTGATCATTGATTTCGAAAGAGATTAGCCTTGCGAGACTAGTAAATGTTCCCTATAAGGTTCGATAACAAACTCGCATGTATAATTTCATTATCGTAATATTTTATATTGTGGTTTATGTCTGACACTGTTGTATCTTGCATGCGCGTGATGTGTGTTTTTGTAATAAATGAGATTTATTATTTGTCTTTCACTGCGCATTTGTGAAACGTGTCCAATGCACACATCCTATCGAGCTCTTCAACAAATCTATCATCATTGGTGAATCACTCTCAGAATCACGACAATACTTTCTCCCTTTCAGATATCTTTTGGATGCAAAAGAAACCTTGTATAATAACATGTCCATACAATAACTTATGAAATACAAACAAATACATTCAAATACAAATCAATGCAATACATAAAATTACAATCAAGTAGATTTGTTTGCTTGCTTGTTTTGGTTTGCTCTCTAAAGGCTCTAGAATGCAATAATACTTGCTTAAGAACCTCCATGAATAGATGCGTCAAATCCTCCATAAAATCCTCCTTTATAGGATTTTTGTTTGTTGTTTAAATCCACCAATCAGTCGACTGTTCGTTGTCTTTTAGTCATCTACTTGTTGATCAATCAATTGCTTCCTTCTAGTCCACTATGGCTATCCAAATTTTGATCATTGTTGAAGATTTATCCACATTTTGGACTATTCAAAGATTCCTATTTTGACATCATTGATTGTTATTACCATTTCCAATCAACTGGCAAACATTCTATTTACTGACAATTAACCATAGTTGAATGATTAGTCGATTAGTAAATATTCTATTCACTGACAATTAATCATAGTCGAATGATTAATCAATATACCCACTGATTGACTACTTTGAACCTTAAATCTATCCAAATTAAAAAAAAATTTGTTTTGGGTTCTTCATTTAACTCTTCCAAACTTATCAATCAACTGCACCATTAGTCAACTGCGAATTCATATTAGTTGATGTAATTTTGAATTCAGCCAAACACTAATCGACTAACACTCAGATTCCACCCACACTAAGGTTGATTTGATGTCATGTCAAGACACCTACAACTTTATCATCTGTCTAGTATAAATCAACATTGACTTACCAAAACTTCATCCTTGCTAAGTATTCAATTGACCTTAACTTACCAAGACTTTTTTTGCCTAGAGACTCCTTTCCTTTAGGACTTCATCTATTCCCCAATATCTAGTTGATCTTGGCCTACTAGGACTTCCAATTATTTATCCTTAGGTTAACTATGATTTGCTAGAACTTCCACTATCTAGAGTTCACTTTTCTAGGGATTTCAACCTTGTCTTGCATTTAGTCATCTTTGACTTGCTAGGACTTTATCACTTGCCAAGCATGAAGTCCTTCATGATCTACTTAGACTTTAATCACTACCAAGCATTAAATCCCCATGATTGTCACTATCAAGGATATATTCCTCCATGGCCTACTTGAACTTTCGTCATTGCCAAGTATTCAATCCTCTATGACTTGTTTGGACTTCCATCACCGTCAACTTAGACTTTTGTCATTGCCAAGAATCTAGTTCTTCATAACTTGCTTGGACTTTCATCACTACCAAACATCCAGTTCTCTATGAATTATTTGGACTTCTCATCAATTATCTCACATCCAGTGCTCTATGATTTATAGGACTTCCTCTCACATTCCTAATATCCAGTCCTCTTACCACCTATTAGGATTTCTATTACCAACACTGATAGGACTTTTCCATTGCCAATACCATTTAGACTTGTTCAATGGTGCAACTTTCCACATCTTATGTCAAAGTGTAAATGAAGATCTCTAATTTAAACCCTTCATTTTTATCTTTTTGGCATACATCAAAAAGTTTCTTTATTATCTTCTTAATTCAAAGTCCAAAATTTTAGTGTAAGCCCATAGTTAGATTGACCAAAATTTATATTTTGATATTTGAGCAATCTGTTTATTGAATATGTAATGTAGGCCAAGGTTGACCGGATAGAAAAGCACCAAGTAGGTTAAGAACGACTAAACACTTGATAAGTGTTGAAAGTTTAATAAGTGTTGGCATTTGGGATGTTCAACAGGTATTGACATTGTTAAAAGTCTAGTAAGTGTTGCATTGGTAAAAGTTTAATAGATGTTGACAGATGGGAAAATCCAATAGGTGTTGGTAGATGGAAATGTCCAATAGGAAGTTGGTAAATAAAGAAGATCAATAGGTCTTGATAGTGGAAGTTCAAAGAGGTTAGCGAGTATCAGATATCTTGTAAGTGATAGAAATTCTAAGAAAGTCGATGAGGATTTAATGTTTGGCAATGAAAATTCTAACATGCATAGAGGATTAAATGTTAGATAAGTGACAGAAGTTCGTGTAGGTTAAAGAGGACAAGATGTTTTATAATAGTGAAGTCCTAATGGGTCAAGGTTAACTGAATGCCAAGTAAGGTTAAAGTTGCTAAGGAGTAAACTCTACGTAAGTGGTCTTGGAGATGATGAGTCTCTAGGCAAGGGAAGTCCTAGTGAATAAGTCTCTAGTTAAGGTAGAAGCCCTAGTAAGTTAAAGTTAACATGTACTAGGAAGACTAGGAAATCTCTGGGGCTGAAGTCCCATGACCACACAATGTTTTTGGCATAGGGCAAGGGGAGGAGGCAACACCTTAGCACTTGATGTGTCAATTCCGCAAGTGCACAGTTATCATCAAGTAATAAAATATCGATCCCACAAAGACTATAGATTAAGTACTGATTGAAATTGTGAAGATAGTTATCTAGAGAGTCAAAGTTGTTCAAGTTCAAGTTTAAGAGAGAGAAAGAGAGAGAGAGTTGAGAGCAAATGAGAGGTCGAGAGCAAGTGAATGGTTGAGATAGAAATCTGGATTGGGAGAAATGATTTTAGGACTTCGATTTCACTATGATGGTTGTTGACATTCCTAAGTATTTTTACTTTCCTATCTCTATATTTATTCACGTGTAGGTGGACCTATCCTGAATTACCGATATAGATGTAAGAGAATTATACTGAAGTACCTACCCAGGCTCGATGCCTCTTTTCAAGGAAACCTGGCTAGTATGTCCACTTTCCAAAAGGAGGTTCCCATCACAGATCCCCACGATTCACCTAGATTATTTTCTCTACTTCTTGACATCGAATTGCGGCAAACCCAATAAGATTTGTGATAGCCAATGGTGTCCCTTCTGGGGAAGATCATTATCTCCTCGTGGCAAGTCAGCCTACATTCAAGACGATATAGCTAGAATGTTCGCTTCTACGAACTACCTCTATCGCTAGGGCTCCACAGTTTATTTAGATTATCCCTTCTACTTATGACCAACTCTCCATGTCCTATGATATTTATAACATACACAATAAAGCCGGAACAAGAAATACACATGCCATGCAATAGAGAAAGTTAAACAAATACTTAGTTCATACATCAACAATTATATCGTAGCTACTTTCTAATCTTAGAATTTGGAGAACTACTCCATAGAGAAAGAGTTAAAACCAAAAGACATAGAAAACAACATTCTATGACTCCAAACTGGAAATAGGGAGAAGAGAATGGTTATCTAATTGATATCGGTGTCTTTGGAAGAGTTTTCGACCTTTGATGGTGGACGAATTATCGTGATGACTGTGGAATGGCTGCTCTAGGATTCTTCTTTGGAAGAGTTTTCGACCTTCAATGGTGGACGGATTGTCGTGACGGCTGTGGAATGATTGCTACAGGGTTCCCTGGAAAGGGAAGAACCCTCCTCCACTCAGTTAGGAGGCTTCTTGGGCCTTTTATAGACCTTTCAACCGTTAAAAAAAAAGGTTGGGAAACACCTAACCGTCGAGGATATAGTCACGTGGCACGATCGTGCATGGGAGGCACGATTGAATTGTGTTGGCCTAGATAGGAAAAAGGGACCCAAACACGGTTGTGCCTAGGAGGCACAGCCGGACCGTGCCTGGGAGGCACGACCATACTGTGTTGGCTTTGGTGGAGGAAATGTGGCTGTGCCAAAAGGCACGGTCATGGCTGCTGGTCTCTGGGCGAGGCATGGTCGTGCCTGGGAGGCATGGTCGGATCATGTTGACTATTGGAGACTCTGTTTCCACTCCGTTCTTCAATTAATTTCGCCCAGAGGAACACACCCGTGTCATGGGACATGACCATAGCGTGTTCCTTGCTACAACTTCTTGTTCCAAGGCTTGAATGCTCCATTTTTGCTCTAAAAATATGTCCTATCAATGAAAACAAGTAAAGAGCAGCTCTCTAAACTAAAAAAGTAAAAGTAATGAAAATAATAGAAAGAAAATATACGAATGTAAAATATGCTCATGAAATGCAACAAAATGTATGCAAACAATGCTCAAAAGACACATATGAAATGCACTCATCACATCCCCAAACTTAATTTTTTTTTCTTTTCCTCAAGTAAAAAAAAAATTGCATTATAGATTTATGAGTGTAAATGATGCATTATAATTCCTACTGAATCAGTCTAATCCTATCATGTAGTTTCACTAATGAGTAAGATAACAGAATTATTTGAGTTTAGCTTAAATGAAAGTTTTTCGTGCTTAGTGCAAAGAGTGAATTAATCTTTTTAAGTGTCAATCTCCAATCCTAGTCAAGTCATCATCTAACCGTGTTCTCATGCTTCTGGCAGTAGACACTTACCTGCCACATGCAAGGTTCATCCCTCTCAAAAGTGTGATGCACCGTCTACACAAGGTCTCAAAGGAAAATTCGATATCAAAAGAAATATAACAAGTATTTCTCCAATAACCTAACTCAGTCTCAAAAGGGTAACCTATCATTTTTCACTCACGACAATTGTTTTCTAATCCCATATTATTATTATTATTGTTATTTTGCAAAGTATAACACAGTCTTTTTCTCTTTCTTTTTATGAGATTTTGATTTTTCCAAATGAGTACTATGATTCGAGTTTATCCAGTAACCAAAATGTAGTTGAGAGGTTACCTAAGAAACAAGAGTACTAGTCTAGTTCTATGAATCATGACTATTTTTAGATGTATCGATTATCAAAATCAAACATAGTGTGAAAAGATCCTAAAAGTAGGTCAACACTCAAATTTTTATGGTAAATGTATTACTCACTTCATGCTACTACAGATAGGGAAAAAATAAATCGCTAAGCATACTAGCATACTTATCGCAACAACATAAAACATAGAGTTAGCTGTGCTAATGTTGTGCTCTAAGGAGCAAGCAAATAACACAATGCATGATGACATAAAAGCATGATATGATGCACAATAAAAAGATTTTATTATGCAAAAACATAACCAAAAGCTAAGCTAAAGGACTAACAAAAACTAATTGAATAAAAAATAAAGATAAACTAAGTTAACATATGTACGTATATAGATCCCCCAGACTTAAACTCTTTCATTGTCCCAGTGAAAATAGAAGATTTAATGAGAAGAAAAATTGGGACTAGAGGGCGATTGTTGAGAATACTCCAAAGGGTTGGGGTTGGTGAGGTATTGAACATAAGCCAATAGAATCTATTATGAATTGTTGTGCGCTCAACATTTGGCAATAGAAGGGGTTATTGTCTCTCAAAACTAAACCATAACTCCCACCACCAACCCAACAAATCATTTCCATCTCCAAACAAGCCTCAAGGTCAAGTCTCAAATTACCATGAATCACTTCAAGTCCATCAAGATCGCATCCTAAAGTCATGGCAATCCGGATTATTAATCCCCCCCCCCCTCCCCCACAAACAAAATTTTCTCCTGAGGCTTTTCCAATTTCCATTAAATGTCGGATCAAATGGGATCCTGTATCGATAGCAACATTATTGATCATGGCCCATAAGCATAACAAATAAGTTGGACGCACAACACCCTCATTATCTCCACGTTCGAAGATGTCATAATTCATGACATGGTGAAGATAATGGAAAACTGGGTTAAGAATGGAAGTGACTTTGGATTTAGAGGAATTGTAACCTATACTATTGATAATTTCACTCTAGAAATACCTGCTATGAAAATCCTAAGGGATTCCCTCTTCTCCCTCACGTGACAGTTCAAAACATTCATTAAATTCCTCTAAAGTTCACTCATACTCTTTATTGAAAATATGAAAGTATTTTTTTCTGATATGTGGCCCTTCTCCAATCAAAATAGAGCTCAAAAATTCCAAAGTTTCTTAGGGTAGATGGGACAATTCATGCTCATCAAGGAATTCCATCCAATTCTAAGAATCATCCAATAAATGTCATCTTTGATTCCTAAGGTCTCTAAGGCATGATTATCTATGTATTGAGTACACACAATCATACAATGTAGAAGCATATCAAAACAAAGTTTATGCATATTATCATGAAACACAATTTCATAAATATTGTCATTACCTTCATTGCGTGCCCTTTGTTTGCCTTTGTCTTTGGATTTATCTGCCCCTTTCTCTCCACTACGAGGTCCATCCCCACTTTTAAGTCGCATGATCATTTTGAAATTGACAAATAGAAGTACAAGAAAACTGGGAGGCTTTAAGTTTTGAGAAGAAGAAGGAAGAAAATGAGGAGAAGAGAGATCAAGGGAAGAGTTACTTCACTTGAAGACAAGAGAAGAAATTGCTTGAGGAGAAAACAGGGAAGAGAAGGAGATCAAGAGAAAAGAGAGATCCCTCTTTTGATGGCTCGAAGCAAAGTGGGGGAAGAAAAAAGGAAGTGAGGAATAAAGACTCTTCCTTACTTTGGAGAAGGAGAGGGAGGGTTTCTTTGGAAAAGGCTTTGGAGATGGGAGAAAGAGGAGGAAGAAGAGATCTAGGGCTTGGAAGAGAGTTTGAAGCACTTGATCTAGGGTTTAGAAGAAGAGGTTGAAGAAGGAGGTCGGTTGCGCATGGGCGTGTGTGGGGAGACACAACCTCAAAAAGAAGGGTTTTAACCTTTCTCCCCATGGCACAGTCGTGCCTAAAAGGCACGACCAACTTGTGTTGGGTACTGGTGGCAAGTCCCTGCAAGGAACGACCATGCCTAAAAGGCACGATTGTCTCATGTTGGGTTCAGATTCTTGAAGGGATCTCTCGCATGGCCGTGCCTCAAGGGGCATGGATAAAGGCACGATTTAGCCATGTTGATCTCGGTTGCCTTTAGGAGGAAAGGCATTGCCTGCTCATGTTGGAATTAGCTAGCCTGAAATAATTAGGCATGACCTGCCTTCTTTTTCCGCCCATTTTCTTCCACACCGTGGCGATTGTCATGGCCAGCTTGTGGATGTTTCTAGCCTTGAAATAAAACAAAATAAAGACTCAAAAAAAACAAAAAAGGAAAAAATCAAAAGCGAAAAACTAAAGTAAAACTTGGGTTGTCTCTCAAGAAGTGCTCACAAGCTTAACCCTGTTTCGACTCAATCCGGAGGGCTTGGCTTAAGGAAGTCCTGCTCTTCTTCTTCTTCATTAGACATTCCAAAGAAGTATCTCTTCAATCTTTGCCTATTCACTTTACAGGATCCAGACTCCCTGCTCCAAATGTCCACTACTCCATATGGATACACCTTTTGAATTTTGTAAGGTCTTGACCATTGTGATTTCAATTTTCTTAGAAAAAACCTTAGCCTTGAATTGAATAGCATCACAAGGTCTCCTTCATGAAATTCCATTTGAACAATATGTTTGTTATGCCACCTTTTCGTTCTTTCTTTGTATAACTTTACATGCTTATAAGCATCCATTCTCATTTCGTCCATTTTATTCAATTAAAGTTTTCTCTTTTCTCCGGCTGTTTTCAAATCGAAGTTTAGTTATTGAATTGCTCAATAAGCCTTATGCTCCAACTCTACTAGAAGATGACAAGGTTTGCCATAAACTAATCAAAATGTTGTCATGCCAATTGGAATTTTATAAGCTCTCCGATATGCCCATAGAGTGTCATCTAACTTTTGAGACCAATCTTTTCTAGATATGGACACCGTCTTCTCCAGTATGCTCTTAATTTCTTTGTTTAGGATCTTCACCTGTCCACTTGTTTGGGGATGATATGACATTGCAATCTTATGACTCACTCCATATTTCTTAAATAAGTTCTCGAATTGCCTTTCGATGAAGTGAGAACCTCCATCGCTGATGACTACTCTGGAGACTCTAAATCTAGGAAAAAATATCCTCTTGAATAACTCAATGACTATCTTGGCGTGACAAGTTGGAGATGCTACGACTTCCACCCACTTTGAGATATAATCTACAACCACTAAGATATAATTATTATTGTTTGATGAAGGACATGATCCCATAAAATTAACTCCCCAAACATCAAAAAGCTTAACTTTAAGGATGTTGTTCAAAGGCATCTCATGTCTCCTAGAAGTATTTCCCATTTTTTGACAATGATCACAAGCTAACACATATTCTAGAGCATCCTTAAATAAGTGGGGCCAATAAAATCCAACTTGCAAAATTTTGGTTGCGGTCTTTGTAACTCCCGAATGACCTCCATATGTCGAGGAATGACAGTGGTATAAGATATTCTTAGTTTTGTCTTCGGGTATACATCTTCGGTAAATTGTATCAGCACATTTTCTATAGAGTAAGGATTCATCCCACACATAATATTTGATATCTGCAAAGGATTTCTTCTGATGATGATAGGTGAGATTTGGTGGCAAAATTTCGCAGGCTAAATAATTCACAAACTCCATATACCAAGGGGCATTCTGACTATCGATAGCTAGAAGGTGTTCATCTAGAAAAGAGTCATCAATGGGTAGCATGTCATCTTCATTTCCTTGCACATCTTGACACATTCTCGATAAATGATCCACAACAGCATTTTTCGACCTTTTCTTATCCTTGATTTCCAAGTCGAATTCTTGAAGAAATAGAATCCATCGGATGAGTCATAGTTTAGTTTCTTTCTTACTCAGTAGATATCGGATGGTTGCATGATCCGTATACACAATCACCAATGATCCAACTAAGTTTGATCTGAACTTATTAAATGCAAAGACCACTGCTAGTAATTCTTTTTTAGTAGTGACATAGTTGATCTGAGCATCGTCCAATGTCTTGCTAGCATAGTAAATGATGTGCACCTTCCTATCTTTCCCTTGTCCTAACACGGCTCCAATGGTGTAATCACTCGCATCACACATGATTTCAAACGGAAAACTCCAATCTGATGCTTGCATTATAGAGGCGGTTACCAAAGCCTTCTTTATCCTGCAACAAACATCTAAACAATTCTGGTCGAAATTGAATTCATCATCCTTTATCAATAAGTTTGTCAAAGGTTTAAAAAATTTAGAAAAGTCCTTTATGAAACGTTGGTAAAATCATGTGTGCCCTAAAAATCTCCTTACTCCCTTCACATTTATCAGTAGAGGTAGTTTCTCAATTATCTCTACCTTAGCCTTGCCGACTTCAATTCCTCGTTCAGAAATCATGTGACCCAAAATGATTCCTTCCTTTACCATGAAATGACATTTTCCTAATTCAGGACCAAGTTTACTTTCTCACATCTCTGTAAAACTCTAGAAAGATTAGCCAAGCATGTATTAAAATCAATTTCATATATAAAAAAGCATCCATAAAAACTTCCATTATGTCATCAATCAAATTTGAAAAGATAGCCATCATACATCGTTGAAAAGTAGCAGGAGCATTATAAAGACCAAAGGGCATTCTACTATAAGCAAAGATTCCTTATGTGCATGTAAAGGTGGTCTTTTCTTGATCATGAGGGTGTATAAGAATTTGGTAGAATCCTAAATACCCATCTAGGTAGCAAAAGTATGCATGTTTAGCTAACCTTTCAAGCATTTGGTCAATAAAAGGAAGGGGAAAATGATCCTTTCTAGTTTCTTTGTTTAACTTCCTATAGTCAATACACATACGCCAACCCGTAGTGGTCCAAGTAGGAACCAATTCATTATTTTCATTTTTAACCACAATCATTCCCCCTTTCTTTGTAACCACATGCACTGGACTTATCCATTCACTATCAGAGATTGAAAATATAACCCTTGTATCCAATAGTTTCAGCCCTTCTTTTCTAATTACCTCTTTCATGTTAGGATTTAGTCGCCTTTGATATTCAACTGAGCATTTATGATCGTTTTCAAGTAAAATTATGTGCATACACAAAAAAGGGCTAATACTGTTAATGTCATCAATGGTATATCCTATGACTCCCCTATGCAAACTTAGCTCGCCAAGCAACTTTCTAGTTTCAGAATCATTTAAATATGCATTGACAATCATAGGATATATAGAATTTGGTCCAAGGAATTCATACTTGAGGTTGGAGGGAAGGGGTTTGAGTTCTACCTGAGGTGATATGACTTTCATCTATATATAGGTCTTGTTCAAGAATTTCAATCTGTTCGTGCTTTGGTGACACACAAGGGACTTCATCCATACTCTCTAACCTCATCATCTCAAATTCCTATCCTTCCACCGGTTAGGCATGCCTCAATGGGATCATCCGTGGTCCGTTGAGGTTCTTCTTCCTCCACTGCTTGTTGTAAGAGATCTACCCTACAACAAGTGTCGCTATCAGTTGATTTCTTAATAGTTTTTGACAGGTCAACATCAATCTTTTCTTCCCCAATCGTTAAAGAGAGCCAGTGGTTCTTGACATCAATAATAGCTCTAGTCGTTGCCAAGAAAGGTCTCCCTAAAATTACGGGGATCCTAGGATCCTCATCCATCTCCAATACTACAAAATCTACATGAACGATATAATTCCCAACCTTAATCAGTACATCTGCTAATATGCCTAAAGGATATCAGACCAAATGATCTGCAAGCAGCAAAGCCATTGTTGTTAGTTTCAAATCATCTAACCCTAACTTTTGACAAATAGTAGCATAACACTCATACTCGCACCAAGATCACAGAATGCTTTATCAATGATAATTTTACCAATCATGCAAGGGATAGAAAAACTACTTGGGTCCTTTAGTTTTGGAGGTAACCTGTTTAAAATCAATGCAATGCACTCCTCAGATAGAGCTACTATTTCATACTCTTCCACCTTTCTTTTTTGAGATAGAATATCTTTTAAGAATTTTGCATAGGTGGACATTTGTTGTAACGCTTCAGTAAAAGACATATTGATGTATAATTTCTTGACCACCTTTAAAAACTTCTCGAATTGCTCATCTAGCTTTGAACTAACTAACCATTGAGGGAAAGGTACAAGCGGTATATACACACTTGCTGAGGTGGTGGTGTTTAGTTTTTCTGGGGAATCCGATTTCTCAATGCCCCTTCCTTCATTCGTGTTCTCACGTTTTTTTGCACTTCTTCAAGATTTTTGCCACTCCTCAACTCAATAGCATTACAATATTCACCAGTATTTATTTCGGTTGGGAGGGATTGTAGGATCGAGTCTACATGAGAGGGGGGTGAATCACGTGTTTAAAAAACTTTTCTTTTTTTGGTTTAAAAATTTTCGGAAACTTCGAGTACGCAGCAAAAAAGAAAAAAAAGGAAAGAAAATACACGTTCGGTTTACTTGGTTCGGAGCCTTCGCCGACTCCTACTCCAAGGCCCACGACCCTTTGGATTGTATCGTTGGAAAATCCACTAATATCCTCTTCCGATAACCTCCGGAAGAGTGATTCGATTACAAAATGAAGTTGGTATAACAATCTTACACCAACTTAAGCAAGTATAAGAAAAATAAACAAACAAAACTTTGTTACCCAACACTTAGAATGATGGTGATGCTGGCTTGAGTGCTGGTGAAGATCTCGGCGCTGAATGTTGCTTGAGCGTGTTCTTTAGCGCAAAGAATCGAGAGGAGCGTTTTGAATTTTTTCATTGTAATTTGAGCTTCGACACCCCTCTTTTTATAATGAAGGTGAACCTGATCCGATCCACTGATCTCGGGATCAGTTTTCACGATTTGAATTTTATCGGTCGACTGATCCTCCATGATCGGTCGATTGATCCTTCTGAATCAGCCCAGCTTCCCATCCAGATGTTGTCTCTTCGGGATGAGATTTGTGTTCGGTGGACTGAACCTCACCGTTTGGTTGACTGAACCTCACCATTCGGTCGATTGATCTTTCAATTCTCCCTTAGCTTATCTGGTCCGATCAACTCGCTGATCTTATCCCATTGTTCGGTCGACTGAACCTCTCCATTCGATCGACTGATCCTCCGATTGATCTAATCAATTTTTTGATTTTCGGTATGTTCGGTCAACTGATAAACTTGTTCGATTGACCGAATAAGTGTAAATCCCAACCCTATAAAATGTTAGTCTTCCTACAACATAAAGTTAGAATAAAAGTAATAAATACATGTAATTATGACTTAAATCCTGTCTTACCACAACCAAGATTTAATCAAGGTCTCAAATTAGGGTTCCACTTTGGATCTAAGTTGGACCAATACCTAAGTCCCTACCAGGGACCCGTCCTCATTGGATTCACTCCTCTAGTTTCTTACCTTACTTATCATTTGCCGAGTAACTTCCTCGACGTCTGATCTCTAGGTCTTCCTGTCGAAATCCCACATCGGGACTTCAGCCATTCGTCTGGTCCTCCTGACTAGACTGGACTTCCCGCCAACTGTCTGGTCCTCTTTAACCCAGCTGGACTTCCTGTAAAAATCACACATCTGGACTTCCACTTTGTGTCTGGCCCTTTAGATCCGTCAAGTTTGTTAACCCTACACACTCATCTCATTTTGTTAAATAATAACAGTCTAACTTTAACCTATTATCATACATCAAAACCTAGGGTTAG
>JBBUKS010000060.1:7135707-7154121 GCA_038050645.1 Hedychium gardnerianum
TTAATGAAGCTTGAGATGAGTCAGAAAGAGAGCAAATGACTATAGCATTGAGGTTCGTGGATACTAATGGATTCATTCAAAAATATTTTTTTGACTTGTTTATGTATATGATACTACAACTTTGACTTTAAAAATACTATATATTATGCTTTGACTCACTACAATTTGAATGTTTAAAATATTAGAGGTCAAGGCTCCGATGGTACTAGTAATACGAGGGACGACAAGCTTTAATTATAAAAGATAGTAAAAGTGTTTATTATATTCATTGCTTTGTTCATCGATTACAATTGACTTTAGTTACAGATCAAAAAATGTGACACCTATTCATCATTTTTTTTATAGATTAACTTTTATAGTTAATATTGTTGGTTCTTCATGTAAACATAATGATGGATTGAAGAATGCTCATGTGGATGATATTGCACATTTGATTGTTATTACTGAACTCGAGACAGAGCGTGGACTTAATTAGATAGGTATTTTACAACGAACTATTGATATACACTGGAGTTCTCATTTGAGATCGTTGGCAGATCTAATTAAAATGTTTAGTGCAACGTGTATGATATTGCTCAAGGTTATGGAGGATGAGCTTCCTTCTTAACGAGCAGATGCAATATCTGTTTATGATGAAATGACTTCTTTTGATTTTTGTATTCATCTTGCATCTTATGAAAGTGATTATGAGGACCACAGATATCCTTTGTCAGACTTTACAAAGTAAGTCTCAGGATATTATAGATGCAATGAAACTTGTATTATATACCAAGAATCTACTTCAACATATGAAGGATAACAAGTGAGATGATTTGTTTGTAAAAAGTAAGTCTTTTTGTGAACGTTGAAATATTGACATTCTTGATTTTAGTGCTCCGTATATTAATAGAGGAGGTTGAGTCCGTCCTCGTCAAGATAATTTCACCATTGAGCATTATTATCAGATAGACATCTTTTATGCTTCGATAGATTCATAATTGCAAGAAATTAATAGACATTTTAGTGATGATGCTATGAAATTACTCATTCTTAATAATGCCTTAAATCCTCAAAATATGATGGAGTTTTTTTAGAGTTGTGGATATATATAAATTAGTTAAAGAAATTTATGCTCAAGATTTTATTAGAGATGAAAAAGAGCCATTAGAAACACAATTGAACTATTACAAGTATAATATTATCAAAGGATGCTTGACTATACAAATTTTTTAACTATTTCAGAGTTATATCAATGGTTGATAAAAACTAACAAGTTTGTTCAACTTCATTTTTAGAGTGATCATACTTATTCTTACTCTTCCGATTTTCATTGCTATTTCAAAACGATTATTTTTTGTAATGAATATCATGAAAACAAGACTTTGAAGTAAAATAGAGGATATTTTTTTCTCATACATGTTAATGATATATATTAAGAGAGAAATTATTAAAAATATGAGAATAAAACTTATCATCGAAGATTTTAAAAATATAAAAACTATTGAATTTCTTTTAGTTAGAAGATTATATATTTACTTTTTTAATTATTAATATAATAATTATTTTTATCATTTAATATACAATTTTTAAATTTAAAATTCTGAATCCATCCCACCAAGATGTATTAAATAAATCTTTCTTTACTTGATCTTATATTCTGATTCATTGAGTGCATCACCAACTATTTCAACATTGCTTAGTCAGGGTAAAATGAACTGAAGTATGCTCACCAACAAATCATTCTTATTGATTAATTCTAGTAAAAGCATCATCCAAAACTGACTAGGTTGCATTATCGGAATTAAAACTCAATGTTCTGCAAATGTTTCCTAGATTTCCAAACTGATAATTAAGAGAATGGAACTATAGCTCTTCTAACTTTATGCGTCTGTATACAGTTCGAAAAGTTTGACCGCCATTTCTAGCAACCTTCTGGCCTTCTTCAGTTGCAGAAATCAGCAACTTAACAACTGGGTCCGCTTCAAGTTCCTCCTCAGGAACTGGTTCAAATAGAGGGTGATCCTCCAAACAAGAACTCATCCAATCTCCGAGTTCCTCTACGTCAGTAACTGTGTATACGATACCTCCTAATTCAAGTGCATAAGCATACTCATCGAGAAGTTGAATGCTGATCACTCTCCGCCGATGATTCTTCTCCTTAAAATGGGGATCCGGAAATAGAAAGAACATCTTTGACAGTTGTGCTTTCTCAAAGTAATTGGGTAGGTATTTCATCGAATTGGTTCGAACTACAGAAATATTCTCGTACTGTCCAGGATTTGAAGCTCTCAACGCCAAGATCCGCTCTTTCACATATTCAGTTACCTATATATAGAATTATATAAGAAATAATAATTGAGCTCTAGCTTTAGAATTATCAATATCTACAGAAATATCTACTGAAATATTCTAGTAATAATGCCTTTTACCTTGTCTCTAAGCTCCATGCCTAGCATTAGACTATCTGGAAAGAGAGGCGATAAACCAACGAGAAGTCCACCAAAACCACAACCGATATCAGCAAATTTTACTTTGGGACAAGGTGCACCATCATTTTTGTGATGTTCTCTGCTTGACGGGAAGAAGTGAGGATAGTGATGGGAGTAATCAAAATCAGCAGGACTTATGGGTATTGGGAAGTGGGAGTCACAAAGAGGATTGCTATGCGCTCGTGCCCGATAGAACCGCTTCCTGGGAAGGCGACTCGATTGGCTTTTAACATGTGTACCATTGACATTGCTTGCCATTGCAGCAATGTTCTGAAAACTAATTGTAAATCCGTGTGCTTTTAAGATATTTGAGGAACTCCCTTAGATTATGAAACCTGATAAACTGATAAAAAGTTAGCTTGCACTCTTTAGCATAAACTGTTAGGAAGATACATAGATACACTATAGCGCGAATGGTTACAAGACAAATGAGTGAGTGTAATTTATGTCCGGCACAAAAATAAAGATACCAAATAAACAAAAACACTCCAAATGAGCTAATATAGATCTACGTAGCACAAGAAAATTAACAGAACACGATAAAAATAGAATTACTTAAAATCAGGATACGCACAAAGGATGCATTAGGACAAAAAAAACATTGAATAAAAGAATGACATACAAAGTTTTACGGTAACAGTAAAGAATGACAATTCATAAACTTGCAGTTAGTTACAACTTAATCCAAGGACATAGGTAATTCCTGTCAATTTGACGAAGATGACAGCAAGCCATTAGCTTCGATAATACAAGGTTGACCGTATGGTTCTTATATGGCTATTGGGTGGACAAAGTGGTACTATTTGACTTTTTAATCTTACGTTTTGCAACTTTTCTTTTTTGCACAAATGCAAGTGAACTTGTATCAGTATAAGAAAATATGCACAGTATCCATACCTTCGCTACAACTCAACTCCTCAAGAAAACTGCTATAACTCTTCAATACTGTGTAAGATCTACAAACAAGAAAAGCAAGTTGAAAAAACACTAATATACCACTTACACTACAACCATCCCACTCCAATCTCAGTTAAATCCAGCCACAGCCCTGAACTTTCGAGCCCAACACATTTCCATCGCATGGTCAGAGTTATAAAGCCCCAAAAGAGAAAATGGTCTTGGCTTGAGGGACTTGAAGGCATGGAACCTAGCCTTGCTGGCAAAGGTACTATGGCATATACAGGACAAGCAGGACACGTTATGGATACGATGGGTACACCATACATATTTACAGCACGTGAGGATATGGGACTGGCAGGTGAGATCTGTGGATTTCTCACTCATCAAGAAGGTGCTACACATCAGGGATAGTATCCTGACAGCTGTAGGTAGTCCAGAGGCTGCAGGGTAAACTCTCTCCACATGATTCAATTAGAGTAAAGGGGGAGTCAAGAGGGCTTATGATCACTTCAGAGATGTGAGGCCCAAGAAATCATGGGTGAGAACAGTCTGGCAACCAGCCGAGTCAAGCTTTCACATTATGGTTGTTAGCGCATGGACGACTGTCTGCACGCGCCAGGAGTACTTGGAGGACAGGCGGTGCACTTTTTGTCGACAGGAGGAGGCACTGGACCATGTGTTCTTCATATGTGGGCAGATTAGTCAGCTTTAGGAGAGGGTCTGAGCATGGTTGTAGATGAGACCTCAGATGACCACATACAGGAGCATGCTGCGGACATTCAGACGCCAGTACCGAGGGACTTCCACATTGACATGGGCACGACACTTGGCTATGTCAGCATTGGTACATCAGGTATGACAGGCAAGGAATCACAACATGTTCGAGGGACCGAGGTTTGATGGTGAGCTAGTCTTCCGGAAGATTCAAATCCATGTGTATAGATCGCTTAGCGTCGGCTCTGATCAGGTACTTGGACGAGAATGACATACTTTTGGAGGCATACAGTTTTTTGGATGATTGCCCCACTACACATACACATACATCATATACCATACTCTTGCATTTGCATTTTCATACCACTCCTACGGAGCATGCACTATTCTACGCATATAGGCTAGATAGGGTTTGAGAGCATGCATCTAGGTAGGAGTAGCATGCACACGGAACATGAATTTTGGGTTTACATACTTCAAAATTTTGAAGTTTGTTGAAAAAAAAAGGTTTTTTAAATTCTTTGAAAAATCTGTGAAAATTTTATGAAAAATCTTTATAAAACTTGATAAAATATTTTAAATCCTTAGCAAAGTTTAAATGGTTTATCTAAACAGATGCTAATTGTTTTCAAAAATTAAACTATGTTTTAATTCTGTCCAACACTTTTGAAATTCTTGTATACTAAGCTTTAGTAATTTCTTGCCTATTTGATAGTATACTTATGCTTATGCTATGAATGTTCATATTTTTTATGTATGCCAAAGGGGGAGGGTAAAGGGTTAAGTTAAGAAAAAAAATCAAATTTAAAACCCCTTAATACAAAATAAATTCAAACTAATTTTTTTGTATTTTATGCTTTATTATTTTATTTAGCCAGAAGGGGTCTTTAGTTTTTTTAACTTTAACCTAGGTTGTCATTATATAAAAAATGAAGAGATTGTTTATACAGTTTGCACTAATATTCTAACCCTAGGTTTTGATGTATGGCAACAGGTTAAAGTTAGACTGTTATTATTTAACAAGTTGAGCTAAGTGTGTAGGTTAACTAACTTGACGGATCTAGAGGACCAGACACTAGGCTGAAGTTCAGATGTGCGATTCTGACAAGAAGTCTAGCTGGGTTAGAGAGGATTAGACAGTTGGCAGGAAGTCCAGTCGGGTCAAGGAGGACCAGATGATTGGTTGAAGTCCCGATGTAGGATTCCGACATGAAGACTTGGTGGGTCAGAGATCGGACGTCGAGGAGGTTACTCGGCAATCGATAAGTGAGGTAAGAAATTGGAGGAGTGAATCCAGTGAGGACGAGTCCCCGGTAGGGACTTAGGCGCCAGTCCAACTTAGGTCCAAAGTGAAACTCTAAGTTGAGACGATGATTAAATCCTGGTCGTGGTAAGACATGATTTAAGTCATAAATATAGTTTGTACATGCATCTCATTTTATTTATTAAGTATGTGCTAACTTTGTTTTGCAGCTATATTTTGTACTAACATATTTTGTAGGAGTTAAGCACAAATCAACCTCAACGCAAAGGCGTTGGATGCGCCTCAACGCAAAGTTGCAGGAGACGCCTCGGATGGCAGGGGGCGCCTCAGCGCTAGAGGCGCTGGAGGTGTCTCGGATGGCTGGGGGCGCTAGAGGCGCCTCAAATGGTTGGAGGCACATTAGCGCCTGGATAAGCGCCATTGACGCATGGAGCTGATGGAGGCGCCCTGGACTGCTTAGAGGCACCCCGGAGAGGATATGCTGCGGCTTTTGCGAACTAGATCAGCATCAATGGAGGCGCCCCAGAGTGATAGAGGCGTCCCCAATGGCCTATATTAGAGCCTCTCGACCAGCAGCCATAAAAATGACTTCTGAACATTGTTCTTCAATTATACTGCTGTCTCAAGCTCTCCAACTGTTGTACTGCAACTCTACGACACCGATCTCGAGCATCGATCTTCAATTACTACAAGTGTCAGTAAAATTTAAGTGTTGTATTTTTTTTATTGCATAGGAAAGTGTAGGGTGTTACACTTTCCTCATTTGTGTATTCGATATTTCTCTCCGAAAGTTCTTCGGAGAGAACTTTAGTGGATTGCTCGTCGAAAAAATCTTGAGGAAACGTGGGCCTTGGAGTAGTAGTCCGCTGGAGCTGCGAACCAAGTAAACCAATCGTGTTTGAGTTTTGTGCTTTGTTTTCGTTGTTTCTCAATTAACTATTTTTTTGTTGCGCACTCGAATTTCTGAACAAAAATTTTAAAAAGAAAAGAAAAGTTTTAAACATGTAGTTCACCCCCCCCCCCCTCCCCTCTCATGTTGTGCACTCGATCCTACAGTTTTGACGTGTCTTAGTGGATTGTATAGGGGTCTAGATGAGATACACTATTTTTGATACATTGTATAAAACTGGGAGTTATGCATGGAGACCACTACGCAGGGCCCAAGTAACTTCCCAATAATAAAAAAAAAAAATCAGCATGGACTAGTACCTAATTGGAGGCTTATGAGACATGGACACATATGGAGGAGTAGTTCACCAGTTGGCTCATATGGATGAGATCACTTCGACATGGCTGGCTCGGCAGATTCATGTGGTGGATTCATGTAGACTCTCCAAGACACATGATGACATCTCGGTGAGAGGACGGATCTGGATTGAATATTCTTCGAGGAGCACCCCATGAGGAGAGTAGTGAGGACTCGATATGGGAGAGCACATGTGTATAGTGAGGAGTGAGATAGCTACCTTGTTAAAGAGTGAGTGTATTGTGAGACTACATGAGGAATGAGTGGCTATACATTGTCGGTGAGGGTGTTTAGGTAAATAGATTCACCTCAAATGATCTATCTAGTCCACAACAAACAGCTCACAGTAAAGATATTTCAAATCCGTTTATGGCTGGGGCTTTGCCAAAAAGCCTAAGAGGGTGAATAGATCCACCAGAAAGATCTATCTAGTCCATAGCAAACGACTCGCAGTAAAGACACATCAAATTCGTTGATAGCTGAGCATTTGATAAACGTGGCTAGGGGGATACACCTTCAAGATGGATGGATGATAGAGCTCCCTAGGATCGATTCACACCCGAGCAAATGGAGTTGAGGTAGCTCCCCGGCTTCGGTCCACACCAATGCGGATGGAGCTTCCTCACACCTCCCAACTACCCGGCAACAGACTTGGAGGAGCCAACCCTATGGATGAATGGATGGTGACCTTGATGATGTTGGTACATAGATGGTGACCTTGATGATGTTGGGACACACGAAAAGTAGCGCGGAGGCGCCCACCTGGGCGGTTGGTTTGACAATGACTACAACCTTGGTCGTAACTTCATCTCCCGTGATCCTTTGGCATGGCAGATGAATAATCGACCAAGGCTAGCTACATGGAGAGATTGTTGGTACACAAGTGGGCACATGTACGTTTCACTGAGGCTCCCTACTCAGATTTGACATTTTGTCAGATCTTACATGAGTAGGGTACCTTGGTTATTGTATGTTGTTTGTATTTTTCTTTGATGATATATATTTACATTTTCATAAAAAAAAAAAGGGCAATGGTCGTCGGATCGGTCACCTCGCAATGGTCTCCCTAGGCAATGGTCTTTCATAAAAAAAAAGAGGCAATGGTCGCCCTTGGGGTAAATGGTGCAATAGTTAGGTCCTCCAACGAATAATCAAGGGATTTAAGGTTTAAATTTCAACTGCGGCGCACTGTAGAGGATTTTCCCTCCAATGAGAAGTAAGCCTAAGAATACTGGTCATTTGGATGAGCCTCTATTAGTGCTTCCTAATTTACCCTGGTGGTCTGTGGAAAAATTTCGTGGGGCCTGGCCAGTCACCTCTAGGATTAGTCTATTCGAAGAGTTAGATACTTGGATTACCAAAAAAAATAAATGGCAATGGTTGGATGGGCCTCTATTAGCGCTTCCCGATTTATCCTGGTGCCTGGTGAAAAAATTCTGTAGAGCCGGTTGGTCACCTTCAGGATTAGTCGATTCGAAGAGCTGGATACCTAGATTGTTTAAAAAAAGAGCAATGGTGCAATGGTTAGACCCTCTAATAGATAACTAAGAGATCTAAGGTTTGAATCTCAACTATGACGCACTGTAGGAAACTTTTCCTCTAGTGAGAAGCGGACCTCATAATGTTGGTCATCTAGATGACCTCCATTAGTACTTCCCGATTTACCTTGATGGCCGGTGGAAAAATTTTGTGGGGCTGTGCCGGTCACCTCTAGGATTAGTCGGTTCGAAAAGTTGGATGTTTGGATTACAAAAAAAAAAGTATATTTGACGATGTATTATTTTTGTACGATATTGTTTATAAAAAATATAATATTATCTGTAGTGCGCTTAATTGGACGCCTAGTAAAAATTATTATTAACGGCACATCCTAACCATGCACCGTTGATGATGCGCTGTGGAAAGTCACATTTGTTACAGTGTCTTTAGCTTTCGAGGCTATTATGGAGGATTAGATATGTTGAATCAAATATTAGAGGAGTTAACTTATTGTGTATATCAGTAATTATTCAGTTTCTTATATTGGTTTTGTAAATATTTTGAGATAACAACCAATCTCATACATTAGGAAACTAATTAGATTTAGAATATTTGATTAATTATTTACTATGGTTGGGAAATCAACCCGATCTCATCTTGTACTTATATATATATCTTATCTTTATGAAGAAAATAAGAAGTCATTATTCTCAATTTTTACATGGTATCAGAGCCACGACTCTGACCTGTTTCTCTCCCTCTCTCAAAACTCTTTACGTTCTCTACAATCATAATAGCTTCCTTTGCATATTCCACTGCTCATACCTCCATTCAATATGCTCAAGAACCAAATTATCCTCTTGTTACTATCAACACTACAAACATCACAACATTGACCGCCTACAACTACATCACGTGGAGTCTCCAAATCCGAAGTCTACTAGAAGGATATGATCTCTATGATTTTCTTGATCGTTCTCATCCTAGTCCTGCAACAACTGTCACTGTTAATGGTAATGTGACTGCAAATCCTGCCTACTCAACATGGATGCACTAGGGTCATCTTCTCTTTAGCGCACTCCTTGGTACAGTCTCTCTATCCATCCAACCTCTTCTTGCCCGCACCACCACCTCTCGAGAGGCTCAGACCACTTTGGCTAATACCTATGCCAAACCATCCCGTGGCCATCCAACCACTTCTTGCCTGCACCCCCACCTCTCGAGAGGCTTGGACCACTTTGGCTAATACCTATGCCAAACCATCCCGTGGACACATCAAACAAATCAAGGACCAATTGATGAATTGTGTCAAGGGCTCCAAGACGATCTCTGAGTACATGCAATTCATCAAAAATTAGGCCGATGAACTTGCACTTCTTGGAAAACCTATTTATGATGAAGATCTCATTGATAAGATCCTTGATGGCCTTGGGGAAGAATACAAAGTATTGGTGCTGGAAGCACCAGCTAATCGAACTTATGTTTTGATAGATGACAAATGTTCAAAGTTATGATCGACAATGGTTCGGGTCTTCAAATTACCCACATCGGTTCTACTACTCTTCCTACCCCTACTCACACTTTTAATTTACAAAACATTCTTTGCGTACCTAACATGAAAAAGAACCTCATTTCAATCTATTAATTTTGCAATACTAATCACGTTTCTGTTGAATTCTTATCTACTATTTTTCAAGTGAAGGACCTAAACACCGGGGCAACCCTTTTGACGGGTAATACTAAAGATGACGTTTATGAGTAGCCAACCTTTTCTCCAAAATTATCTTCTCCGCTTGTTGCCTTTTCCATATTGAAGACCATGTCGTCTGAGTGACATTCTAGATTTGGACACCCATCATCACTTATTCTTCAGCATATTATGTCAACCTTTTCTTTACCTTATTTTATGTCACAAAACTCTCATTGCAATGCGTGTCTAAGCAATAAAAGTCACAAGCTTCCTTTTTATACATCTACAATTGTTTTGTCTCACCCTTTACAAGTTATATTTTCTGATGTTTGGACCTCCCTTGTTTACTCTGTTGATGATTTCAAGTATTATGTTATTTTCATTGATCATTTCACACGCTACACATGGTA
This sequence comes from Hedychium gardnerianum, assembly GCA_038050645.1. NCBI lineage: Eukaryota > Viridiplantae > Streptophyta > Magnoliopsida > Zingiberales > Zingiberaceae > Hedychium > Hedychium gardnerianum. Next base: position 7,145,879 of record JBBUKS010000060.1, read on the forward strand.
TTATCCCTTAAAGAAGAAATCTCATGTCTATGATGTTTTTCTCCGCTTTAAGGCACTAGTAGAAAATTACTTTAAAATTTCAATTGTCACTCTTAACTCTGATAACAGGTGAGAATATCAAGCATTAGATCACTTTTTATTTTTTCATAGAATTTATCATCTTACCTCTCCCTCACATACACCTAAACATAATGGTCTTTTCGAACGTTGACATCGACATATTGTTGAAACCAGCCTTTCTCTCCTCACTCATGCCTCACTTCCGATCACATACTGAAATTATGTCTTTACCACCATTGTGTATCTCATTAATCGTATGCCCACACCTACACTCTCTCTTTCCTCTGCTTATGAGTCTCTTTTCCACTCCCCACCAAACTACACAAAGCTATGTATCATTGGTTGTTTATGCTATCTATGGTTTCGTCCCTATTCTAGTCACAAACTTGAGTCTCGATCCATCCCTTGTGTGTTTGTTGGGTACTCCCTCACCCGAAGTGCATATATTTGTCTTGATCCTTCTACTTCCAAAATCTATATATCTCGTCATGTCAAGTTTGTGAAATTAGTCTTTCCATTCAAACTCATCTTCATCGTCCTATTCCAAAAACACTTTCAACTTGATTTCCATCAGCATCATTTCTTCCCACTAAGGTTGTGCTACTCACTATGCCCTCAACTGCCTTGCCCCTGTCTCGGCTCCATCTCCTTGTCCATCTCCCATCAACCATTCCACATCCTCAGTCAACCGCACACCATCTAAAATTTCACGTCCCATTACCGAAACCCCATTTGATCTTAGCCAAACTTCGGTTGACCATGCTAGCAATACCACCATTAGCACACAAAACCAACCCTCCCCTCCCTGGTCACTCTCCTCAGACCTCCCTCTCCTAAACCCACCCACCAATACCCACACAATGATCACTCGAGATAAAAATAATATCCATAAACCCATCCAAAAACTTAATCTTATCGCTACCATCCCTTTACATCATCCCACTGAGCCGCATTCAATGACCCAAGCTCTCAAAGATCCTAAATGGCATCAGGCTATGTCTGAAGAGTATGATGCTCTTGTACAGAATGGAACATGGGAACTTATCCCAGCTGATTCAACAAGAAATCTTGTTGGTTGTAAATGGATTTTTAGAATTAAACGTTTACTTGATGGCACTATTGACAGGTACAAAGCGAGACTCATTGCTAAAGGATTCCATCAACGTCCTGGTATGATTATCATGGCATGTTCAGTCTGGTTATCAAACCTACCACTATTCTCTTGATGCTCAGTCTTGCTGTTAGTCGTGGGTGGTATCTTCGTCAACAATGTCTTTCTCCAAAGTCATCTCCTTGAAGATGTTTTTATGGCACAACCACCAAGGTTTATTGATCGTGATAATCCCACACATGTATGCAAGTTATGCAAGGCTATATATTGTCTCAAACAAGCACCAAGAGTCTGGTACCATAAACTACGACAATTTCTTATAGCCTCTGGATTTAAAAACTCTCATGCAGATACATCACTCTTTGTCTTCCACAATGACGATTTTCTAGTCTATCTCCTCGTGTATGTTGATAACATAATTCTTACTGACATGAATGCTACTGCAGTCCAATCGTTTATTGATCTTCTTGCCAAAATATTTTTCATTAAAGATCTTGGTGATTTGAGCTACTTTAGTGGTGTTGAAGTTACCCCTACCTCGACTAGATTAGTTCTCTCTTAATGGAGGTATACCACAGATCTTCTTGCTCGTACAAATATGACTGGGGTCAAACCTGTCACTACTCCTCTTGCCACTAAGCCAATACTTATAGTCCTTTCTGGAACTCCATTAACTGATTCTTTTGAATATCAAACCATTGTTGGCAGTCTCCAATATTTGTGTCTTACTCATCTTGATATTGCATATGTCGTTAACAAGTTGTCTCAGTTCATGCATCGACCTACTACTGATCATTGGAATGTTGTCAAACGCTTGCTTAATTCGCTACGTTTCTGGTATAGCTAATCATGGTATATCCTTGCGCCATCACACAATACTTTCTCTTCATGCCTTTTCAGAAGCTGACTAGGCCGGTAATAAGGATGACTACACCTCCATTAGTACTTATATTGTGTATCTTGGTAGCAATCCCATATTATGGTCTTCCAAGAAATAACACATGGTTGCACGCACCTCTACTGAAGTTAAATATCATTCAGTTGCTGCTACAATTGTTGAGTTACGTTGGTTATGTTCTCTTCTAACTGAACTTGACGTTCATATTCCTACTGCTTCGGTTATCTACTGTGACAATATTGGTGCAATTCATTTCTATTCTAATCTTGTCTTCCATTCATGCATGAAGCATATTGTGATTGATTATCATTTTATTAGGGATTAAGTACAAAGTGGAGCTTTACGTGTCACCCATGTCTTCTCAGAAGATCAATTAGTTGATGTCTTGACCAATCCTCTTCCGCTCACTCGTTTTCAATTCTTAAAGACCAAAATTGGACTCTCTACAAGAATTATTAACCATGTTACATCCAACCTGGGGCGACCGGCGCGACCTCACGGAAGTTTTCTATCAGCCGCTAGTGTAAATCGGGAAGCGCTAATGGAGGTCCATCCAGATAGTCAGTATTAGGCCCGCTTCTCACTGAAGGAAAAAATCTCTTGCAGTGCGCTACAGTTGAGATTTTGGACTCTCCACAAGAGCTCCATCTTGAGGGGGCATATTAGAGGAATTAATTTATTATACATATCAATAATTATTCAGTTTCCTATATTAGTTTTGTAAATATTTTGAGATAACAACTAATCCCATAATTAGGAAACTAATTAGATTTACAATATTTGATTAATTATTTACTATGATTAGAAAATTAACCAAATCTCATCTTGTACTTGTATATATATCTTATCTTTATCAAGAAAATAAGAAGTCATTATTCTCAATTTTTACATCTAAGTGATTCATTTATAAAAAATGCAAGAATATTAAATAAAATTGTATATCTAATGGGTGAAAACTTCTAGCCACTCATGCATTGCTAAATGAGCTCTAGATATATAGGCTCAAATAATTACGTGTGAATGCAAACTAATCTATTAGATCGAGGCTAACCGAGCAAAGATACATGGCAAAAGGCCATTAGAGGGTGTTGTCTCTTGTAAGCCTATAAAAAGGGAGATTTCAATCATTAAGGGATACCTTTTCTAGAGTATTTTAGAACCCTTCACAAAGCCTTAATGGAGCTTTTCCCAATCATTTCGAGAGCTTGGCAACTTGAGCTTTTCTTCTGTATAGAAATATCTTAATACTGTATTTTTTTTTTTAATGAAATCATGTAATATGAAATTGAGACTTTCCGCAAATAGATTTCAGTCATTTGATCAGTCGGGACAGTAATATTCATCTTGACCAGTTATATTAACATCATACAATTTACCGTCATAGATGTGCATAAAAGATGAATTTATATTCTTTACTGTGCTTATCCCTGGTCCAACTAATTTTAAAGAGAAGATAGATGTTTTCTTATAGTCTTTCATTACTGAGCTGAATGAATTATGGAATGTAGGGTTATTGACTTATGATGTTGCAAGCAAAACTAATTTTACAATGCATGCTGCCTTATTGTGGAGAATAAGTGATTTTTCAGCATACTCAATGTTGTTGGGATGGAGCACGGTTGATAAATTAGCATGCTCACATTGCATGACAGAATCTGATGCATTTTCATTATCTTACAGTGGAAAGGTATCTTGGTTTGATAATCATCATAAATTTTTACCAATTAATCACCCTTTCAGGTGAAATAAGAAAAATTTCCTATAGAATATTATAGTCAAAAAACTTTCCTCAACAATCCATGCTTCAGGTGAAGAAATCATTGAATAAATAGACAATTATGGATTTCTACTAGTATCTTAGTCTAGTTTTAATGAGATAAATAAATATATTGTTAGGATGTACAAGTGTGGTTGAAAGAAAAGGAGTATTTTCTAGAAGTTGTCATATTGAAAGTATCTCCTCATTCGACATAATTTAGATGTGATGTATATTGAGAAAAATTTCTTCGATAATATCTTCAACACTGTGATGAATGTGCCTGAAAGAACTAAAGACATTACAAAATTACGTCAGAAATTAAAAGAATTAGTCAGCAGACCAGAGTTGCATCAAAATGAAACAACAAATAAATTTCCAAAGGCTTGTTATATATTGGACAAAGATGATAAACAAACTTTATGTAGTTGGTTGAAAGCAATAAAATTCCTAGATGGGTATGACACAAATTTGGCTAGATGCATTGATATGAATAAATTAAAGATGTTTGGAATGAAGAGTCATGGTTGTCACGTGTTCATGCAATAACTTATTCTAACATTTGAATTACTTGTAAATGTTAATGTCACTTATGAGGAGATAGATGATAGAGAGATGTCTAACAGTGTTGATTTTATTGAACTAACAGATTCTAGCGATGAGAACTCAGAACCTGTTAATATTAATTAGTCAGATGTTAGTGATGATTAAATATTAGTAGTATTGTTCATAAAGTTATGTTTTCATCTTATTTTGTGAAAATATTTATATTGTTAATAACCTTTATTATTATGTGTTATAATATTATATTTACAGATATTGTCATGGCTGAGCAGATTGTAGCACTTCGTGGCCATATAGTTTTGAGGGTTGTAGGAGACTCGTAAGTATTTTTTGTTGTTATTATTCAAGTTCTTTATAACTGTTTTATAATATCTTTATCATTTTTTAACATTTTTTTCATGCAGGTTTATTTTGGATGGCCATAGGGTAGCAACGTATATCAACGGTAAATTTAAAGAGCGAGTCTGCGCTTCTGATACTACTTGGAGGCATATAGACCAAGAGATGAAGGATTTTTACTATAATAAATTTGTGGTAAGTAAATTGAATATGTTTGGTATTAATAGTATAATATTTATCTTTTAATATACTAAATTTTCAACTTATACTTGCAGAAAAAATATATCTGGGAGGAAGGCCAAGAGGCACAATTTAAAATCACTTGGAATATATATTGTGCAAAACTCTACAAAGGTCTTCTATACTATATGAGAAAGAAGACAACGAAGTCAGGTTATGTATCTGACGAGCTCTTGGGTGCATGGACGACCACCTGGGCTGAAGAAAAATGACAGGCAAATTATGAAAAAACTCGAGCCTATAGAAATACAAAGTCAGGTGACCCAAATACCGGATTCGCTCGACATACGTCAGGATCGAGATCAATAGTAGAACATACTATGAATTTGGTAGGTTTAATTTAAAGTTATATCCTAGTAAATTTTAAATTTATTACCAAATTTATAAAATTATTGGACAAACTTGTTTGTGTATGCAGAAACGTTCTTTAGACCGACAACCTACTTGTTTGGACGTCTTTTTGAAGACACATAAGAAAAAGAATGACACATTTGTCGATTCTCGATCCCGGAGCATGTAAGATTATTAACTTTAATACATTTAATCGTTAACAATAATTAACCTTAGCAATTATGATCAAATTGGATATTAATAATATTATTTTGTTCAACACAGGATGAAATTACAAATAGAGTAACTCAGACATCTCAACCACCAACAGAGGTGATATTGTCGGTGGAAGGACAAAAAACTCCACCCTCTACGGCCTTGACTCACAGACCAAAGTGGTATTTGATCGTTTGAGGACCCCTAGAGGTCGTGATAGTTCTTCCTCTTCTTCTAATGAGGTGTAGTTATTAAGACGTAAAAATCAAGAACTGCGCACTCAACTAACCATAATGGATGAGAGGGTAACCGCTCAGGATGCGAGGATGACTGCTCATGAGTAGAGGATGGTTGATCAGGAGACGAGGATGACTGCTCAACAGGTGAATTATGATGCTGTCATGACCCATTTTCGAGTAGTCATGACTAATTTCACCCTGACACAGCATGATGCAAAATATAATTATTCTATTTGATATTATAATCAATTATTTTCTAAATATTGTATTATATTTTCACAAGAATCTATATTGATATATTCATCCTCAGCATCACCATTTGATATCTAAAATACGATCCAGATATATTTTTTATTACATGTCAAATTAGTTATAGTTATTCATATATTATAATTTTTTATCGCATCATTTTAAACATAATCTATTGTATTTGACTTTCTGCAGGATCTTATATTATTATCTTATGTGATTATTTGGATATACTATAGAGTGGATTTCTATCACGGTATGTATGAATTTTGATACTTTATTCTGGATATGTATGATGTTTGTATCATGATATGGATATTGATTTAATTTGTTTATGTATTATTGTAATTAGTTAGTCTGAATTTTGATTATTAGTTGTGTGCATGGATTATGAATGTTAGTTATGTATGAATATTGATTTAGTTTGTTGTGTGTATGAATTTTGATTGTTAGTATGAATGGATTGTGTTTGTAAGATTTAGATTGTGATTATGAGTTTGTATGTGTATGAATTATATTATTGTGTATTAGATTTATATGTATGATTTATGTTTGTATCGCCATCATTTATAATGGTTGACATTGATATGATAATTATAAATAGGATACATTCCAAATATAAAGATATCATTTTTTTTTTGTTTTCGATGAAATCATTATTCCGTCGATAAATGATCATTTCAAATTGTAGCATAGGAAGGGAGCAAAATCAAATTGTCTAAACCTATAGACTTTCTGTGCTTGGCATTGTGTTGATCCAACAAGCAAAGGCTAAAATCCACATTGGCACTTGTCTTGGAAGCAAGACTAGCAGCATTTTCCATGCATGCTCAAGAAAACAACAAGGAAGTCTTTATTTGTGGCCAAGTTTGGATAGAGCAAGATACACCTAGTCATGTCGAAAATCAATCGAAACGAATAATTATATCTTAAATCTTATATGCTCAAAGCTAACTTAAAAAATGATCTAATTAAGAACATGTAATGAAATACCAATTGTAGCCGCCTGCAGCAAAGGCTTCAGATTTTAATACCACGTTCAATTTGGAAACATCATTAATTACCCAAGTATATATTCGAGGAGTTACATCTTTCTTTAGGGACAAGGATTCACTGATTCCTTCTTTGTCTAATTTGCATGCAAAAGCGTCCAAGACATCAGCACCAAAGATGCAACAATTGTCGACAAGTAGACCAGATTTTGCACTGTTGAACTTGTTCAATGCAACCTTACAACAAAATCCATTATGGGACTTGCTATGGAAATAGTCTTCGCCTACATAAATATTGAAAATCACATGATAATTAACTCCACCACACCATTGAGTCCAAGTAAAAGTAACTTCTTGTATTATGACCAACTACGGAATGGACTGATGACTTGTACATGAGGTATTGTCATAATGAGGTCTGAGATTCAAATCCTGACTAGTAGTCGGGTTTATGTCCTCTCTCATGCACTGATCACTGTTCGGGCTAGCTAGACTAGTCCCCGTGATTTACCTCTTCCGTGTTGATCCTGGAACGGATTGACGGGAGTGCTGGGGGCGAGCGTTTCACCTTTTGCCACAATCAATTTTTTAGAATTTTAAATGCATTGTCACCTTCGCAAGTTGATAAATGCATTGGAGCATCACATGATTCTAAATACATAATATATCCTAATATATCTATGCTGCCGTTAATATTTTCAATTATGCAAAGACTCATAACATCTTGTTGTCAAATATAATAGTCCTCTGGCTTGATTCAGTTGATAAGTGTATGAAATAATGATTATAATGATTAGAGATCGAAACTCGATAAAAAATTTCATCTGCGTATCCCACCTATGCATTTTTCAATTTAAATTCCTGCCTTTCAAAAGCATGGAACAATCATGAAAGCTCGTTAATATGAGGGGTATATATATATATATAGTTTCATCTTTCACATCCGCCCCTCCTCTTTCCTCGACTCCTCTGCTCCCCGCCGACGCCTCTCTTGTGATCGATCCACTGCCCGTGTTCTCCTTTAAGAAGAAAGGCTTTTGGTGTCCGATTCATAAACAAAACACAGTGAAAGATTTACAAGAACAGAAAGTTATGGCGTCGCCCAAATATGTTATCAATCCAAAGGAAGGTGGAGAGAAGAAGGCAGGCGAGAGAACAGATCCATTTAGGTGGATGATTGATGGTTTCTCAACAATTGCAAATCTAGGTGCTGATATGTATGTATTACTCGAGGAGTTTCACAGCCTGT
>JBBUKS010000060.1:7165569-7201838 GCA_038050645.1 Hedychium gardnerianum
GGTTTAGAGATTATTAAGTTTTTATATAGTGGTTGTTCAAGGTTTAGTTGAGAATTGAGATTATAATTGTTTAGAATCTCAACGTGATCCAATCAACTGATTACTTTAATAATATATATATATATATATATATATAATACCTTTTGAAAGATTTCAGTGTTTTTTTTACTCTAAAGATGTTGATGTTTTCATCGTTACTGGACATACATAAAATAATAGACTGAATCGATTACTGATCAGCTTGAAAATTGCGATGATTTATTTAATTCGTCATAAAAATTTTCGTTATCTATGATTTTTTTATAGTCATGACTCGAAGAAAAAAAAAATCCAAGGGCGTCTGTTTTTATTTTTTTTATTAAAAAAGCTTCCTATCCCATAAATCCTTTGTAAAATTATATAACTATTTTTAACTGCACTGTTTAATTAGTTTTGATTTGTTAGAGTTAATTTCAAGTTTAAATTCTGAATGATCAATTGTGTGAATAGGATAAACTTGTATTATAATAATTATAAAATTGTAGTTGATATATTATTATAGAATATAATTATTATAATATGAATATTATTAAATAAAATAAATTCATGTTATAGTAATTATGATTTTGTAATTTTTATAATATGAATATTAAATGAATAAGTCAAATTTACATTATAATAATTAGAAAATTTAATTATTATAATATGAATATTTTTAAATAGATTAAATTTATATTATAGTAATTATGAAATTTTAATTATTATAATATGAATATAAATATTATTGAACAGATAAACCTATCCAATTAATTCAAGATTTAAATTCGAAACCAACCTACAAAAAAAATTAAAATCGATCTGATAAAAAAAATCCAAATTGATTAAATACGTGTGTACCTAGACGAACTAGGGAGAAGGCCACAGCTTAAATATTTAAATTATAAAAAAAAAATAGGACAAACTAGGGAGAAAGTCTCAGCTAATAATAATAATAATAATTAATCCTTTGATTATTAACCATTGCTCATGGATCTCGAGTACCTTTCGATTTAGTTTGACCAGTTCTTTGTGCTCCGAATCAATAAAGATGTCTTATTAATTAATAAATTCAGATTTTTTCGGAGGAGGGTTCCTCCCAGCGCTCTCGTTAATTCTTTCCAGGATCAACACGGAAAAATACAACGGAGATAAATTACGAAAACTAATATAGTTAGATCGAATATATTAACCAACAACTCATCTCGACGGGACAATTCAGATTTTTTCGAATTGTCTGATAGTGAACATCAATATCATGCGATGCATAATTTACTCGGCCGACCGATAAAGAAGAGAAGACATATCATGCAATACATCCCCCCTCCTCCTCCTCCCTCTCCCTTGGCCAGGTCCACCTCCACCAACCGCATCCTGATAACCTGCACTCGTGATCAAAACAACACAGCAGCTGGAAGATGCTGCTGGAAGGCCAAACTCCTTTCCCTTCCCTTCCCCTCCCCTCCCCTCGCTTTCGGCCGCCTAACCCTTATCACATTGTCAGAAAGAAAGAAAGAAAGAAAGATATGAGCTCCTGCAGATAACACCCCCCTTGCTGCGTTTTTTGTTTTTGTTTTTGTTTTTGCATATAACCCCTCCTACTTTTCTTTTTTTTTCTGTTTTTTTCCATAGCAGGTCGCACCTGGGGGAGGGCGTTTATCGGGAGCGGATCGACGGCGATAAGAGCGCCTCGGCTGCGCTCCGCCTTCCCTTGGCGCTTTTTATTGTGTCGCTCTCCAGCTTCGTTGACGTCTTCAACGCGAGTCCGCGCGAACAAGAGCAATGGTGGACTTGAGGCTCACGAGGGGCTTCATTTTTTTCGAATTGGAACCCTAGCCAGTTCAGTTTCCGACCCGGAAGGTGAGCCCGGCCGTTTTTTTTGTTCTTCCCGTTCCGCCGTTTCTCTCGTGGATGTCGTTACTGATGCTTCTGTTGATTTTAGTTTGATTTTGAGATCGTGCGATGGCTAAGATCCGGCAATATTTTTGCTTTTTATCGATAAAAATTATATCTTTCTGCTCGGATTTTGTTCGACTGTGCATTTTTTGTTTCCACAGGTGACGTTTTGCTGGGGTGGGGGGTTCTTTGCATTCTCTTGGCGTCATAGGAACGGCGGTGGAATATATGGAATGGATCTGTGAGTTTCTTCTGTGGGATGCGTTCATCGATTGCGGAGGAATTAGAAACCCACCCATCAGATAGCAGCTCGAGGAGGTGGAGATGATTGCAGAATTCACAGTATAGAAAAGAAAGAAAAAAAGAGAGAGTAGAAAGTGGCATGGGAGAAGATCTCCTCACCACCTTATCCATTGAGAATCATCACCCCTCCACCCACCTCTCCATGGACCCGTCTGGTTGTCCAGTGTGCCATGATGACCCTGATCGTGAGCTCTTGATCCAACGCCATCAGATTCTGCTTTCTGGTGCACCTGACATTAATCTTCCTCTGTCGACCGAGCGCTCACCTTCTGACCAATCTTGGAACTCAGACTCCTGTGATATCTTCGACGTTGGCCTTGGGTCGCAAATTTATGAAGCAGAGACAACCATCCACATCCCTAAGATATCCGCTGCCCGCAAGTGCACCAAGCGAGGGGACGGCATTTGGGGTGCATGGTTTTTCTTTAACTTGTATTTCAAGCCTGTGCTTTCGGAGAAATTCAAGGGGAAAATCACATGGGATGCCAAGGGGGTGAATGGGTTTGATAAGTCAGATGTTCGCCATGATAAATTCCTAGTCCAGCATGATATGGAGAACATGTACATGTGGGTTTTCAAAGAGAGGCCAGAGAATGCACTTGGAAAGATGCAACTACGGAGCTATATGAATGGGCATTCCCGTCTTGGTGAACCTCAGTTCCCATTTAGTGTTGATAGGGGGTTTGTTCGATCCCACAGGATGCAGCGCAAGCAGTATCGGGGGCTGTCAAACCCTCAATGTGTACATGGAATTGAGGTTGTTTGCTCGCCCAATTTGATGGTTGTTGGTGAATTGGACCGGAAGAAGTGGATGGAACTTACTGGCAGAGATTTTAATTTCTCAATCCCAGATGAAGCTAGTGACTTTGAGGCATGGAGGAACCTGCAGACCACTGAATTTGAGCTTGAGAAACCTCTTTCTCAACCAAAAATCTCTTCACATCCCCATCCTAAGAAGCTGCTAAATGGCTCAAGTTTGAATTTGTCTAACCAGATTCATCATTCTAATAGTGATGGGGTAGACCTTTCGCCTATCTGCAACAAGCGCAGGAAGAATTTGTTTCCGCATAGAATGGAAGAAGATTTTTGCTTTCCTACTAACTCACATGCTGAGAGAAGTCTGGATGTGGAGATGCACCAGGTTGAGCCCTCATGGTTGAAGGAATTTACAGGAGTAATGAGGCATGTACATGGCCCTGTGACTGCTGCAAAGACGATATATGAAGATGACGAGGGATACTTGATAATGGTGAGCTTGTCCTTTGCTGATCAACAGAGTGTGAAACTTTCATGGAGGAACAATCTGATGAATGGGATACTGAAGATATTTTGTGTCAGTACAGCCCGGATGCCATACGTAAAGAGACACGATAGGACTTTTAAACTGACTGATAGGTTCCCTGAGCATTGCCCGCCAGGTGAGTTTGTAAGGGAAATAACATTACCAACACGTATTCCTGAAGATGCGAAGCTGGAAGCATACTATGATGAGGCTGGCTCTTTGCTTGAGATTATAGTTCCTAAGCACCGAGTTGGACCAGAGGAACATGAAGTTCGTGTGAGCATGCGCCCCCCTCACCTAGGAAGCTAATGATCTAATGTCTAATGTTGAATAAGTAGCAGCACAAGGTGTGTGATTATGACAGATTTTCTCTGTTTGATAATTCTCAAAGAACAGGAAATTTGTCAAATTATACAATGTCAGCTTTCTATTTTGTTTCTGTTTTTTAGCCCCTTATTGTTGCTTCTTTAGTAGAGTTGTCGAATTGATCTTCCTCAGATCCTAATTGACAGAAGATTTGCTTTGGATATTTTGGTACTTTTCTTTCCCCTGTTTGTTTATTTACTAAAATTGGTTATGATCAAGAGAGTGGTAGATGTTTTGCAAATATCAAATAACAATTTATTTACTTCTTAATGGATGTGAAATTTTTGAATACTAATGTAAATACAATCAACATGTGCTTACCTGTCTGTAGATTTGTGTTACTTGTTCTGAATTTGATTGTTCTACGTATAATGATCAGCATGTCATATTCCTTTGACTGTGATCAGCTAGCTTTACATTTTTATTGAAAGATCCTTTTTAATGTTGTTGAACTATTTCAAATGTCTAGATTGTGTATTCTTTTGTGCTTCATTCACAAGCTCATCACAGCCATATTCTAAGTTTCAGTCTAATTTCTGTTAAGTGAATATATTTAAGAAAGCATTTCATTGTAGCAAAAGGTGATTGCGGTCATCTCATGCACCCCTCACAACCCGTCTAAGGTTATGTGAAAGAAGGTAAATCACGAGGTCAATTTATAGCCGACTGCCAAGTGGCTAAGTGGCTAGGGGATGGGAGGTAAGAAAGCATTAGAAAAAGGGTTTAATGGTTATTAATATAGGGGGTGAACTATTAATGTAATCATGCCCTATCAATGGTTATATTCAATCATGATTTTGATGTATTAGAAAAGGGGTTTAAATTAGATTTACCTGTAAATCTAATTGTATAAAGTCGTGTTGGGATTTGGTAGAGTACACATGAAGTTTAACTTGGCGTAACCAAATTGGTGATTGGCTCGATAACTTAAGGCTCGTTGGAAATCAAAGAAAGATATTATGGGTTATCCAAGGGATGGTAGAATGAGGAACGTCAAGGTGGGAGCAGTGACATTAGCCGGAAGGAGGTGAACTACTTAGGTGAAACGTGCAGAATGAGCTAGTGAAGGATGACTTGTGGAATGAGCCTCGTGTATCCGAGGGATTTACGACCTAATGGAAGATGGCTTTTGCATCAAAGGTAAACTTTTAGGTGAATTGTGAGAGTCAAGTCAAGAGATGACATGAAACTTGGGTTAGAGTAGCTCTTGACTTAAGCAAATACTCAACCATTAGACTTGTCATAGTTAACGATCCAAGGGTATTCTTAGTCGAGTAGTTTGTGGAGTCATTAAGGAGTCAATGACTCGTGAATATAATATTTTTGTTCAAAGCTTAGTCGAATAGGCAGTCGACTAGATGAGTTAAGTCGAATGGTAAAATGACACAACTGACTGAATGTGAGTCGACTCAAGTAGTCATTAGTGGGCAAATTAGTCGAGTGAAAGCTTGTACTTTCTCCTAACTAGATATGAAGAAATCTTGTATAAAATTGTTTACAAGAAATAAATGTTGTGTAATTGATCTCTAAGAGGCTTGACATACGTAAGTCATGGATGGATTTTGATGTGATCTCTAAGAGGCTTGACATACTTAATATAAGATTTGATACTTGTCAAGTCTGCAAAATGCAAGAACTTGACAGGAACTACAATTACAATTGTGGAAAACTCCAAGTTAATGCTTGAAAAGAAGTCCAACGGGGTTGGAAAGTGAAATATCAAAGGAGAGCTCCTGGAAGGTGGAGGTTCAAGTGCTTCTTGGCGAATTAAAATCCCAGAGGAGAGCTCTTGACAAATGGAAGTTGTTAGAGGAGCAGAGGCTTAGCTAGAGAGGGGGGCGAGGGTGAATGATGATTAAACACCTACAAGTGTGATTCTACAAACTATTACTTTTTGTAGCAAGGTTATAATGTTAAACGTAGAGGAAATACAAATATAAAAGATTCACAACTTTTCACAACTGTTAACACATTCATTGAACATGATTCGATAGCTCCTAGGATTAAACTCTGCGGTGTATGATTCGTTGGTGGATCAGGAGATAAATCATGAGGACTAATCTAGCTAGTTCGAATAGTGACCAGTGCATGAGAGAGAACAGGAACCTGGCTACTAGCCAGGATTTGATCCTCAGATCTCATGATGATAATACTTCATGTATTAACCATCAATCCATCCCGTGAAGACATAAAAAACTTCTTACAACATACAAGGAATACAATAATTACAAGGAAAAAAGATAAGGCTTCTAATGGTGATTGACCAATATTATTTTTCTAATTTTTAAACCTCCAACCAAGTCTCTTTTTATAACGATGCGATGGGAATCCACATAACATCAACATATCTCCTCCTTTTATAACGGATGCGATGGGAATCCACATAACATCAACATATCTCCTCCTTTTATAACGGATGCGATGGGAATCCACGTAACATCAACATATCTCCTTGTGACACTGGTATTATTACTTTATATATAAGAGGAAAAAATGGTGAAAAATTATACCGCCTCTACCTAAAGAATGTATCTCTTTCATCTTCACTAAAGAGCCCACACACATTTGTAAGAATGTATCTCTTTCATCTTCATTAAAGAGCCCACACACATTTGTAACTGCTGCGTCAAAAGAGAACCCCATGTATTCGAGCTCAAGAGCGCAACCCTTTGGGACTCTGGGTGCTCTGGCAATCAGCACTCCTATGCTCGAGAGCTCGGGCGATCAACGCTTGGGTGCTTGAGTGCTTGAGTGCTTGAGTGCTCGGGTGCTTGAGCGCTCGATCGTTTGATTACTCGGGGTGCTCTGCTATTCTGCCACTAGGGTGCTTGAGCGATCAATGCTTAGGAGATTAGCGCTCCCACTCGGGATCGGGCACTTGGGAGTGCAACCCACTCGGGTTGTTCCTACTCTGGCTCAAGCTCGGGTAGTCGTTCAGCGATCGTAACCCCTCGAGCTCGACAATCAACTGCTTGACTCACCTTGATTTAGGTGACTCAGTATGATGACTTGGCTAGCTTGAGATGGGTCACTTAAGTGCATTTTGTTGACTTGGTATAGGCTAGATACCGATGGTATTATGAGTCCCCCTCCAAGTCGAGTCAAGTCGAAGAGTTGTAGCGTGTGAGACTCGATTACGTGTGAAGGCAGCAGGATGCGTTAGCTGGCTCGATCGGGTTGAACTGACGAAGCATTGGAGGGAAAAAAAGATACTGATTATATTCAAAATTATCTAAATACAATTGAACCTAAGGTGACTCTATCTGACACGAAGGAAATTTGATAGGCGACTCTGTCTCTAACACAAGAAATTTTGTTGGCACCTCTATTCCTAACAAAGGAAAATTTTGAGACTACTCCATCCATCTAAGACGGAGGAAAATTTAGAGACGACTTCATTCGAGATGAAGGAAAATCTAGATGTGATTATGTCCCTAATAGAGGAAAATCTTTTGAGACGACTTCATTTGAGATGGTGGAAATTTTAAAGATGACTCTGTCCCTACTATAGAAAAAATTATATACAACTCTATTTTTGACAGAAGAAAATGTGAAGGCAATTTTGTCCTTGACATAGAAATTCTTTAAGATGACTCCATCTAAGAGGAGGAAAATTTGAAGACAACTCTATCCCTAAAAGAGAAAATAATCTATCTTTGACTAACTTTAGTCAAGAGAGATAGAAACACTTGAAGATCTACATAAATGATCCATGAGTAATAATTCAGCACTAGTAATCCTCAAAACACAATAATTAATCATTCAACACTAACTCTTAAATAAATATTTATGGCTATGAGAATAGAATATCATGATTAGACTCTCCAATGATAAATGAGATATCTAAAATTTAACTATGACATATTATTAAGGATTTTTCTCTTTAATAGATAGCGGATTTGAAAATGTTAGCTATCAGGATAGACCTCCATATGAGCTTCTCTGATTTACCTTAATAATTGATATAAAAAATTGATGAGATCAAGTCGGTCATCTCTGAATAAAAAATAATAATAATAAAATTAAATAAGTATTTGTAAAGTCTAATAAATTAGGGATGTTCGCTACTCCTAATAATTATATTTTTTAAGCTATTTGATGGAACCATGATTCCTCTTTCAATTTGAGAACTCTTTTTAATTTCGCTTAAACATTCTAAATTAGATATTTGTCTAGGCATCACCAAACAGAAAATATATAGTTACCCACATAATAAACTCATAATATGTAGTAATCTTCATTTTTTTCTCTTAGATTGATTGGATTATAAATAGAAATTCTGACTAAATCATAATTCATGAACAATTAAAATAGGACAAAATCATAACGACACCTTTTATTATCATTTTCTTCGCACAAAACAAAAATCAAAATAACATCTCAGTATATTTCTTATTCCAAAAAATACTTTTATTTCAATATTATTTTCATTGTAACTTCTACAACATACTCAAGTGAAGACTCAATTGAATATTTTATTTTTAGTTCAATTTGATCAAAAATATTTTGTATAGAGAATTTTAATATTAAAATATTATATTATTTTAATCAAAATTGTTCAAATTTAATAAAAACTGATTCAGATCAAACTCAATCTTTCATAAAGTTTTAAATAAGTCCCGAGATAATAATATAATAATTAGATCCATTAATGAATAATCAAAAAATTTAAAGTTTAAATTTTAATTACGATGCATTACAATAAAAAAATTCTTTAATAAAAAATGGACCTAAGAATACTGACTATTTAAATAGATTTTCATTAGTATTTTTTGATTTATCCTGATGACTGATGAAAAACTTCTATGGATCAGGTCGATCACTCCAAGTCCGACGTTACTCGATCTAGTTAATTATTTTTTGCCCCCGGAATAATGGTATAATAGTTAGATCCTCTAATAGATAATCAAGACGCATTACAAAAAAAAATTCTTCAATAAAAAACGAGCCTAAGAATATTAATCATTTGAATAAATATTTATTAATACTTTTCAATTTATCTCAGTAGTCAATGAAAAACTTTTATAATATCAAATCTATCAAGTTCGATATTATTTAATTTGATTAATTATTTTTTAAAATAAAAGTATCTGCTTATTAACTGATAAAAAAACCTTTAAATGATTTTAATTAAATTTAAATAATTTTATTCTGTATTATGATATTATTTTTTTAAAAAAAATATACTCTCTTAACAGAAATAATAACAAGGTGTCCCCTTTAATTTTTTACCCCATTAAAATTAGCATATGATGAAGGAGAAGACGACAGACTCGCACTCCACTTCTATACTCCACTTTATCTCTCTCACGGCCAGTGGTCAAAAGTTTCATAAGGTGTAACACACACTCGCATCCCACTCAGAAAACTGTCCACCCTCAGACCAAACCACTCATACCAAACTCCCTTTTTAAATGGAATGAAATTCAAATGGACGCCAGGCCAGATATGCTTTCATCGAATTAATTAAACTTCTTTTTTCTTTTTTTTATCAATTGACTGATACCTTATGTGATGGCTTCATCCGTTTGGACAATTCAGTCGATCTGATTTATTAATCGAATTATACAATTATTTTTCAATTCAGATATAATAGTGGACTGCTCATAATATATAGTCAATTGACATTGATTTTGCTTAATTGGTTTAAAATAAAATTGAATAAATTATTTTTTAAAAAAAAATAAATTGAATTGATTGATTATTGTCGAACTTTTCTTATCACCCGACAAATTCACATCCACCGTTATCAATTGACTCTAGTAATGATCCAATTTTATCATTATTTTGATTTAATTAAAAAAAATGAGACTATTATATTAACGGTTCTTTATAATTATTTCATGCCGTAAGGAGTTAAATAAGAGTACATATGACAAATGTATGACTCAAACTTTATTAGCAATAAAATCCTTAAATTAAATGTTATTATCCTCGTGAGATGGATTAATGATAAGGGTGTTATAATTATGAGATTTGATGATTAAATTCTGATTAATAGTTAGATTCCTATTTTTTCTCATATATTTATTATTGTTCAAATTAATTAAATTAATTTTTATAATTTATCTTTTCTGTATTAATTTTAGGATAAATTGATGAAGACGTTGGGGACGAATATTTTACTTTTTACCACTTAAAATCAAATCATATTCATTTAGACTATTTTTTTTTATGTGTTGTGAGGGTTATTTTAAAACCAAGCCGACCCCACATAGTGGGATAAGGCTCGGTTGTTGTTGTTATTGTTGTTGTTGTTGTTGTTGTTGTTGTTGTTGTTGTTGTTGTGAGGGTTATTTTGATTTAATTAAGATTTTACTCACCTCTACTTACCATCCTCTGACCTTTCAACTGCACCCTCTTCAATTCCATGGAGCTTGTCAGCTTAACAATTACTGCACTTAACTCGCCACCCAAAAGTATTAATGATCTGCGCTTTCTGTCGTCCATATCAAAACAAGAGTAAAAATTAAAATAGCATCCTTAATTATTATTTTTATTAAAAAATATAAAAATATATAAAAGAAAAAAAATCTTATTTCAGTATAATAAATAAATAACCTGAGGATTGCGAAGTCTGCAAGTCCTTTTCGCCGTCGTTGGAGCATAGTAAAATTTTACTTCCAAATTGTCAAATACAGTAAGAGGTAAGATTTCATTTGCACGACGTGTCAGAAGATCATTCGTTGCCTTCGACTGCGACAGATCTTCGTCCGTTTCGGGGGAAGCAAAACCGTCGTTGACATCGCGCCATTGACTGCCCTGCCAATTCTTTTAATTCCTAGCCCGAGATTTTGGTTTGCGGAACTGGCACTCATAGTCAACTCCTCGACGCGATTTTCTCCAAAGATTTCGACAGCCCCACCACCACCACCACCACCACCACCACCACCATATGCAATTAAGTCAACTCTCCCCCCTCTCTTTCTCTCTCTATCTCTCGATCACGCACACCACCACCTAATCCTTTTTCTGGCTCACTCACCATCCACTATCCACCTTTACCTTCTTCTTCTCCGGCGCTCCTCGTTTCGGATTTCGCGAGATGGGAAACTGCTGCGCGAGGTTGACCTGTTGCTCCTGCTGTTGCAGCAGAACCCCTTGCGGCGGCTGCCGCCGCCGCCGCCGTCTACGCCACGTGGCAGATACCTCCGACTTCTACGATGAGTATTTTGGTCACTCGTTCTGCTACGTTCGTCCTGACTCGGCTTGCGGCGCCGGCGGATTCTCTTCTTCCGCCGCTGCAGCCCCTGCTGCGGCATCATCCAAGGTTCACCATTCGGAAGAGACGACCACCTTCCGTACTATATCCGGCGCGTCTTTGAGCGCAAACCCGTCCACTCAGCTCTCCACCGCATCCCTCCTGGTGGACCCTGCTGGCGACAGCGGCGCCTCGGCGTCTGCTGCCTTCGAGAGCTCCACGTCCTTCTCCGCCTTCGCGCTCCAGCCGTTTCCCCGCTTCTCCGGGCCGCTCTCCGGCCCTATCGCCGGCGCTGCGGACAGAGGGTTTATGTCCGGTCCCATCGAGCGCGGGTTCATGTCCGGGCCGCTTGATCACCGCGCCGCTCTCTTCTCCGGCCCCGTCGAAAATCTCCCTTCCATCCCCTCTCAGCTCCGCCGCAGCATCTCCCACAGCTTCTCCCGGCCCCGCCGCCTCGCAGCCGCTACTTCCCTTCTCCGCGGCCTCACCAAAGCCATCTCCCGCACCATATCCGCCACCGTTCCAGCCGAAAGATCCATCAAGCCGCCCAAAGTTCCCGCCTTGGTGGCTGAGGGAGTTCCAATTCCACGGCCAAATTCGCCGGATTCACGAGCAGGCAACCTGGAGTGGGCGCAGGGCAAAGCAGGGGAGGACCGAATCCATGTCGTCGTCTCGGAGGAGCACGGTTGGCTCTTCGTAGGCATCTACGACGGCTTCAACGGTCCCGACGCCACCGATTACCTCCTTTCAAATCTCTATTTCGCCGTCCACCGAGAGCTCAAGGGGCTGCTGTGGGACGACAAAGAAGGCACTCTTTCCCAGCTCCTCTCCAAATCCCTCGCCGCCGCCCCTGTTTACCCCGCCGAATTCGGATGCTGCAGAGCCGGAGAGCAGAGCGACACTTGCGAGTGGCAAAGGGAGAACTACAATTCGGGCCCTGAGGGCCGGCGCAAGGACCGGGAGGTCAACCATTCTCAAGTGCTCAAGGCTCTGTCTCGTGCTCTGAAGAAGACGGAGGAAGACTACTTAGACGTCGCCGACAAGATGATCTCCGAGAACCCTGAGCTCGCGCTGATGGGATCATGCGTTCTGGTGATGCTGCTAAAGGGGGAGGACGTCTACCTGATGAACGTCGGGGACAGCCGCGCGATTTTGGCACAAAAGACTGATTCTGATTTCTGGACGGCGATTTCGCCGGCGAACCCAAAGCTGGATCTTCACAAGATCAACGAAGACATCGCAAGCGACGTGGAAGTATTTTACGGCTGCCCAAATTTATCAGCCACGCAACTGACCGTGGAACACAGCACTTGTATCAAAGAGGTAGTCAGTCGATCGATCATCTGATTCTTCTTCATGTCAAGAAACTCGATTTTCTTTTTCTTTTTTCTCAAACATCGATCGCTGTTTCACCTCCCAGGAAGTTCATAGGATCAAGAATGAACACCCTGACGATTCCTCGGCTATCGCAAATGATCGCGTGAAAGGATCATTGAAGGTCACACGAGCCTTCGGCTCCGGCTTCCTGAAACAGGTAATTAACGCTAGCTGCAATGCCATAAGCTTCAAATGTTCTAAGATATTCCTTCTCTGCAGCCCAAGTGGAACAATGCACTGCTCGAGATGTTCAGAGTCGACTACGTTGGATCTTCTCCATACATCACTTGCAATCCATTTCTATGCCACCATAAGCTTGGTCCCAAGGACAAGTTCTTGATACTATCCTCTGACGGACTCTACCAGTATTTTACTAACGAAGAAGCAGTCGCTCAACTCGAGATGTTCATTGCCACAACACCTGAAGGAGATCCTGCTCAGCACCTGGTTGAAGAAGTCCTTTTTCGTGCCGCAAAGAAAGCAGGTAGGTAGATGGCTTAATTCCTGATACACAAATTGACTGGGAAATGCTGTGGAACGTAACCAGACTTACTTAAGTTGTTGTTCTTTTGCAGGGATGGATTTCCATGAATTGCTTGAGATTCCGCAAGGCGACCGACGACAATACCATGATGATATTTCCGTCATCGTGATCTCTTTGGAAGGGCAAATATGGAGATCTTGTGCGTAAATAAAGGTGCAGCTGAGAACGTAAATTATAGAGAACCACAGAGAGCTAACAGCTTCTCTGTTTTTGTTTTTTTTCTTCCAAGTAGCCATTGTTGCATTCCAGAGGAAGCTTTGGAGGAGAAGACTCGGTGTTCATGTATAGTCCAGTTCAACTTCTGTGATTATATATATATATACAAATATTGAATCAGATCGATTTATTTTTATTTTTATTTTTTGCTATAATTCCACTATTAATAGCATATATGAGCCACAGTTGGAATCCCCAGAGGCTACAGCACAGTGCTTGGGATCGTGAGTTCGACGGGACAAAGGAGGTGTAGGGCATATGATTACTTCGAGGTGTCCATTGGCGTAGACAATTTAGAAGAGCCTTCACCTTCTGGAGGTTGATGCACAAGAGGCTATCTATTAGAGATAGACTCCTTGACGATAAAAGAGGCACCTTTTGTGACTTAGAGGAGTTATTGGAGTATATATTTTTCACATGTGATTTGATCAAGATGACAAAAGACGAAATGTTTATCTCAATGTTTTTGTTAGTTCATCCCAGGACAATACATAAAAAATAAATTATGAGAGTTAATTTACTAATCTGGACAGCGGGAGGACAGAAATATAGCTACTAGTTAGGATTTGATCCTCAAACCTCATGATGACAACACTCCATGTACTAGTATAAGCTCATCTCGTGAGGACATTTATATAAAGGATGATGACTATAAATGAGATGGGAGATGTTCATATATCGAAGGATATTGAGGGCCTTCAGACTTCACTATCACGAGAGCATTAGCTTAGTGAAGGCTTTATTGGAAAAATGTGAATGAAAAAATGATGGACGGAGACTCCATTATAAATGAAAGTTAAGTCTCACATTAGAAGTTAAGTGACATTAAGGTTGGTTTATAATCACAAATGTAGAAGTTGTAAACATGAGCACACTTGTAGGAGGGGGTGTAAATTTAGGATCCGGATTATAGTAACCCCAAATGATACTTGTACAAGCGCTACCTACACGCGTCAAATGATGGACTGTATGAGGAGGCTGTGACCACATGCTCTTCCAGTGATAGCACTCAAGTACAAGTTCGGTTCGTCACAAACAACTAATGTTTGATTGTGTACATGATTTTGTTGTCATATCCTAGAAAATAATCATCTAGCATGACCTCGAAGTATTATCAGAGGGGACGAATCTGTTTTAAGAAAAATATGTTAAATGTAGGTCTCAGCATCTCAATATCTCCCTCGGACTCGACAGTTGGGCAAGTGACATCTCCACTCAGCACTCGGCTTCCTATTCGAGCTCGGAAAGCACTCAAAACTCAATCTCTCAAACTCGGGGTTACTAGACCTCACTTCTTGACCAACCGAACTCTACTCTCGAGCACTCGGCGCTCAAGCAGTGGCGACCCACTCGGTTGACTCAACAGTCAACAATCAATCGGGCAACGCAACTCGCTCGAGCTGTAATTGGGCGACACAACTTGCTCGAGCTGCACTCGATGCTCGGCTTTTCATTCGGGCTCAGCAAGCACTTGGGTCATTCAGACCTCTTGCATACCATTCGAACCTCCTGCATACCATTCGAGAGTACTCGATCGACATTCGATTAGCGATGTTTCCCTCGGGCTTGGACAAGTTCACTGATCAGTAGTCTAACAGACGACTATGCAATCAACTCAAGCACTAGGCAGCCAGACAATCCAAGAACTCGACCTAATCAACTCAATCTAGTAGCTTGAGATCATTCGCTTATGTCATTTTAACAGAGATAAGTCTCAATTTGAATTCTTATTATTTTCAATTCAATATATTTCTTGTATCTCTGGCAATAGGTCCAACGGGCTCAGTACCTTGCTTTATGTTTGAAAGTATGAGGTTTGATATAGAGGTGGTTTTTAAAATAAATACAAGTACATGCATATAAGTCCTCGAATATTTATTTAGATATAATATAATAATAATAATCAAGTATTATCTCTCTATGTGATATCAGTTATATGGATCCTTTTATTTTATTGAGCTCTATCTTCTATTATATCGTTATCTATACTTAAATAAATTTTATCTTATTTTTATTATTGCTAACCAAGTCTTTTTTTGATTTTTCTCTTCCTCGAGTCTTATCTCACTGAGGTAGGTTATATAAATTATTTTATTTCATTTAGCTCTATCTCCTATTATATCATCATTTATACTTAAATAAATTTTATCTTACTAACCAAGTCTTTTTTTATTTTTCTCTTCCTCATTTGATGTGAGTATTTATCATAGTTTCACATCACTTAATTGAAATATTTATTGGTCATCTAAGTACATACTGTATCATCTCAAACATGTTTCTTAAAGTTTTCCCTCAATAGATATTATTCTATTTTTTTCTCTAATATTCTTATTTCGTATTCTATTCATCCTCGTATGTCTACATATCTACCTTAATATTATCATCTCTATAATTCTCATCTTCTAATTTATTCATTGAAATTTATTATAATTTAATATTAGTTGACAATCTAACTCCACCTTTGATGAAGCAATCATGACAGATCCCAAGTTTAAATAACAAAAGAGGGTTATCATAGATTGTCAATATTAAACTTATAAATTTTAATAAATAAATTTATTTATTCAAATTTAATACTTCATAAAAATGAATAATTATATTGGCCATCATTTTGATCATTATATATATATATATATTCTTTTTTATTTGTTTATTTTTCTTTACTCCAGTAACAAACTTATATTTTTTTATATTCATGGCCATATAATTGATTTGTCAACATCTTTAACAGATGTATGGCATGATAGTGCTATGGTGTGTTTTGTCCGTGAATATCTGTTAATTGAATCAAAGTTATCTAGTATAAATATTTTCAAATCAACTCTACAAACCAATAATAGATCTAACATAACTAAATTCATATATTAATTTTGGTTAAAGCTGTTATGCAAATTATATATTTAAAAAATTAAATAAATAATTATAAATAAATAAAAATTTAAAAATAATAAAGAGATAAATGATATAGATTATTTTATAAATTTTTAAAACTACTAAATAAGTTATAAATTAAAATATATTAACAATATACTTTTTAATTTTTAATTTTAGTTATTTTGAAAGAATACAAATCAAGATGCGAATTTTATAAGTTTTTAATTTTTACAAACAAAATATTATTACAACTTAATCTCTTTTATCTTGTCAAGCTCAACCACTTATAATATAATTGCATCAAAAACTTCTTGAGGCATTTTGTTTATTTTGATTTTTAAAATGCATCTCTTTTTTTCCTAAAAAAAACATTCTTTTGAAATTTTAAAATCATGCTAATAATTAGGAGTGAAATAATAACAGTTTATAAACTCAGATGATATTTTAAAATTTTAAAATCACAAGATCATTTTAGAAAAATGAAAGTTTTTTTAAATATTTTAAAACTTTGTTTTTTATTTTTTTGATAAAACTCAGGCTGACGCCCTTATTTATCGATCAACAAAAGCACATTTTTTTAAAAAAATAAATAAATAAGACAAAAGGACATCAGCATATTTCTCACATAAAAAAATATTCTTAATTTAGTATTAGTATAGTAGCTAAGAGTCACTGCTACAATGTTAAAATAAATTATTTTTTAAATTTTAACTTAGTTAAATATATATATATATATAATACTTTTAAATAAAAAATTATTAAATTTTTTTTTAACTTATCAAAATTACTTAATAATATTAAAATCCCACAATAATATATATAACAGTCATTTAATGGTTGTAATATTAGTACAGCAATCATTAATAGGTGTGACAATAATTTTATAGTGCTGATAGGTGGTGTCGTAGTCCTTCAATAATAATTAGATATTTGAAATTTGAAATTTAATTATAATATATTGTGAGAAAAAAAATTAGAAATTGATTATCAGAATGGATAGTCACATGTATTTTTTCAATTTAAAAATATATAATAATAAAAAATTAGTGTTTTTATTTTTTAAAGCATTTTTTATTAAATTTAGGCAACCGGTGAGAATACCTCCCTTAGATCTTCGAGAAGCCAGACGAGGACGCGCGGCTTTCCGCCCTCGCTCGTCGATCCAAAGTGGTGGAGGAGAAGCAGGGATCCGTCCTATAAATACGCCCCTGGATTCTCGTCTTCTCCTGGCATTCGCCTCTGACGATAACGCGACGACCTCTCTCTCCGAATCCCGATCCCGATCCCTCCGCACTCCCTTCCCTTCGTCGAGGTAAAGCCATCGCGTTCCGCGCTATGCTTAGTTGCATTTTCCATATCTCAGTTTGCTAGCGTGATTTCCGCGTGTAACTTGATATCCCCAATTTTGATCAATGTTAGTATCGGCAGATGTGACCAAGGTGATAAAGCTACAATGATGTTTTGACTTAGGTTGATCCTTCTTTTTCCTGATGCTGATTTGAATCAGTTTCTCAAATTGAAATTATTGAACTACTCATTATATCAGTCTCCTGTAGTAATGCTGGTGAACTTGATGAAGGATTCGTTTTCATGAGGTCTTGTTAAGCGAATAAAAGAGTACAGTGTTTTAATGTGAGTAACACTATGATTATGAAACCTTAGAAATGGAATACTAAGATCGTTTTGCTACTTGCTAGTTGGCTATATTTGTCTAGTATTTTTTATTTTTGGATTGTATACAAGTTCAATTGTTAGTCAACTTCCATAATAGGGGAACAAAATGTCATCTTATTGGATTTGCAGCTTTCTTTGCTATCAGCTGCCATGCTGCTAAAGTTTCATCAACTCTTACAATGTTTCCAAATGTTACTTGCTATGTATGTAGAAATATGAGTGGGCAAGAGGAAAAAGTTGCAACTCCAAAGCTGAATGGAAGGATATTGTCATCGTTGTCCAAGAGAACAGTGGCTGCCCATCCTTGGCATGATCTTGAAATAGGTTGTGACCTAAAACAAAAAGTAGTGCTGCCACTACAATTTACATCTAATTTGATTTGTATCAGTATATCTTGCTGAACATTAATTTGTCTCCAGGTAAAGAGGCCCCTGCTGTGTTCAATGTGGTAAGTATTCTTTATTCCTTTGAACTGATAGCATGTACAAAATCAAGTAGCAGAAACGAAATCTGTATTTTATGCAAGAAATGCAAACTAATTTGAAGCATATTATGTTCGTTTTTTTAAGAACTTTGAGTTTTTGTCGCTTGAACTTGGCTCGCAAGGTGAATGCTCAATCAACAAACAGGAATTTCTGCTGACATTATGTTCCATTTTGAGCACAAAACTCACCCTTAATTAGATTAAAATGTTGAAAGCACATCCATGGTGACCAACTTGGTAGGTATTTGACTTTGATTCACTAGATTCAGGCAAATTAATCTATTCTTTAAACCCTTCTTATCCTCCAACCTTTAACAGCTTGCAACAATTCTATTACAGAAACCTAAAATACTTGATTTCCATCTACTTCTTTGCCTTTGCAAATATTTGTAATCCGTCTCATATTTTAGAATATATATCAATTATTATATGTAGGTCATATCACTAATGGGATTAGGTTGTACATTTTTTGTGTTAAAAGATAAATAGTCTTCTGACAGTTCAGCAATAACTCCATGTACAATGATAATGACTCAACCTGTTTATGCTACTCGAGGATTAAATTAGCATTGGTTTAGGCAAGTGAAAAAAATGAGTTAAACAACTTTGTATCATGTAGGCTAATGTTAAGATGAAAAGAATTCCTCTTAAATATGTTAGTTACCATCTTTGTTTTTGTTTTTGACATTTTATTCTTGGCTGTAATATTAGAGGAATGATTTCCCAGAAGTGAAAATGCCAAAAGTTCAACAATTTGCTAGATATATGGCATTCTCATTTTCTCAGAGAGTAAAGAACTTTTTCTGGGGAGTTCAAGTTTATTTTCTAGTATGCTCATTTAAAAGAGCCAAAGGTGAATTGTGGTTAATCTAATTGTCAAGGATAAGTTAGTGTTATGTGTATTGACACACTGGTTCCACTCACTGCCTCCAGTTCTGTTTTGTCAGTCTGCTTGGCAGTTTTCGTTTCTCACTTCCTGTGTGTTATGAAAAATGATGTCCTCAGGCAAATAGGAGTATCATTGTTCACTTAGTTAACCTCTTAAACAAGTTTCCTTGTATGCAATAGGCCATAGATAATGAAATACAGCGTAAGGCTTGTATTGTTAGCTGGTGTTGATATTTCTTGTATCATTTTAATAATATGTGTATTAATCTGATGGTATTGAGTGATTTCACTTGTCGTTATTAGGTTGTGGAGATAGCAAAAGGAAGCAAAGTCAAATATGAACTTGACAAAAAAACAGGGCTGATCAAGGTTTGTTTATATTCTTCTAAAGTTTGTCAATATAAGCAGTCAGACAGTCACAGAGATATTAAATACGTCATTACATATTCTTGTGTTAACTGTACTGTTGATTTATCTTGCATTTTATGTATTTCCATTGCTACTTCCAGGTTGATCGTGTCTTGTACTCATCAGTGGTGTACCCTCATAACTATGGTTTCATTCCTCGTACACTTTGCGAAGACAATGACCCAATGGATGTTTTGGTCCTCATGCAGGTTGAACATTGCATGTCTTTTCGTGTGATTTATTATTATATCTTTGTTGCATTAGTTTGTTATTGCTATCTCCACAAACTGTGTTTATTTATCTTCGGTGGTGCTTAGCCGATTACTACTGTTTCGTTTATGAGAATGGTGTTTGTTTAATGGATAGTACTCTTATTTGATTAGGAACCAGTTATTCCAGGATGCTTTTTACGAGCCAAGGCCATTGGTCTTATGCCTATGATTGATCAGGTAAGAAATTGGATAGAAATAAAGTAAGCAGTGCTTTACTACTTGATGCTTTTTAACTACTTCAATTGTTACTCGGTTTGCCTCAAATTCAGGGGGAGCAAGATGATAAGATCATTGCAGTTTGTGCTGACGATCCTGAGTACCGTCACATCAACGACCTTAGTGAGTTATCTCCCCATCGTCTTGCGGAGATAAAGAGCTTCTTTGAAGACTGTATCCTTTCAGACCCATTCTTTAATATTTTCACTAAGCCTCTAGCACAAGTGTGATGAAGTCCTTGACAAGCTCTTACAGATAAGAAAAATGAGAAAAAAATGGTCGCAGTCGATAAATTCTTGCCTGCAAGCATTGCTCAGAAAGCCATCCGAACCTCAATGTAAGCTTACTCAAATATTACACACCACCAATTTATGAAGATATCATACCCCAAATAACTAAAGCCTTTAATTTCATGAGGTTCATCTAATCTATAATTTATTTATTTAACTATAATTTTCTTAGATTTTTATGCTGATAGCTGATCTTAAATAATTAAGACTCATGGTTTGTTATGTTATTGTAATTGTAGGGATCTCTATGTTGAATATCTACATCAAAGCTCGATGCAGTAGACTGGTTGTACAATTTTAATAGTTGCTAATAGAAATACCAAGGCAGAGGAACAAATGGTTCTTGATTAAAGTTGGCAAGTATTGTGGCATCTACTATACATATTTATTTATCTAAATAAAGTTTGCACATCACTTTTTGTCTTGCTTTTGATTAAAGTGATTGTATTGTCTTGAGATACCTCTCTGGATTTCAAGCATTTATTCTTGTTTATTTAATGTTGTATCATGTAAGAAGGATAAGATGCCCATCTTCACATTTATTTGTAATCCCCTTCTTTTATATGTGCAACTTTTATTGTTGGAGATGGATAGAAACAATTTTTTTTTTTGGAAAGATAAGAAATTCTAAGGGTCATTCCTTCACCATTATAAAAGAGATTCCACTCCACTTGCTCAACCTATCCATTCTCAAGTTATTATCGTATACTTCTCCTTCACTTTTTTATTTGTAAGGTTCCAGACTTTGAAAGTTCGCGGGGAGTTAAAATTTAAAGTGTATGCATTTTGAGTAGTAAGTCATTATATTTTGAAAAAAAATATATTAATAAATATAAGCACTCGAGTAAGATAATATCGTCTTAAATAGAGAATTCAACTTTTGTCTTGACTTTAAAACTATTCCTAAGGGGGTAAATCTACTTGAAAGCCTGTGTCAAGAACCCTAAAGGGTATCTCATTGATCGAAAATAAAGTTACTGATGATGATCATCCAAAAGGGGT
This sequence comes from Hedychium gardnerianum, assembly GCA_038050645.1. Lineage (NCBI taxonomy): Eukaryota > Viridiplantae > Streptophyta > Magnoliopsida > Zingiberales > Zingiberaceae > Hedychium > Hedychium gardnerianum. The sequence continues at coordinate 7,186,878 of JBBUKS010000060.1, forward strand.
GAATCAATCAACCTAAAAGGGTGCTTGTGCAATCGACTAATACATGTTGGTGAATGCTAAACACAATTGTTGTGATGACTAATCCTGAAGAGAGTATTGACTAACATGAAGGGGTGTTTCTAATAACTCAAATGGTGTGTCAACTATCTGAAGGCGTAGTGGCAAGGTACTTGGCGGTACAAACAGAAGTATCCGGGGGTCATTATCCAGCGTGATTGATTCTTAGCAAGGTTCTTGTTAGAGGATGTGCTTATTGCGATGGACGATAATGTTAGTGCAATTGACATATGATCAAGGTTGATCAAGTTCGAGTTTATTCGAGTTGAGTATCAATATTTGATCAATATATTAGTTAGTTGAGCGAGAAGTCCAAGTGAATCATGATTGACCAAACATTTGACAGTCGGAAGTCCGATAAAAATTTGGCATGAGGTGAGAAGTCTAAGTATGATTGACAAGACACTTGGTGGTCGAAAGTTCAACAATGAGTTGGCAAGACAAAAAGTCCAAGTGGATCATAATTAACCCGACACTTGGCAGTCGGAAGTCGGAAGTCTAACAAAGAGTTGACATGAGGTGAGAAGTCCAAGTGAATCACGATTGACCAAATACTTGGTGGTTGAAAGTCCAATGAGGAATTGTCAAGAGCAAAGTCCAAGTAGGTCATGGGGGATCAAATACTTGGCAATAAGAGAAGTTCTAATAAGTCATGGTTGACCGGATATTTGGTAATGACGAAGTCTTGACAAGTCAAGGTTAACCGAATATTGGGTAATGAAAAGTCTCGGCAGGTTACGGTTGATTAGATGCTGAGCAAAGAAATACCTAATAGATTGAGGTCAACCGAATACTAAGCAATGCGAGAATTCAGTCTTGATAAGGCTAAAACAGGAGTATCAGTCGATTGATATGGTATATCAATCGACTGATGAACTCTAAACCTCGAATTTGGGATTTGAGAGGGTAAAGGGGGTTTGCTGCACAATTAGTTGATTGGTGAGTTTGATCAATCGACTGCTAGGCACATTAGTCGATTGATTGGCTTAAACAATTGATTAATAGCATTGTAGCAGCAAATAAAAAGTTTGGAACTCGACTAGTCATGATCAATCGACTGCTAAGGTTAGTAATCGACTAATGTTACTGTTCGAGTGAATAGAAAGTTTGAAACTCGACTATTTAACTCGATTGATCATGATCAATTGACTGCTAGGGTGGACAATCGACTGAAGCTGAGGTGAATGTTAAAAGATGGAAAATGAGGAATTGAGGGAAGGTTAAGATTCAAGATTGAATTTTAACCTTATGACTTAGATTTTAAAATTTTTTAAAGGTTTAGGAATTCAAAATCATTGTTGGTGTAATGATTGAAGTTAGAGCATGTTTTGAGTGGGAAGTCCACCTTAAATACATGACTAAGCTATGAAAGGGAGAGAATTGAAGGTTTGGTGAATGAATGAAGGATTGTATGCTCAAAGTTGAACATCGGAGAAAATGCAAGTTGGGGAACTTTCATTGTGATGTTGAAAGTTTGGAATGAAAGAAGTGAATTGATTTTTATAAGAAATATTTTTGATATGTCAAAGAAGGAAAATGAAAGGTTTAAGTTAGAAAATCTTCATTCATGCTTTGGCATGAGAAGAAGGATGAAGAAGGATGGTGGCTAATGAGTTAGTCTAACTTAAATATATTGTCAAACATCAAAAAAGAAAAGATTGTTAATACAATCGACCTTTGGTCAAAGTTGACCAAGCTCGAATTGACTTGAGTTGAGTTTCGATATTTGATTAATATGTTAGATGGTTGAGCGAGAAGTTCAAGTGAGTCACGGTTAACCAGATACTTGGTGGTTAGAAGTCCAACAAGGAGTTGACATATGACAAGAAGTCTAAGTGGGTTATGGTTGACCAAAAACTTAGCGATCAAAAGTTCAACAAGGAGTTAGCAAGGTGAAAAGTCCAAGTGAATCATAATTTTTTTTTGTAATCTAGGTATTCTACTCTTCGAACTGACTAATCTTAGAGATGATCGACCCGACCTCACGAAAATTTCTCACTGGCCACCAGGGTAAATCGGAAAGCGCTCACGGAGGCCCATCCAAACGATCAACATTCTAAGAGTTGTTGTGTCACTGGAGGAAAATTCCTGCAATGCGCCGCAGCTAGGATTCGACCTTTAGATGTCTGGTTAATCATTTGAAGGGTCTAACTGCTGCACCATTGCCTCGAGGGCCCAAGTGAGTCATAATTGACTGAACACTTGGCAGTTGAAAGTTCAACATGGAGTTGGCAAGGTGAGAAGTCCAAGTGGGTCATAATTGACTAGACACTTAGAAGTCGGAAGTCCAATATAGAGTTGACATGAGGCAAGAAGTCCAAGTGGATCACGGTTGAGATGACACTTGATGGTTGAAAGTTTAACAGAAAGTTGGCAAAAGCGAAATTCAATTGGAGAATCAGACATTTGGTAATGAGGGAAGTTCTAACATGTCATTGTAGGATCATGTTGGACCAGCTAGAGAGGGGTGAATAGTCCTACAAATACAATTAAATCTTTCTTTTGCTTCTAGTTAAGCAAAGTCACACACATTAGTTAGTTAAAAATAAATAACATAAAAGAAAGTAAGAGACACGGAATTTTTACTTAGTTACAACCGGGAAGGTTGTTAATCTAAGACAAGTTGAAGCACTAAAGAACTCCTTCGAGCGGAGTAGCCTTTTACAGATGTGGAAAGCTCAGACAATTAAAAAACAAAAGTTTAGAATTGACAATACAGATGTGTTACTTAAAACAAGAGGGTACATCCTCTATTTATAGCAAAATGGTCGAGGTGACCGTTTTGCTGACGTAACAGCCATGAGAGCGCCTTTATTGATTGGGGGTGCCTCTAATGAATCAAAAATGATACATTGGTGATCTGGCAGCATTGGGGGCATCTCTAAGTGTTGGAGGCACCTCGGTTGGGCTGACTCGGCTTCCAGATCTTATCTTCGATGATCGGGGACGCCTCGGTTGGGCTAACTCGGCTTCCAGATCTTATCTTCGATGATCGGGGGCGCCTCCATCGCTCTGAGGCACCTCTATCCAATTGGCGGGTGAGGCGCCTCCGAGCCTTAAGGGTGCCTCCATCAGTTAGGCGCTTGAGGCGCCTCTGAGCGTTGGAGGCACCTCCAGCGCCTAGCGGTTAAGGCGCCACCAACTGTTCTGGGGCGCCTCCAGTCCTTCTGGATGCCTGGGTGATCTCTGGTCATCCGAAGTTGAGCTCACCCGAATCCAACTCCGACCTTCTCCTCGAGCAAGCTTCCTCCCCGGCTTCTCGTCTCTCGGACTGCGTCCTTCTTACCTCACGTCCCTCGGACTGCGTCCTTCTCGCTCCACCGGTATACTCTTTCGTAGCTTCTCGTCCCTCGGATGCATCGAGCCCATCGACTCGCTTCCCGTGTCATCCTTCTCGTCCGCTGCGTCTTTCGCTCGACTTTTTATATTCCTAAGTTCCTGCACACTTAGATACAAGAATCAAAATAACACAGGACCTAACTTAACTCGGTTGATCACATCAAAACTACCTCGGGATACTTACAATCTCCCTCTTTTGATGTGCATCAACCTGAATTCAAGTTAGGGTAAACATAATATAAAGTTATAACAATTTAACTATATAAAAAGAAATTGCAATAAAGTACACACACAAAATTTATAATTAATTCTCCTTAACCTTAATTATCCCCCTTTGATCACATAAAAAAATAGGAGAAAATACTAAATAATAAGAGAAAAACATGAAAAAAATTAATTAAGAATTTATACACGAGATAGACATCTGTATAATTTTATCACAATTTTTTCTAAGAAAATTGATTTTTAATATTTAAAACACAAAATTTTCAAAAAAAATTGGAAATTATTTTTAACTTTAGAAAAATTTTGAATTTTTTTGTTAAGGTTTAGAATAACCAATCTAATTCTAGAAAAAAAAATCACAAGAAAAATACTTTACCTTATAGAGCAAAAAAAAAAGGATTTAACAGTGAAAATTTTTGCAAATTTTGATAAACATGTAAACTTTAACGGCTATTCAAAGAAAAAACAAAAATCTTCAAAAATAAGTCTTGGAAAAATTTTAATATTTTTTTTTAAATTCAATTTTCGTTGAAAATTTCATCAAAATTTATACCACGATCGAAAAATTCCGAGATTTTTTCTCTTAATAGAAACCATAAAATTCTATCACACAAAAAATTTAAAACGAAAATTCGAACAGAAATGTTTCGAAACATTTATTTTAAACAAAGACAATCAATTTCACAAATAAAATGTTAATAACTTAAACAATTTATTTTCTAACATGCATATAAAGAGAATTAATTATCTAAACACGATTACGGAACTTAATATAAATTTCTACCTATTCGATTTATCAAATATTTTTTAGGAATATCAAAATATGATATTTTTCTAATTTGGCCCCTATGATTTCTTACATACCAACTTAGTTCTCCAAAATATTTAAAATTTTAAACATAAAGAATATTTGAATTTAAGTGTACCGGGTAATTTTTAAATCTATTCTTCTTTTAATTTTACATTTTCATTTTTAAGTTTATCAAAATCTGGACATGCATTTGCTAAATTAATTCTTAATTTAATATTATCCTTTTTCAATGTCACATATTTGGTCCTTAATTTGCACAATGATCTAGACAACAGCTTAATTCCGTCATATAACTGTTTAGGAGGAAGATACGTACCTCACTTACCGTGTCAAATTCGTAGTTAGACGCTCCCCCTTCGTTGCTGCTTTCTTCAGAAGTACCTCCCCCTTCATTGATGCTCTCCTCTTGGTGACTAGCCATTAGTGTCAGTCCCGCATATTCTTCAACCTTGAATTCTTCTGAGGACGAGTCATCCCACGTCGCTTTAAGGTTCCGATGCTTGACTCTACTTGGTCCTTTCTCCTTTTCTTTCTTCTTCATCTTGAGGCAGTTATTCTTGATGTGTCCTTCTTCATCGCAATTGTAGCATCTTATTTTTTTTTTCTAGAAGCTTCTTAGCCTGTGACTTGTTGAAATTGTTAGTTTTAAAAAATTTATTGAACTTTCTTACCATATAAGTTTCTTCTTCGTCGTCAGTTGAAGACTCTGAGTCTGGTTCGTCCTTCTTGGCTTTCAAGGCTAAGTTATGGTTCAAAGTTTTCTTCTCTTTTCGACTTGCACATCTAGTTTCGTGAAGCTCTAAAGTTGAAAATAGATCATCTAATATACTTACCTATAGATTCTTAGAAATATAATAAGAATCAATAATTGAAGACCATATTAGAATTCTTGGAAATGAATTTAAGGTAAAACGTAGAGTGTCTCGATTAGTTACCGTTTCTCCGAGGTTTGTGAGCCCGGTTATGAGCTCTTTGATCCTTGCATGTAAATGGGCAACTGACTCACCTTTTTCAATTAGAGATTGTTGATTTTTTTTTCGGAGAATATCTCGTTTAGCCAACTTGATTTCTGATGTTCCTTTATGCAACTCTAGGAATTTTTCCCAGAGTTCTTTGGCGGAGTCGTAGGCGTCGATCCGGTTGACTTTTTGAGGCAGTAGGATGCTTAGCAGGTGAAACTCTGCTTTACCGTTTGCCACAAAGTCAGCATGCTGCTTCTTGTTTCATAGGTGTTCTTCCTTTTCTTTTCCGTTCTCATCTTTGGGTGCTTCAAAACCGTATTTCATGGTTAGCAGAATATTAAAATCAGTTTTGAATTATATCTTCATTTTTCGCTTCCATAGCAAGAACTCCCCCTCGAACTTATGTGAGTGAATGCTTGATCCTGCCATCCTCTTGTTGCTTTAGTCGGCGGTTAATCCTTCTAAGGCGTCCGTGCTCTGATACCATTTGTAGGATCATGTTGGACCGGCTAGAGGGGGAGTGAATAGCCCTGCAAATACAATTAGATTTTTCTTTTGCATCTAGTTAAGCAAAGCCACAGACATTAGTTAGTTAAAAATAAATAACATAAAAGAAAGTAAGAGATACAGAATTTTTACTTTGTTACAACCGGGGAGGTTGTTAATCCAAGACAAGTGAAAGCATTAAAGAACTCCTTCAGGCGCAATAGCCTCTTACAGACGTGGAAAGCTCAGACATTAAAAAATAGAAGTTTAGAATTGAAAATATAGGTGTGTTACTTAAAACATGAGGACACAACCTCTATTTATAGCAAAATGGCCGAGGTAACCGTTTTGCTGACGTGGCAGCCATGGAGGCGCTTCAATGGATCGAAACTGATCCATTGATGATCTGATTGTGTTGGGAGCCTCCAAGTGTTGGGGGTGCCTCGGTTGAGCTAACTCGACTTCCAGATCTTATCTTCGATGATCGGGGTGCCTCTATAGCTTTGAGGCGCCTCTATTCAATTGGTAGGTGAGACGCCTCCGAGCCTTGAGGGCATCTCCATCGCCTGGCAGTTGAGGGCGCATTAGTTGGGGGCTTGAGGCGCCTTCGAGCATTGGAGGTGCCTCCAGCGCCTGGCGGTTGAGGCGCCTCCAACTGTTCTGGGGCACCTCCAGTCCTTCTGGATGCCTGGGTGATCTCTGTTCGTCCGAAATTGAGCTCACCCGAACCCAACTCCGACCTTCTCCTCGAGCAGATTTCCTCCCCGGCTTCTCATCTCTCGGACCGCGTCATTCTCGCCTCGCGTCCCTCGGACCACGTCCTTCTCGCTCCACCGGTGTACTCTTCCGCAGCTTCTCGTCCCTCAGATGCATCGAGCCGTCGACTCGCTTCCCGTGTCATCCTTCTCATCCGCTGTGTCTTCCGCTGGACTTCTTGTGTTCCTAAGTTCCTACATACTTAGACATAAGGATCAAAATAACACAGGACCTAACCTAACTCGATTGATCACATTAAAACTACCTCGGGGTATTTACAATCATGGTTGACTGGATATTAGGCATGAGATAAGAAGTCCAGATAAGTTAAGGAAGATTGGATGTTTGGCAATGGTGAAGTCTCGACAAAACAATGTTGACTAATATTGGTTACACTCTGGATATTTTCAAGAGTGTAATGGTCATGATTATGATTATGAGGTTCTTAAAACACTCCTTACATCTAGAAACCCTTCAAACTTAGATAGATGCGACAAAAGATGAAATTCATTATCCTGGTGGTCCCCTCATGACTGCTCCAAGTCATTGGGAGGACGTAAATCAGATATCGAGCATGCTCCGATGTGGGAGGATATTTTCTATAGCTTCGCTGGAATTCAATCTTTGCTTGATACTATAATTATATCATATAATTATCAGTTCGATTATCTTGAGGCCTTCAAACCTAGATAGAAAAAAAAATGATATATTCAACTAGTTCTGAGGTGATTGGTCTGACCTCACAAAATTTTTTCTACTAGTAATCAGAATAAATCAAGAAATATATCTAACAAAAATTAAAACATAAATATCTGAATAATAACTTAAACGTCCTATCATTATATTATAATTTCGAGGTCCTTCGAACCTAGATAGATGGTGATTGGATAGAGATTTGTCGGTTTAAAATATAATGTTTGTTAAGCCCATCAAAAAAAAACACTTCAAATTTAATTCAGCGCACAGATCGTAATGTTAAATAATTAAGTATTTTAATATATAAAAATTAGACATGGATTTTAGATATTACGGCCGCGATTTTTTTTGCATTTTTCTTTTCTTCCGATGAACCGGTGGTTCGATCCGGCTGGAAGATTTCCAAACTCACGCATATTTTGGGATTTGGTGGGCGGCTCCGCTCTGCCTGTTTTTGTCGCTCCGACGAGATCGGCCTCCCGGGGCGATGCCGTGGGCATCGGGCTACGCCATCCCTTTCCGCAGATCGATGGAACCCCAATGTTCATAATTGAACTGGAGCCATCCCCTCCCGCCCTATTTTTATCATTATCGTCGCCGGAGGAAACCATGCAATCGCTTCTACCCAATGGCATCTCAATCGCGCGGATCACCTTCTGTCGCTCGTCGCTCTGGTCCTCATCCTTCCATTCCACTCCCGTCGCCGCTGCCAAACGGAAGTCTAAATGGGATTGTAAGGTCAGCCCCCCGCTCTTTTATTGTCTTTCCTTTTTCACTCACCCTTTGTGAGGGCGTTTCCCCCGCTGCTATGATTGGATTCTAGGATTCCAGCATATTGTATGTTGGCTGTCAGTTTTGTTTCAGTTGTCCATCTAACTCAATCAACGTTTTATAGTTCATGCCAAGGAGATTATGTTGAGATGCAGGAACGATTTCCTATGTTATTGCCATATACTGAAACTAGGATTAATAGTCAGAGGTTGACATCAATAGACATACGAGTTGAGCAACATTTTGAATGTTTTTCATCCTATCGGTAAAGATTTAAGCTGACTAGTTGCTTGAGATGTTTTCTAAGCCAATATCGTTGGTTTATAGATATTGGAAGATTTGTTTTTCACCTAACTAGGATGTGGAAGACTTTATACTTCACGGGGCCTTTTGGATAAATTCAAGTGATATGGGGTAGACTATTGAGAATTGAATTACTGTTGGTAGAGTGACCAAGCACACTAGAGTGTTCTTTATCTAATGAAAATTGACGAGCTCAATTTTCCATTATATAGACCTTTGTAGAAGCAAAATCCTTCGTGAAGCTCTGATATCCTAAGTGAAGTAATTCCCTTAACAAAGGTTGTCAAGATTGTGATCTAGACCTTTTGATTTTATGATGTTCCAATCCAAATAAGCCAAGACAATCCAAATCCCAAGTGGGTTTTGAAACTGATTAGGATCTTACATCCAATCATACGTCCTATCATCATTCGTATGCACAAACTTGAAACATCATATTACTTTCATGATATTAGGATGGTGCAAAGAAAACTGTTTTTTTTATTGTCAAATTCTAGGATCTTATGATCTACAGTTTGATCATGATCTGAATCGGTTGATCCTGTGAACATCTTACCATTTCTAAACAGGATCTTGATCATGACAACTTGACCACCCTTAACATCTTGTATGCAACTGAGGATGACTGAAGAAAAAAAATAGTGAAACCAAAAAGTAGATATACATTTCAAGCAATAACTGAGCATACTTAGATTAGATCACTTGGTTTAATTTACAACTAATTCACAGAATGAAAGTTTTGTTTTTATTAAAGAGATCAAAGGCAAATATATACTCAAAATATCTGAACCCCTACCACCCTAGAACCAATTACATAAGATCACCATTCCTCTGAGTCTCTCCTCATGAAACTGAAGAAGCCTAGGCTAACCCTCGCTGCAAGATATCACTATGAATTCTTGAGAATAAATATCACAAGCTAGTGCTTTTTACTTCCTTAATGTGATTACAAATTAGCTGATGGAATTTTTTTTCTATGATTTGCTAGAGTCTTGTGGCAATCCTCTAGTGCAAGTTGCCATTCATCTTGAATATTCTTTTATTATTGTCCATGTCCTTGCAAGTGCTTATTCTGTAAACATGTATTTCACAGGCTGACAAATATGGGCCAAAGCCATCAAAGGTATGATCTTAGACCTCCTATGTTTCTTGTAGTTCAATTTACATAATACTTTTACTTATCATGCAATTCATGTTCATTAGTCATTACTGTGTGAATGGAGATGACAAATAACCATTTTGAATGCTGTCACTCACTGTATTTTGAGCTTTATTTGGATAAATAGTTTTACATTAAGATGAAGGCATGAATCAAGTTGCGCCGACAAATTTTCTTATACTGCATTTCTATTATCTTTATCTAGAATGACAAAAGGGACCTTTATCATACCTATCTATCATCATGATTAGTAATGGTCATTGAAATATATGAGTCCTGAATTTAAGTGTTTATTCACTATTGCACTTAATAGATAAACCTTATTATTAAAAGTTCCTTCAAAAAAGGGAAAAATATTATAGCAGAGCTGCTTTCCAACTTAGTCATTCAGAATTTCAAGCCTTATTCTCAACATATTATACGTCATGGCTTTTCTAACTCCATACATTTACCAGACATATATCAGATATGCTGTTCGCCAAAAGCGTGCTGAAATAAAGAAAGCTCTTAAAGTTTATCTTTTTTATGGAAAAACATCCAAGATGAACTTTCAGGTGTGATATATCTTTTGAACTGTGGAATTTTTTTCTGTTAATCTTTATTATTATCATTTATATTTTATTGAATTACAATCCATGTGTATATATATTCCAGAATAACTACTAATCTAAAAGTAAGGAAACTAGACTGATAAATATAAGACTAGGTAATGTGTGCCTATTCTTTCTAATACTCCTCAAATTGGGGGATAGGTATCTATCGTGCTCAGCTAGTTACACAGAGAGATAATCAAGCAATAGAGAGGTTTGATAAAGGTGTTGACAATTTGTTCTTTGAAAGAAGTGTGTGACGTTTTAATTTTCATAGACGTGATTGCATCGTGGATGAAGTAACAATGCACCACAATGTGCTTTCTATGTTCATGGAATACTGGATTTTTGTAAGATAGATAATTGTTCATAATGCATATCGATTGGTTTCATAACTTTAGAAATTGTGGTCTTTAAGGAAGCATTTTGTCCACATTACAAGTTGTACGGTTGTCATTGTCTTGTGCTTTGCTTTAATACTAGGTTGTGCTATCACATTTTGCTTTTCAACATTACAATGTTGTCCCCAACATAGTATGAAATCCCTAGGTGGATTTTCTTACTCGGTCCAACATAATCAACATTTAAAAAACATTAATATTTAGCTGTCTAATCTTCTAGTAAAATATTTCTTGCCTCAAATATCTTTTAATGTATTGAAGAATCCTTATAACTTTAAAACACTGCCTCTTAGTGATACTTCTTAGGCTGCTTCATTGATTGATTTGCGGCATCGATTGAAAAAGAGTTTTTTTAGGTTGGTAACTATGAGATAGATGAGTTTCCTACTAGTCTTTAAGAACATGATAAATCTTCAAAGTCATTGTATTCTAACCATAAATTAGGATTTTGTATAATCGGAGTCTCTACTGAATTGCATCCAAGTTTACTGATGGCTTGCAAAATATTCATCACATATTTTCTTTGAGACAAAATGTTCTTTAAGAGCTATAAACAACTACAAAAGTAATGCAACCTTTCTAATATTTAAAAAGAGATTTGACTTCAAGATTTTATTTTTTTTTGCCTATGATGCCCTACACATCTTTTCCTGTTTTAAGAATATCATCGACATAATTTGTCAAAATTTGGATTGTAGTTCTATGTTAAACAAAGGTTGAATGGTTTATTTTCCTTCACTTGAGGCCAACTTGAGTAACTCTCTGAGAGAATAGAACCACACTTTAGTACTTTATTTAAGATCGTAAATTTAGTTTGCATATTTTATTCACTCTTTGAGCATCATAACCAAGAGATTACTTTGTATATCCTTCATTAGGAAGGATTCTACATAAAAAATGCATTAGGACATCCATTTGAAATATTCCTCAACTTTAATTTATTGCCTGGGAAAATAATGAATTAAGAAGAGCAACATGTGAGAATTGCTCGAAGTGGTATACTCCCTAGATATGTGTATATCTCTTGGAACAAGTTTTACTTTATAGTAATTAATTTTATGATCATTAGGAAAATACTTAATTGTGAATACACATTGATAAGATACAATTCATGTTATAGCAGAAGGATTGGAGAGCATGCATTTCCTCATGCATGGCATGTTTCCAAAATGAAGGAGCAATAGGCAAGTCAAAATCATTCCAATACATTAGTAGTGGAATGATGAATCCATCTAGTGGAGAGGTGAATTTGGATGGTAATGGTCTTGTTTTAGTTGATAATAAAGAAGAGTCCAAGAAATATGGCATAGTTTTAAGAAAAAGATGACATTAGTAGCAATAAGACCAACAAGTTACTGGACTATAATTTTTTTTGCACTTTCTGGTATGAGAGTGCTTAATAAAGATGCAAGTAATGCTAGGATTAAGTTTGTTATGTCCGGGTTAATATAAACAAGGGATAAGTAATTAAACGTCACAAGGCCTGTAATATCAAGATTCCAATATATACATTCAAGAACACCATTTTGCTTTGAGGTGTAGGTGTATGTGGTTGGTAGATGATGCCTTGTAAAGCATAGAAAAAAGTAAATGTTTATTGCATATATTGAAGATTATTATTATTACATAAAATTTTGATACAGTTATCCCACCAATAAATTGAAATTTGGATGTTGGTTTCAATTGGATAAGGTCTTCAAATGACTGACTAGTGGAATCACAATTGTCAATTGCTAGTCAACTGAGCCTGAACAAAAGCAAAACAGAAACATTTTGTTCGAAGCAAATTCAGTCTTAGTCGACTCAGCCCATTAGTTGATTGAAGTCAACTTCTAGTCGACTAAAACCTCAAATACAACCCTGAAACACATTGTTTCTTTGTTGAGTCTTACGCCTAAATAGGAATCTACCTAAATTCTAGTAGACCACTTGATTCTCACAACTTGCTTAAGAGTTTCCATCCTTAATTTGACTTTGCAACAAAGGCCATTTCCTGCTAGGTTATTTGTCTCTCAAATGTATCGAGCTTACAATTTGTCATTCTTCATGCTTCACCTACGTAATTTGCCTCCTTCTGAATGTCGTAAACATTGCCAACTTGATACTCCTTATCCAGTAGTCGCTTGGATGTCCTATTCCATCCTTCGCTCCAGTGCACCTCGAGCTATCGATCCAACTAACCTTTGTTTGTATTCTACAAAGTCTTGCACAACTCAATTCACACATCAGAAACACAAGTAGACTTAAATTGAAGACTTTGCCTAACATATCAAAACAACACGGTCAAAGCAGACCACTAGGGCACGATTGCATCAACAATGATGTGTGCTAGGGTTGCATAAAGGATTCATGCAAAGGTGTTTAACATGTACAGTGTAATAAAATATCAACAAATAATTGTGGGTGAACTTTGCTATAGTAACCAACTAGACCGAATAGAAATTTTACAACTTGAAATTCTTCATGTTAGTGTTTTAAAATTTTGGATAAAAATGGTCATGAGGGAGCAGAATAATCACACGTCCGGGGAAGGGGGTTGGAAGTTGTTTCGAGAGGGTGTTAAATGAGGGAATCGGGACAATGGGCCCAGCTGCCCCGAGGTAGAGAGGGAATTGGAGTGTGGTGGCTTGGGAAGGAAGAGGCTGTGAAGTGAGCTGGGCAGACAAGAGATTAGTAGGCTCTGAATTACAATCTTTATATATAAATATATTTATGGACTCTAAAATAACTAACTAATCTAGAAATAAGAAAACTGCACTAAGTAAATACAAAACTAGGTTATTTGTGCTTATCTTTTAAGAATTTTTATATTTTGTTGCATTCTACTTGTCAAAACTTATGATCAATCGATTTGACATTTTATTGCATTGTCAAGAATAATCAAACTTTTCATTGCTTAAGCTTGCTGAAGTCTGGAAATTTCTGTTTAGGATGAAAACTTCCATGATTTTCTAGATGGAGCTAGAGAAACTTTTAACACTGAAAACGGTGCTAATGATTTTGATGCCACTTCAACATCTGGAAGTGGAAGAAAAACCAAGTTTCACAGTTCGTCATGCAGTGGGAAATGCAAGCATGGAAGGAGCAAAGGTGAGTTATTTCTCTTAACCTTTCAGGTTGGCCATCTCCTATTGGGGTTCAATGATGTCAGCAGGCAGATCATTTCAGTCATTTGGAACTCATGATTGCATCTGTTATTCTCAAATATTGTTCTTAAGGACAGCACAAAGGTTAGGTTTAGGAAATTGCTAGTGCATGAGGGTCAATATGCAAAACCTTTTTTGTTTGCGGACTGAATGGTTGTCTGCATGTTATGATGTTCAAACCCTAACCACCTATTATAAGGCTGCAACCTTCCTATTCTGTTGAAGACAGTGCCATCTTACTGGATCACATAGTACTTATTTGATGATGTTGCTTGAGTCTCTCTCTATCATGATTGAATGTGAGGAATTCATAAAATTGCTGACATTCAATTAACTGAATTTTGAAGTTCCAAAGAAATTAATTGAGCATTTAGTTTACTTCTATATAGTGTGTTTGCATCAATCATGTTTCTGAATTCCGGTACGTGATGCTTCTATAGTTTGAATTTATCTTCTTTGTTGTCATGTTGATCAACACTTTTTCCATAGGATCTAGATAGATTCTTTGACTTATGAGATAATACAACAGTCACAACCTTCCCCATGATTTGATAGATTCCTGGTAGTGATCAAGAAGTTGAGGAAATCAAGCTGTTGGATTCCATGTTTGTCATAAAGAATGGCATTTAATCAAAGCCTCAAACCAAAATCCTTCTCCTGAATCATTTGGTTCGGTAACAGTTCTCAATAACCAAGGGAAAAATGCGAACTATTAGTTTTCTTGTGAAAATTAGCACACTCCCCTTTGCTTCTTGCCACTCAAACTTCATTGCACTCTTGATCCACCATAATTGATGAAATACCCAGTGATGACTGCAAAGAAGCAAATGAAGGAAAAAGTGAATGATGCAATGCCAATCACGCTTTGGAAGACACATTGTTATTCATGCTCACAGTCATATAGGAGCCATTAATGCAAGTATGGTCATTGCACTCTTCTATTCGCTGCTTTAGGTTTCAAGTATTTTGCAATATGGAAATGAGACAAAGAAATTCTGGTAGAGATATGAATTTTGAGTATAGTTTTGTTGAAAGAAGCACAATGAGCAGTGAGTAGCGTGACCCAAAGGTATTCACCAATAGAAGATTTGATATATTTGTTTGTGTTTAGGGAACAAAAGTTGCAAGATTGTTTCAAGGCCACACTAGGACTGATGTTGCATTGAGCTATTAAATTAGGTGGGTTATGAAGTGATGAAAGTTCAGTAGGTTGAGGAGTTCATCTTACTGTCTACATGTTAGTTAATATATGCTGTAGC
>JBBUKS010000060.1:7228609-7239599 GCA_038050645.1 Hedychium gardnerianum
TAGGCATTGTCATTAATCTTTTGTAGTACCTCACAAGGCCCAATCTTTCGATCTTTGAGCTTGTTGTATTCACCAACGGGGAAAGTCTCGAGTTAGTACAACCCAAATCATATCACCTACGTCAAAAAGAACTCAACGTCGATGTCGATCTGCCCTAGTCTTGTACTCAGTGTTGCTTTCCTGAATAGCCTACTTAACTTGCTCATGAATGACCCGAAAATGCTCGGCCATCTTCTCAACCTTGGGGTTAGCTTGTCATGGACGCAGAATAGGGACTAAATCTAATATCTAGGTTTCGTCCATAAACAACTTTGAAAGGGCTCAAACCAGTGGTCCTATTCTTTGATATGAGAATTTTGCTTGAGGTAAAACTAGATCCCATTGCTTTGGTTTGGTTCTTGTGAGACATCTTAGAAGATTTCCTTGGCTCTAGTTCACTACCTCGGTCTGACCATCCTTCTAAGGGTGATAGGTGTTCTTTCATCCATCGTGGATGATGTTACAATCATATTGCCAAGATCGTCCCAACAGTATGTGACACGCGTCCATTGACACAACATCACACCATGCCTAGTCTTAATACTTGTTGCCAATAGAAAAAGATAAATAGCAACGCCTATCTACGGTTACCTCGCTTCCTTTTCTCAGTCATGTTAGTTTGAAGGGTTTTGGATGGCGATCTATCTTTAATTGTAGCTTTTGGACAGCTTTTTTGGATACAATATTTTCACAGCTTCCACTATCAATGATCATCTTGCAAACTTTGTTCACAACCGTGTAAGTTGTGTGAAAGATGTTGGTTCTCAGCCAATCCTCTTCTGATTCTTCCTTGGGAATCAATAGGCTCTTGTGTATGATGAGAGTCTCATGACCATCACCATAAAGAACGTCGTCATCAATATTGTCATCATAAATCGGCTCATCTGTTCGGGTTCAACCTCCAAGTTTTCCTCAACCAACAGAGTCTTGTTTTTTTGATTTAAGGATCTTTTATAATTCGAAGCTCGATGTCCCTATTCACCACATCGAAAACATTTGATAGGTGTCTTAGGGTTACCTTGTGGTGGCAACTCTTGAGGGCGAACAACTCGATTGTTTTGATCGCTCCTAGTTACTGGTCTTTGATTTAGCTATTTTTCAATTGTCAATGCTCGTTGATAAGCCTCCGAAACGGTCAAGAGTGAGTGGAGGCTCAGGTAATCTTGTAAGGGATGACGTAATCCCCCTAAATAGTGCACTACCGTTTGCTCCTTGGTCTCGGACAGATCGTTCTGAGCAATAAGCTGATAGAATTCCTTTGTATAGTCGTCAACGGTTCTAGCTCCTTGTCTCAACGTATGGAGTCGTTGAAACAACATTTGCGTGCAGCCGAAGGGAAGAAAGTGGTTTTTCATCTTTCTTTTTTTTTTTCATTTTTTCCCAATCGGTGATTTTGGATTTACCTTGTCTCTTTCATGATTGTCGAAGTTGCTCCCACCATGCAGAGGCTCGACCTTTGAGCTTGATGACAACCAATTTTACTTTGATGTGATCAGGTACTTCCTTTAATCAAAAATCCTTTCTACTTCGTTGATCCAATCAACGAAGCCTTTCACTTGTAGTGTGCCAAAAAAATCAGGAATATCAACTCGAAAACCAAAGTCCCCATATCGTTCTTCCCGATCATGGTGTTCTCGGTATGGAGTACGATGGTGATATGAATTCTCGAAGGTTGACTCAGAGTTATGATCAGAAATCTCACGATCTTCAAAATCCCGTGTTGCCAGACGTTGGGTTAATTCTGCGACTTGCTTTTGTAAATCCTCAATCATTATTGCATTTTGAACGTTACGATCACGGTGCAGGACTTCCTCAATCGGAACCTGTCTATTGCGACCACGACAACGTCCACGACGACCCTCTATTAGATTTTAATGAGCTCTGATACCAATTGACGCTAAGCAAAATATATATTATTCTGGGCGTGAAGTTTCAGAGGGATTGGCTAGAAAATAAGAGAGAAATAACACAATAAGGAGTAGACAAAATTAGGCTTAAAACCTTATCACAAAATCAAGAGCGAGAAGAATAAAAGAGATGTAGCTGTAACGTGGCTTAAACGAAACAACTTGATTCAATATCAAAAAACTTGTCCCCTACATTATCTAAGCATAAGTTTATATAACTCTCAAAACACTCAAGAAAAAAATCTAAACAGAAAAATAACCAACGAGACTTAGTCCCTTAATTTTAAACAGAAAAAGTCTGTTTAAAAGGTTGGCTAGAGATAAGAACAAGGCTAGCTATAATTAAGGAAAAAAACTAACGGACTTTAATAAAATAGATAGCAAATTAAGAAAAATTCAAAAGATGCAGATCCAAAGCTCTCCTAGCCCATGTCATGATTGCCCACATGACCAAGTCATGTTGGGTTTCAATTAAGCCTCGTTATCATATCGTGTCTTGTTTGAATCTCTTCCTGCATTAATAATGCACCCCCCCTCTATTTTATTTATAATAAATGAAGGATCATCAAAGTTGAAATTCTATGATATAAGAGGTAATTTTAGTTTAATTTTTACTCCTATTTTCTTGATTTGAATAGTTATTCTTTTAACTTTTTTAACAACTCTTATTTGTTTGTGCATATTAATGTGGTAGTGATTTTGCTTTGTTACTGAATTGTTACTTCATTTGTTTTAAGAACATTAATGTTTTTACAATACGAAGTCATTTTCACTTCTATTAACAATTGTCATATATATATATATATATATATATAAAAGGAATATTATTCGGTTCACCTCCTGTATCTATGTGTGCACCATACGTAAAAAAAAAGTATTTTTTTAAATTTTTTTAAACTTAAATACTATAATCCAAATCCTAAATTTTAAAAATTAAGTCCCAAATTCTTAACCGCTCTAAAAAAATATTAAAAAAAATTATACTAGGTGCACACAGAAAGGTGAGCAGGATAACTAATATATATATATCAAAGTTACCTTAGGCGACGACGGTGAGCGACTGCAGTAGCTGATTTTTTTTTTTATTATTAATTTTTTTAAGCTTCCGATTGTGCTAATAAAATTTTGATTTTAGGGATTAAGTTATAGTGTTAAGCACACAAAAAAATGTCAAATCGAAAAAATTTTGAAATTTTTTTTGGGTGTACGCGGGGTGTTAGGATAAGGAGTGCAAAGTATCAAACCCCTAATATATAGAGAGAGGAATGTTATCATGTTCACCTCCCGTGCTCACCTCTCACGTGTACCATATGTAATTTATATATATATATATATATTTAATTTCTTTAACTTAAATATTATAATCCAAATCCTAAAGACTAAACTTTAAATTCTTAACTTTTTGCTTTAAAATACATGAGGTGCACATGAAGAAGTGAGCAGGATTTTATATATATATATATATATATAGTAATCTATGTATTTAGTTTTTACTTGTGATCCAATTAATTTTAGAGACGATCGATTTAATCATATAAAAAAATTTCACCGACTGTTAAAATAAATTCAGAAAATATAAATAAGTCCTGATGTGCAATCCAATATAATCAGTGGTTCAAATACTGCATACATTCAAGAATGTAGTGTGAAATCCAAACTCTCACTGCATGAGAAATCTACATGTGTCCCAGGAGTAACAATTGCCTTATATACTCTCACAAATGATGTCCATTGCTTTGGGAGAAATGAATCACTCATTGAGTGAGTCGATTGTAAACATAAGAAAGAGATGCTGATAATCATGTAAAATAAAATAAAGTTGATTTGATTTTGAGTTGGTTTGTTAAAAATATGAGAGCATTAGCCCAATTAAGTAATAAACTAATAAGTACTGTAATATTTTTTTTTATAACGAGTAGGAAAACTAATGAGGTATAGGAAAGAAAATATTTTTTTATTCACTCAATTATGAATCATTTAATTATTTTAACTTTTTTTCACAAAATAGTTTAGATAAATAAGTTTTTTTGGGTATTTTTATTTCTAATGATTACTAAAAATTTAAATATAAAAAATCACTTAATAATATGTATTAATATATATATAAAATTAAATCAATGGATAGTCATACTCATTGAACAACTATACCTAATTAGGAGTCACCTCATTTGTTAATGGCTGAAATATGAGATCAGATCATTCACCTCAACATTAATTAGTGTAAACTGTATATCTGGTATTAAAAAAAACTATACCTAATTATTTTATATAAGTGTCAACTATTGAGTCATGATCTAAACATCAAGATATAAAATAAATATAATCTTATATACCTGAGTGAATAACACAAAATTTCGGAATAGAAGTAGGCTCAAAGATTGCTTAGTTATGAGTTATCCATACTTGATAAACGTTTCAAGTCAGGAATACTCTCTTTGCTTGGTTACATGGTTCTTCTTATTTCTTTATGTATCTATTTGTTGATACTCTTCAGTGTCAACATAGCACAATTGATGCTCATCCATTTGATATGCTCGATATATATTTACTGTATCGACATTCAAAATAAAAAAAAAAGGTGCTCCAACCTCTCTAATTCACTGCTATCCAAGTCATAGAAAAGAAATTCTTCTATTTACCCATAGGTTGTTTTATTTTATTTTACTTTTACTCATTCAAACTTTATTTTGTTTTGTATGATGAATTTAATTTATTTTTCTATTAGGTGTTTGCTTTAACCAAAAATAAATAAATTCTTGATCATTATTTCTCTAGGCCTTATGTCAATGAATAATTGCTAAATTGAATATACGTGACCTTTATTATTTAGTAATTTTACTATTAGATCCTATCACAGCATAATGACAGTGAATGGGATCATTGCATCACTAGTAAACCATATGACAACCAACGATGAAGGATTCATTTGAGACATTGACAAAATAAAGTCTAACTAATGTTTTAGGTTAAATACTATATTAAAAAGTTGAGATATAAAGATTTGAATCTTTCCACCTAATTATTAAATCTAAGCAACGTCAAACTTAGCATTTGATTCTTTCCTCTAAATCTAAATTAACTTAAGAAATATTAGATAGATCTAACTTAGTATTCTTATTTTTCTATCATCTGAGCACGAACTAAATTTTTTTTTTAAATATTCTTATTATGGGAATGTTCTCTATATGCATTTTTAATTTTTCCAGTCATTTGACGATCGATTATTGGTCGATTTCATGATTTATTTTGTTTCACATAATTTGTAAGATGAACTATAAGGAACTTGATAATCATATTTTGTTATAATTTTAAATTTTCAATTTAGTTAAGCATATAAAAAAAATGAAAGGCTATTTAAAAGTTATTTAAGATGAAAAAGTAAAGTGAAAATTCATAGATGACATTAGTCTTCTTCCACATCACGATGACAAAAGATAAAATATTTATTCTTAGTATTTTTATATTTTAGGATTAATACGGAGGAGATAAATCATGATGATTAATTTACTAATACTGACAATGACCGATGCATAAGGTCTTCCATGTCATAATCATCATTAATGAAGATGTGGATTATAAATTAAGGAGTAGTTTTCATGGTCATCATCATGAAAATGTAGATAATAAAATAAATTCTAACAATTTGTATTTTTTTTTGTGTGAAAAAAAGTTGAATGTTTTGGTGGCACGTTTTCTTGACCACCCGAGAGATTCAGTGATGTCCAGCGCCGTGACCTGGCAGGCGGCCACCGGATCGACCCGCATCCGTCGAACGCGGCGCGGCCACCGATGTTGAAATCTCCTCGTTGTTGTTTTTGACCTCAACGTTTCACATCGTCACTGGACCCCGCTCATTTAGCGAGATTCCTTTCTTTCCCCACAGTCCAATGGGAGTCGATTATTCCGATCCACCACCGTGTACAAATAAGGAGACGGAGGAGGACTCCCTCCCGTCTTCCTCTCTGCCTCTTTCTGCGGTTCCTCGTGGAATCCTTCTCCCCGTAAGTCTGTCCGACTCGAATGATTCGGCGATCTTCCCCTCAATGATCTTCGCTTTTGATCACTACGAAAAATCAGATTTTTTTAGTTCTTTTAGAAGGTCTTCTTTGGTCGTGGATGGATTCTTATCTTTTTCTTGCTTCTCCGATTTAAGTGGAACCGAATAGCCTAAATTTAGCTACTGATTTGCGCTTTTTCTTTAGTAGATAAAAAAAAAGTAAGATCCTCCTTAGTGATGTGGAGAGATATCCATTTCTAGATACTGATTCATCTGTGATTGGATCGAGGATATCTGTTTCTTTATGTTGAGATTCTAATGTAGTTTGTGGCATGAAATAGAGGAATTCAAATTGGAGCTGATTTCTGTGATCTCCTTCACCTGCAATTTAGATTTTATGGGCATAGAGTATCTTTATCCGTCAAAACGTTTCTTCGTCGTCAACGTAAATGGGTTTATGCACCACGCTGATATTTATATTCTCGATTTGGTTGAAGGCCATTCTATCAATTTCGACAATACGCATATATACAGACATACACATATGGAAACTTATAGAGCAAACTCCTCTTTTCTTGTTCATATTTATGTTTATTACCAAATAAACTTTCCCTTAGCTAAGTATAGATACGTTATGAAGTTTTTGAAAATTGATGCGTTAAAATGATGAATCAAATTATTTTTGCTTCTCAATTCAATGGAATTGCAGTTTCTCTTCAGGCATGGAGGATGGAAATTCCAAGATAAGTCCTTCATTGAGAGATTTCTATATCCCAGATTACATTCTAATGCCAGAGTCAAAAAAAGTTGATGTCCTAGAAGAGCCCGCTTGTCCTGTGGTTGTTTTCATCAATTCAAGAAGTGGTGGCCAACTTGGAGGTGATCTGATAAAAACATACCGTGAGCTTCTAAATTATGCTCAGGTACTTAACTTGAAAATGACATGGGGAATACTATCCTTTATGATCAAAATGGTACAATAGGTATTTAATTTATTGATTCTTCTTCAGGTTTTTGACTTAGGAGAAGAAGCTCCTGATAAGGTGCTTCATAGACTTTATGGTAACATTGAAAAGCTTAAATCTGAGGGAGATCATCTTGCTGCTCATATCGAGAAGACATTAAGATTAATTGTGAGTGAAATGTTTTAGAATGATTCCAATTAGGATTGCCAGATATTTTTTTGGTTTATTTAAGATTTTGTAATTTTGTTTTCTTCCAAATTTAAATATATAAATAACTCTTGTCCACAAACAAGTCATCTTAGGTTGCAGGCGGTGATGGTACAGCAGGTTGGCTTCTTGGCGTAGTCTGTGATCTTAAACTTGCAAAACCACCTCCAATTGCTACAGTACCTCTGGGAACGGGAAACAATCTTCCTTATTCATTTGGCTGGGTAGGTCAAGCTTGGAATTTATATTTTGATTCTTAGTTAAATTAACATTTAGTTCTCTCTTTAATGGGAATTTGTATTGCTTCTATTTAGAGGATCAGATAATAACATGAAATTCTCCACGCCATGCTTGTTAAGTTTCATTGTCATGATCATTTGCCTTAAAGCCAATCTAGTAGGAAAGTCCATATATCTATTGATACTCCCTCTCATATGTGGGTATAGGTGTCATTATTTGGTCCAAACCAATGAACCAAACCATACCAAATCTTAAGTGGTTAAGTTTGTTTTTTAATACAAAATGGCATCTTTCTGTTTCATTCAGAGAAGTCATTAAATTTTGTTTAATTTTATTAACTTTTAACGAAACTGGAAAATCCTATATCATTAGTTTTTTTAGAGACAAATATTTAATTTTATTATTTTTAATATTAGTTTCTAAAATTTGTAAGTTATTCAATTTGAAACAGAGCAAAAAAGGAGGAATTTTGATTTCTAAAGAAATTTGGTTCAGTTTTGAAAACTACAAGTGTAAAATTCAGTTTCATTTAACTTTGCTCAATTTTGTATGGTTTGAACCATATGAACACGCTACATGTGTGCGTTGGAATTTGGTTGTATAATTCCTATATAAATTGAATTTAAATCAAACACAATTTTATTCATCATTTGTCGAGGGTTTAACCAAACCTTTACATAATTAGTAGTTATTGCATTGCCATGGCTACCTAGTGATAGATATCTATTGTTGCATGGAGATAATCTCTATTAGGATGGCATGAATCACTAGTGGCTGAGGTTGTCAATTATTTTAGCGATTTTAGCAATTGTCAACTCACTATGTTGAGCCAGAGAATGTCCAACTCTCTTTCTTAGGGATGATATACATCGGGTTTTGTCAAATCTAAGAACCTGACCTTAATTGTTTGGAATATTAAGAAAATCTGATTCTGAGTCCAAAACCCAACAGAATATAAAAAAATCCGAACCTGATATTTTTACGAGTTGGGTCAGATTTGGTTTTTCTAGTTTACAATTTTCCAACTTTAGGTCAGATTGATCATCTTTGGGTTTTTTTTTTTCATATTTTAATATGCCTTGTTATTTAATATTTGATATATTTTGTTTCTTATATATATTATATTATTATTATTTAATAATGACTAATGACTAGCAAAATCAGTTTGGATTGATTTTTTAGGTTTGATACAAAATCTGACAACTTGAACATATGTAAAACACAAAACCTGACCACAAAGTGCAAAAAATCTCAAATTTTCATTTATCTTGGTATAAATTTTCAAATAAGGTTAGGTATCTTTTTTTTGCCCACCCTTAGTTTCTATCTTTACCCACAACCCATCAATATCCTTCACAACATCCATTGTAGTTGTTAGTAAGTTGCATATCATTGAGGTGATCATCAAGGATTACAAGCAAATAAACATGACAACCAATGAGTAGAGAACATAAGTATGTAGTCATAAAAAGGTCATTTTGATTATTAAATGTTCCCTTAAGGTAGCTACCAAGGGAACCACCTAAACATCTCTCCTAAGTGCTGACATTGCTCCTGCAAGGAGTATTTCCTAACATCTTAAACACTATTGAATTGAAGAACAATCATGGTTTAAATTTCAATCCGTGTCAAAGTTCGGTACCGGATCGGAATGATACATTTTTTGTACCGTATCGTGCCGTGCTGATATAATTTCTATACTTTTTAAAAAATTTAAATATAAGTGTATATTAATTTTATTAATATTTGATTATTAAATATGCTCACTATTGATGTTATATTTCGAGGGTTGAGTTCATATTTCAATATTTTCTCATAAGATAATTTCTAATAAATTTTTGTAATTATAATATTATTTGAAGGTCTTAAATTATTTTTTGAATGTATTTGCAAATTTTTAATTTTTTTAAAATTTATTTGAAATGTTTAAGAATTATATTTTGGAAATTTTTTAGATTATTTTAAATTCACATTCAATTTTCAATATATATTAAAAATTCTAAAATATTTTAATAATTTGTAAAATTAGTAAAAAATTTAAAATAATTCTTAATATTTTATGATTATTATATATAATTAATGGTTATATAATAATTAACAATTTATTTATACTAAAAAAATACCTATTTAAAAAATAAAAAAATTAACCTTAAAAAAAAGTCGCGACAGTCACAGGTATCGTGACCCTGCGAAGGTCTCCACAGAGTCGCAACACCCTTCGCGCCCCCATGGAGGGTTACGACACCCTTTGCACCCCCTCGGAGAGCCGCGACATCCTCCACGCCCTCGTGAAGGGTTGCCGTCGGGTCGCGGCACCCTCTGCGACTTCGCGAGGTAGCCGCAAGGTCGTGATGGCTTCACAATCGTAGTGCGGGTAGGGTACCGGTGTTGGTGATGGCCCGTGCGGCAACGGTAAATACTACATGTTTGGCGGCACGGGTCGACATTTCAAACCATGAGAATAATAATCAAATCATTCTAACTCTTGCCTCAAGTGACTAGGGCTGTAAATGAACCAAACGTTCGTGAACAAGCTTGGTGTTCAACTTGATAAGAGCTTGTTTATATTCGTTCAATATACATAAGATCAATTAAACAAACAAGCTTGAACAACTCGTTAAACTAAACAAACAAACTTGAACATATATGTGTTTAGCTCGTTAACGTTCGTGATCAACATTCATGAACAACGTTCGTGAACAATTATATTCATTAATAAAACTCTTATTAACATGTTAAATAAATAAAATAAACAAATAAGTTTGAATTATCAAGCTCAATAACCAATCAAATAAGCTTGAATTGAGAGCTCGATAATATCTAAATGAATTAATCTCAAGCCAAGCTTGAAGTGAGAGCTAGATAACATCTAAACGAACCAAGTTCAAGTCAAGCTTCAAACAAATTTAAGTTTATAAAAAATAAATCAAGCCAAACTTGAATAATTATTTCAAAATTTTAGTTTATTTTAAGCTCGATTCAACTTGATTTGACTCGATTATCTTATCAAATAAATTTGAACATCTTAAAATTTGATTTGTTCATCGTCTTAAAAGTGATATTTTTAATAATGGATAGAAAGAAGTAAGTTAATTTAATTTTATGTCAAAAAAAAATTATTTACAAATTCAAAATATTTATACATATACATAAATTTAAAAAAATGAATGTATAAATCTATCTATCAATTAATTCAATCCACGTGAACTGAACAGTTGGATAATGATTTAAATCCAATCCACGTGAACTGAACAGTTGGATAATGATTTAATCCACGTGAACTGAACTGTATCTATCAATTAATTCAATCCACGTGAACTGAACAGTTGGATAATGATTCAAACTGAACTGTATCTATCAATTAATTCAATCCACGTGAATTAGTCCCGTGATTTATTTTTTTCGTGTTGATCCTGGGACGAATTGACGGGAGCACGGAAGACGAGCATTTCGCCTTTTGTCACAATAAATAATGATTTAAAAAAAATTAAATATTAAATTAAAAAAAAAAATTGATTATGCTGAGGAAATAAATGCAGCCTGAGGGACCTACAACTCTGAGTGATTTGTAGCTTAGGGACTATTAATTGCTTTGTCAAAACATTTGTGTTTTTTCTTTTATTGTTTTATTCCTT
>JBBUKS010000060.1:7241629-7255831 GCA_038050645.1 Hedychium gardnerianum
AGTAGAATAAATATGTGATATTTTATTAGTTGTGTAATTTTGAACTCATTTTAAATTTGATGTTATTGTGTTGGAGTTAAAGTATGTGATTTATTATGTAATTTATGTATTTATATTGATACCGTGGAATCCGCCTAGCGGCGTCTAATCCCCGCCTAGGCGTTGGTCTAGCGCTCGACTAGCGCCTAGCGAATTTAGAACCTTGTACCCCTCTTTGTGTTTAATTTCCGCAGGTTTCAGATAGATGATGTGTTGTTGCCTGGAGATCCTGTCTGCCTGACCCATGTCACGTCAGGGGTTTTCTGCATTACTTTCTATTGCATTTTCATTGTACATTTGGTTTCTACACTTATTTTGTAATAAGTGAACACTTGTATAAATTTTGGGTTTCCATTTGATACTTGTCTCTGGGATGTTTTGTTTGCTATGTTAAGCTGTGCCGGCACGCACACTTTGCAATTTGCATTGGAGTGATTTTGGTTATGTCTTTAAACTTGTCATTTGTTGTTATTTTGCGTGGATTTTGGCTTATATAAGCTATGTGGACTTGTATCAGTGTTGTATCTATCATTTGTCACAAGGGGTACCATCTGAATCGTCGGGCAAGTATACCTCCGGGGCGAAACAATTGTTATATTTTAATTCAAATATTAAATATTAATTCAAATATTAAATATTAATTTATAAATATATTATAAAATCATTTATACCATAAAATTGGATATTAACATTTTATAGCATTTATACCTACTTCGGAAAAACATTCCCTAATCCAATCTATGCCCTATCACAAGACTGCAGAAACATAATAAATATCAAATATGAAAAGATTGAACTTTTGTTAAGGCCCACATGTAATCATGTATAAATCAATCACAGGAATGTTAAGCTAGTCAAGGGAAAAACAAACTAAAATGAGACAGGTTTATATTCAAATACCAGAATTTCCGAATGCATCATTAATCTTCAGATGTATGAAATGGACAATATCTACAAGCTTCACCAGTACCTACAATATAGCAAGGACAACTTTTTCCCTCAAAACACAACTTCCAATTCTGACAAATACCATTAACTTTTTAACTTTTATTATCATCAATATTGAACTCCCAAAAGGTTGCCAAACAATTCAAAAGTTTGTAAAATATATGCAAAACAACATGGTAGGGTGAGTAGCAATGCATTATCATATTATGACATCTTATAGCAACATATCCTCTTACATCATCCAAATTCTTAGACCACAGTGATCTTTTCTTCAAGGATTTTACATGCTTTCTTTGGCTCTTCAGCTCTTGCTTTAGAATTTGAAGATTCTCCCCTACATATCGATTAATACATTCAGGATGATGGTTGTAAATAAAACATTGCATATAAAAAGTTAAGGGTTTTCATCATAACAACATAAGATGTGATAAGAAAAATATGCTTAATCCAATCAGGTATCAAGATTCTAGCATGAAAAGAATGTTGGCTAATATCAGAAGAATGTTAGTTCACTTAATGCCAAGCATAAAGGTGCTACAAAATGAATGGCTCTACCTCCACATACAATTGTGGATGGCAGTCTACATGTTTTGCTAAACACAATAGCTCAGATTATTGACTTGAGTAAAATCTCAATTTTCGATGACAGAGAATATTGACCAGATAAATAGCCTTTCGCATCCTGTGCACATATTTGATGAAAAAACTCACTATTTCAAGCCCAAAGATTCAAGTGAAGCATGTTTCAGCAGAGTAATACATGTTGCAATAACAACTTATTTGCTGACCAAGAACACGAGTGATTAATTATGGAATTGCAGGACTTCCGAAGGAGCGGCAGTGTTGAGACAGTTTAAATTGACTGACAGCAGAGATTGTAGCAGCAAAAATGTGATATCAGAGAAGAGGTGTAGGGTGGCAAAAGAAAAAGAATGAACTACAGTAAAAAAAAACTAAATCCTCAAAGAGAAAAGTAATATCATAGTACGTAAGTGGAAACCTTTGCCTGTTGATTGTTCTCATTATGCTATTGATAGGTCAAAAATATCCATACTAATTGGATAAGTTTGATAACAAAAACTAGCAATCAACTCCAATTAAAAATTCAACATGTTAATGAGCATCTTTACAATCATACAGCTAATTTAAGCTAACATGAAAGTGAACTGACATTTGGGAAGCTAGGAGATTTTATAATAGTGATATACTATGCAATATAGAAAGTGAAAATCTGGTTCTCCGTGTATGCAAACTAACAAGCACTTGATAATTCAAAATTATTAAATAACCAGAAAGTAGATTTGCATAACCAAAGAGGAATATTTGCAGTAATTTGGTACACGAGTATAGAAGGATATACCACCCTCTGCATAGCTCAAAGCAAGAGCATCTTCATAGTGCTTTTGATCAATACAAGTACCTTTATTTGATCTAGCACTGATATACCAGTGAAACTAATCCTGATCTGGGACTTACTGGGAGAATAATCCAAGACTCAACAAAATGGGTATGTTTGCTCAAAATACTAGATCAATCAGTAATTTCTCATTAAAATAAAATAGAAAACACCTCTCTGAGAACAGTTTATGAAAAGTGAAAACAAAAATTAAATGCCAATAACCTAGAAGAGAAGCTGACCTCTTTGAACTCCACTTGCACTATTGTCCTCTTGCTGCTTCCTCTTGTAATCTTGCTCAAATTTATCCAAAGTATGCAACTCATGATATATTTCCTATAGAAACGACATGAAAATAGTAAGAAACTTTTGAGAATCAAAAGAATAGCATTACCAAAGTAATGATAAAATTGCCTAAAATGACTAAATGATGGACGGCTTAGGGCTTGTCTTGACCACTCAAACATGGAATATCAAAGTCTTATATAAGACATCAAACTTATGCAGCAACGACCGGAATAACTTATCAGCCCAATCAAAAAAAAAAGGTCACTATAATGACTACAAATGAGTTAGCAATTACTTGTAAATATTGAATCTCTTTATACAACACATTTAACCGATGTAACATTACTTTAAAAACCAACAACTTAGGTATCAGTATACTGATATAGACTATTAAAACTAACCTCTCAACTTCTGAAATGAAGTAGTTCAGATCTTACTATTTTAATCAGAATTTCAAAAAAATTGAATCCCCTAGAAAAGGAACACTGAACTTGAGGAATGAATCAATTTAACTTCACAGGCTTCTAATAAAATGCCACATTCGGGAATGAATTTCTCTGCTATGAAACTTTTAACTGTAGAAATAATGGTGATTCTTTAGCTTTTGTCTACCAAAGTCGATGACTTTCCTATTTGTTCAAGAGAGAGGGAGATAAGTTAATTCAAACAAGCTAGGAAAACATCCATATTTCAGAGGTTTATTCAATGTTTATATATTTGATTATAAGGATAAAAGAACAGCTTATCACCCTTGAAACTTTCCAAAATTACAACTCTTTTAATATGACGTAAAAGAAATCATGCCAATATATAGTGTGTATAAGCACTAATCAAGAGTTTAGATGAATTTTATTGACTAAGTAACTAAAAGTAATCATCAGAACATGTGCAAGATACTAAGAAACAGAAAAGTCTACCTGCATACAAGGGAAACAGACACAAACAGCAAAGATATTACACAAGAATTCAAGATACAATCATGACTCAAGATCAAGATATATGTGAATATGAAGTGAAGTAGACTACATAGTGATTAATGAATACAGTGTACCCACAGCTGTATGTTGAGCTAATGTCAAAAGTTGTTCAATAGCTGATTCTGCTACTTCTTTCAGCTGATTTTGAGGTGTGCGTTCTGATGCCAGTCTGATATCAACATACAATATAAATTAATTGTACAGGCAGTGGTACTGATTATGTTAACTCTGTGGGATAAAAATAGGGATTTTACCTGACAAAATAGCGCTCCAAATTGTGCCATTGAGGATCTTTACACCGATTTCCAAAGCGCACAACCTCATTACAGAAGACAGAAAAATCTTCCCTGTTGGAAGTGGGGGAAAAACTCAATAAACGGAAGAACTTAATATTTGATTTTCTAAATCATATCTGTCAAGACCAACCTTTATTATGAAATTTCTGAGGGTATATTTAATCGTATGTAATACTTATCTATGGTATGAATGAACAAAGAATGGTGTCCTAAAGTACCTTTTGTCAGAAATAGCAATGCTTAGCAATTCATCCATATCTCTAGATATCAGATGTTGTACACCTTCTGAGGGAAGTACAACTTCCTTCAAATGCTTTATATTCTCCTTTGAAAGTGATTGCATAAGATTGGATCCTTTAACTATTGTGTTGGCAACTTCAAAAGATAAAATGGATATTTTGTTTCCATTTGTTGACATTCCTGCTACAAAACTACTACTGAGATGCAAATTTGTGACACTACTACCAAGTGTATCCAATACCTCCACAGCTTTGCCAAGCCCCATACTACCTGCCTTTCCTAAAACAGAGCTCACTTCTGAAACCTGCAATACAGTTATGTGGAATTGATATCCCTTGCTTACAGGGATGTACATAATCAAGAATTACAAAGGAAGAATACAGTATAAGTACATTGAAAGAGCATTCTTTATTTTTATAGTTAAAAGATGTTTTATCATCAATCAAGATTACACCTAACTACATGAAATGCAACCAATAATATTACCAAGGTTTGAAATCTCGAGCCGTGTCGGTGTTTCGGTAATTGATTGGAACAATACATGCCGATGTTCCGATATATGATGCTGGTAGTAAATTGAAGGTGGAAGAAAGAAAGAGATGAAGAGAAAGAAAAAGAAAAAGATAACCAACTACATAGTTAAGTTCAATATTTGCTTTCCATATGTAATGCTATGATTTTGACATTATCTTGTATAAAGACAAACTATAAAAAATAACATTATCTCAATTTTAAAATGTCGGGTGTCGAATGTTGACATGAAATAATATTTGTTGGCATGATTAACACTACGACACAAGCGACATTGTCTCAGTGTCAAGTAGTATCGAGTTTCGATAATCTATCGGAATGATACATTTCAACCGTTTCGCCTGGTATGGTACGAGACTTCAAACCATGGATAAAGTAAAATAAAATGCAACAAGAACAACACACGAGCTTGCCTTGTTAGTCCCTGACTTTCCAAAGGTGCAGGGCCTAGAATGGGTTAGCCTAGACGTTTGTGAGGCAGACGTGGAGAACTGTGGTTCAGTTGCATCTGCAGAAGTGACTGAAGAGTTTCCAGTTAAAGGTTGTTCCCGCAGCTGTTTCTCCATTGCTTCTTCCATGGCATTCCCTTGTGTCTTCTTGTTGGGCTGATTCGTTGTTGACTGATTCCTGCATCCATTGGGATCTAGTGTATCACTAGGCGATTTATCCACAGACGATGTCTTCGAGCAAACTCCACCCATTTGACTGAACGCTTTCTCAATTCCAATTTTTCGCCCGTTTTCACAAACCAGAAACCAGAAGTCTCGGCAAAAAAATCGCTACAAGAAGCTGTCCTTCAAACCAAAGGATTCTATGGATCATTCTAAACATGATGTGAAGGGTTAATCATACATCGATTGCAGGCCGCAGCTCTAACAGATGAACACAAACATGAAGTACCTAAAAACACAAGAGAATGATCTAGTTCAGAACTCGAGGTCAAACTCTCCAAATAATCAGAAATTATAGGCAGCAAGCAAGCACAGGGAAGAGAGCGGAAAATTTTGCAATTTTTCAAGCACCCACGCATCATGAATCTAAAAGTAGGAAGTAGCAAAATACCTTGTTGAAAGGATCAAAAACGGCAACGAAACAGCAAAAAGATCGACACAAGGCTTCCTCGAACGATGAAGAATCTACAAACTCCCCGAACGAAACACTAATGGCAAATCTCACACTTGGTCAGACACGAACGCCCATCAATCGCGGACATCAGTAGAAAATGCATATCATATACAATGGCGAACACAGAGGAGGAGAAAAGGACCGCAGCTGTCTCCCAGAACCGATCAAGCAACGACGAACGAAAAGGGTAAACTACTCTGTCGATTCAACGACTGATTGATTGATACTTCATCCTCCCGGTCAAGATCGCATCTTTTCGCTTCCCACGGCATCGGGAGGCCGATAATCCCACGAACCAAACCACACGCACAGAGGTGGAAGCAGGTCAAACGTAAACACCCTAAGTCGTCTCTTTTTTTTTATTATTATTTTTAATTCCGGTCGTTGGACTTGGTCTAACTAATACTGATAAGAGTTGACGATCTTCCCTTCTCAATTTATCAAATCGTGTCTACAGACATTTTCTTTTTTTAAAAAATTAAAAGAACATCTTATTTTTAAGATTACTTTTATTTTCAATATTATTATAGTAATTACGATTAATTATTACAATATATATAAAATATTTGATAGCTACTAAAGTAATTACTTGATAATAATAACTAATATAATATTATTATAGTATTGTAATAGCTATTTAATAGTTTTTATAATTATATAATAGTTATTTAATAGTTTTTATGATTATTTAAAAAATAATAATAATATTTATAATATTTAAGATTTAAAACTCAAGATTTTAAATGGTAGGATTTACAGCTGTATTGTTTTTTTTAAAACGGTCCTTTTCGTTATTTTTTTTATATTTGTCTTATTTAAAATTTAAAGTGATTTATTTATTATTCCTACTCATCTAAAATCTTTCTTTTATATATATATATATATATATAGGCTTTGATAACTTATTCATTTTATCCTGCATAATCATATACATCTGTTGAGATGGTATAATCCTGATCATTGATTAAATCACACATATTTTGATTAATGATATGTAAATAGTCATCTTAACAGGTACTCATAATTATACAAGATAAAAATATATAGACTAACAAAACTCTCTCTATATATATTTTGATCCCTTTACGTGCTCGATCACACTGTAAAATTTAATTATATATATATATAGACAACTTTTCATAATCCTCTTCTATTTTTTTATAATTTAATATTTAATTTTTAGATATCTAATTAATTTTAGAAATGATTAATTTAATTTTATAAAAAAATTCATCCATAGCTAAAGATAAATTATAGAAACACAATAATAAATCGTCTGTCAAACTTTATGATTTTTATCATCTTTATAAGATCATTCAATATTAAATTAATATTTTATTCATGAAAATAAATTCGTGTTTTTTTTTTCTCACTTTTAACACATGGCCATTTAATCTAATTTTTTAATTAAATTTAATATCAAATATGTACTAACAAAAAAAAAAATAGAATCGTGATACTCACTCGGGGTTAGTCCTTCTCTATTCTTTATTCGCTTGTTGGTGTTTGACTCGGTCTTCAGTCGGGATTCCATCATTCAATGAGGCCTTGATTCATCGTCTACTGTTATCGCTTGACCCAAACCGTGTGCCTGAAGGGTCGAGGTGGTTGTGCCTGTTTCAAACCGCGTGGCCCAACGGTCCAGGAAATGTGTTTGACCAACTAAATTCCAAAACCGAAGCAGAAAATTCACCATTTGGATTTTTTTTTTATCCAGATGACCGATTAATCTCGAGATGAACAGTCTAACATCACAATTTGCTCATCAAATAATTCGTATCGGAAAATATACGTGATTATATGTCGAAGCAGCCAACTTCCTAAATTTATTATTTATACGACTGATTCGATTTTATGATAATTTTTATTGATTATTAAAATAAATTAAAAAATATTTATAATATGTTCTGACCTTTGCTCTTTGGGTGACCACTGTTTGTTTCTGCAGACGTAGCTTCTTTCTTTTTCTTCACAAACTCGAAGAACTCCTCCAGCTTCCTGGAATCACACAACTTCAAGAAGGTGATTAAGGTATATAATGATAAAATTATAAATATTAAATTATAAATAATAAGAATATTAATATAGAGAATTAATAAAATTAAAAAGAGGTTAAGAAGAGAGAACATATAATAAACTGTTTTGATCATTTCATAGATGTTTGACGAAAATACGCCTCTCCCATATTAATCATTTTAAACCATTGACGGTATTTTTGTTAAGATGCCCAGAGGTGGATTTATATTGAAGCACGATAGTGCATGTTCCTCACGGCAAAATTTTAAAATATAAAAAAATTAGAGGTGCTTTATTAAAAATATAAAAAGATGGGGGTCATAAAATATTACCCATCTTAAATAAGAAAAATAATTTTAAAATAGCTATAAAGTCATGTATGAGTTTGATAAAGTTTTTTTTTTTGATCGGGTCATGCTGACCCGGTCCTTACGGTCCGGCGTATTTAAACCCTATCGGCAAACCCCAAGACGGCGCTGCGCAAGAAGAGTATGGCTTTGGGCCCGGTAATCCGGCCCACTTAAATCCTATCGGCAAACCCCAAGACGGCGCAGCGCAAGAAGAGCATGGCTTTGGGCCCAGCAATCCGGCCCACTTAAACCCTATCGGCAAACCCCAAGACGGCGCAGCGCAAGAAGAGTAGGGCTTTCCCTTCGGTTTAGCTCGCCCACTGCGCTGCAACTGCAAGTGAGTTGGGGGTTCGAAATCCATGCCTTTGCCTCTGGCCGTCTCAGTCCCTCCTCGCTCGATCTTCCTCTATAGATTTAAAATCTTCCTCTCAGTCTCACCCCGCTTCCATGCCCTCCACCGCTTCCCCTCGCCGCTTCTCCGTCCTCGCCCCTCTCTCCCAACTTTCCTCGTCAAACCCCCCTCGTCCCTGACCCTCGCTACCCGCATTCATTTCTCCACCGCCGCCGCCGCCGCAGCTACTCCCAACCCTGACACCTCCCCCGCCACCACCATGTCCAAGAAGAAAGCCCGCCGCGAGTCCCCTGAGTTCATCCTCCGCCGCGGCCTCGACATGTGCTCCAAGAACGGGGACCTCCCCGAGGCACTCCGCCTCTACGACGCCGCCCGCGCCGCCGCCACTCCACTCTCCCTCCACCTCTTCAACGTCCTACTCTATCTCTGCTCCTCCTCCTCTGCCGGTCCCCTCGGCCTCGACCGCGGCTTTGAAATCTACCGCCAGATGGGACTTGACGGCGTCGCGCCCAACGAAGCGACCTTTACTAGTTTGGCTCGCCTCGCGGCCGCCAAAGAGGACCCCGACCTTGCCTTCGACCTCGTCAAGCAGATGGCTGCCGCTGGTATCCCGCCCAAGTTGCGTTCTTTTGGTCCGGCGTTGTTTGGGTTCTGCAAGAAAGGAGAGGTCGAGATGGCTCACGAGGTGGAGGCTTACATGACTGAGACTAACGTTGAGCCCGAGGAGACAGAGCTCGCCGCACTCCTTCACGCCAATGTTCAAAAGGGTAGGGGAGACGATGTATATCGTTTGCTTCACCGGTTACGGACTATTGTAAGACGGGTGTCGGAGTCTACAGCAGATATTATCGTGAGTTGGTTTAATACGGAAGCTGCAGAAGAAGTTGGGGTAGAGAAATGGGATATCAAGATAGTGAAGAATGGGATAGTGGAGGGAGGAGGCGGTTGGCATGGGCAAGGTTGGTTAGGGAAGGGACGTTGGAACGTGGGCAGGACTCAGATGGATGAGACTGGCGCGTGCAGGAGGTGCGGGGAGAAACTTGTGTGCATAGATATAGACCCTGCAGAGACAGAAGATTTTGCAAACTCACTGGCAAAGCTAGCTTCTGAGAGAGAGGCTAGGGCTGACTTCACAGGATTCAAGGTTTGTGTTTACACCAAGATAAATTCGACTAATCTAAGCAATAATAGTATTAATGTGCATATTTTGGATGTTTTGGTTGTTCATTCTCATGATATTCAAATTGACAGTCAGAACACTTGGTTATTAATAATATGACTATTCAACAGAAACTGATGAATGTGGAAGTTGCTTAAAAATCTTGCATATGATGTTATAGTATCTAAAGCCTATTCATGTTGTTGATGTTACCTGCAATGAATGTCCTTTATTAATGCATCTTGTTCTCTTACTTAGAGTTTATATATAACCCTTAACTTTCAGTAAAATAATTCTTTGTTCTTTAACTTTATACTAATTTAAATTATAGACAGAAGACTAAATTATAGATGCCAACTCAAATCAGGATTGGCTTGATCATCATGGACCATTTGATGCTGTTTTAGATGCTGCAAACATTGGCCTTAACAACCAAAAAATATTCAATTTTTTTCAGGTAAAAAGTCTTCTCAATTTTGTTGATTCTCTAATCATGTTGTAGTATGCATAGCCATGACTAGTTTAGTGCATGCCATAATCAATTAATCACTGTGGCAGCTGAATTTGGTTGTCAATGGTATGCGTCAATTGAGTCCCTCAAAGAAATTGCCTCTGATTATTCTTCACAGTCACCGCTTGAAATCTGGCCCTGCTGGTAAACCACATAATCAGAGACTATTGGACAATTGGCGCAGGGCTGGAGTATTATATGCAACCCCACCTGGATCAAATGATGATTGGTAATTTTCTTTCATATTTGGACACGTGATCTTATTTTATATTGTTGCTCCTTTCCTTGCACATCAATTCAGTGTTGCTTCCACTGAATATGAAAACATGTTGCATTTGTTTACATTGAGAAAGCTATTTCATTGTTCTATAATCAAACACTTTCATACTTTTAGTTGCAAATGGGTTTGACTAGCGGATATATAGTTCATTGGAAACATAGTGACGAATCACTTCAATCTTGACAATGGAAGATTTAGACTTTCTAGACAAGAATTTTTATAGAGGCTTCTAGTATGACTTGTTTGCAAGATTGGAAGTCATATTTTAGGATGGATCTCATTAATGCTTAGAGACTTCCCAAGTAATCGTGCCAGACTTCTTTTATAGAGTTAATTTTCTTCAAATTATTGTGATGCACATATGATATCTAATAGTTAAAAGGGATAGCAAAGGTAGATTATGGGTAGGCTGTGTACCTTATCACTGAAACTGATGCAGCTGAAATATGGTTAGACACGTGCAGAGTGATGGAAAATTGGAAGGGGATATGCTTAATATTGGTTAATACCAAACTGTTATTGAATACACGTGTATGATACTCTAGTTACGAAAACTTTATTGACCAATCTAGGTAGCATTACAATTTGAGTTGCAATGTTCTTGAACAACTATCAATTGTATACTATTTTTTATCTCGCATAACAATTGTATGCTTGAAGGGGAGCCTTGGTGCAGTGGTAAAGTTGCTGCCATGTGACCTAGAGGTCACGGGTTCGAGTCTCGGAAACAGCTTCTTGCAAAACGGGGTAAGGCTGCGTACAATAGACCTCACATTGGTGGGAGCTTCATGCACAGTACCGCCCTTTCTATAACAATTGTATGCTTGAATGACCTACCTATATTATATCGTAATAAACTATTTCAATATAACATCCCATGTCTGTGGGAACCGTATTAGTGTATTGGATAGTTCAGCTGGAGTTGTATGAATGTGTTGGATGTGCATAGGATCATAGTTTAGTGCACATACTTTTGAAGTATTTAATTCCGCTAACTTAAATAAAACTGATGGGTAGAAATATATTGGTGCAGTTATTAACCATTTTGCCGTCAAGGACCTTTTCACTTGTTGACTATGTGTCAAGTTTATAGCTTACTAATCAAATAGTTTTATTAGCAATTTAGAAGAGCTAGGTTAGAAATCTGTGGAGTAAACTACGGTGGAGAATTTTTCTGGTTATATCATTTTGTATCTGAAATATCCATAGGCTGGTTCTTAGATGTTAAGTTATATAGGAGCTGATCCTCTGTTAAAGTTGAAGTTCATAGTTTTCAGCTGGATTGCCATCATAGGAGACTTCATATCATTATCAAGACATTTCCCAAAATTAATGTTTTGCTATGAATGCTATTTGATGCCTATGTCAAGGTATGTGCAATAAAATGAAACACTCCTGTTCCTTTTTCACTGTGCTAGATTTGATTGTAATATGATCTTCCCTGCTGTATGTATCTTGGCTATGATTCTCCCCAAAGTTATCTCCAATCTAGTTCCAGTTTCACACCTAAAGCAGACAAACAAATACCTCATTGGAGGAATTGATTGGGTAGCAATCCGGAGTAAGGGTGCAAACGAATCGAATTGAGTCGAATAATATGAAAATATTGATATTTGAGTTCGAGCTCGAAAATATATATGATATTTGAAGCTCGATTCGACGCTCGAAAAGACAAATAATTTTGGCTCGAGCTCGTTTCAAAATAAAATTCGAGCTCGAGTTTGATTCGAATTGTTCGAACCTTGATTCGAACATATTCGAACTATAATTCAAAATGACTTAAATTTGAATTCGATTCAAATTATTCGAACCTTAATTTGAATATATTTAAGTTAAAATTGTGTAAAACTAATTAGAATTCGATTAAAGTTCGGCTCGCGAGCGGCTTGTGAACAATCAAACAAAATAGTATGGGTTTGAATTCAGCTCAAAAAAATTATCGAACATGTTCGAGTTTGGCTCAAATTCGATAATTTTGAATACGAATCAAATATTTTGCGAACCGACTCGAAAAGCTCGTGAACCGGCTCGATTCGTTTGCACCCCTAATGATGATGATGAGGAGGAGGAGGAGGAGGAGAATGTTGAGGTGGAGGAGGAGGAGGAGAATGAGGATCAGAATGACAATAAGGAATTTTGATGATGGGTAAGTTTTTTGTTATCTTAATATAACAAAAATATAATATTTTATCTTCATATATGGCAATGCTTTTTTTATGAGTAAATTTAGTTTTAATTTATAAATTTATAAATCTCGTAACTCAATTACTTGTATATTTACTGTCTCATTCTTAAATTTATATATTTTATCTATTAATGCACTATCTTTTCTCTATAGGTCATTAGAGGTGACATATTGGTGTTTTGTTTCACATATTTAGTGTGTCAATTTAAATATGGTAAGTTTTTTCATATTCTTCATTATGCATCCGATGAACATTCAATTTTTATTTACTTTATCCTAATAATTATGGTTGATAGTTTCGACGTGGCGGCCATTGATAAAATACTGACGGAAGATCACACTCTTCGCCATCGCAGTCTGCTTCAGCACCTTTGCAATCTCATTCCCTTGCTGTCAATATACCTTCACCCCCCTTTAGTTGCAAGACTTTCTGATTTTCAATAAATTGCTAATAATGTTCCTTCGCCAGTCCCTTCCGTGCGATACTCATTTGTTGAGAAGGAAGACAACCGAGAGTGGATAGCCCCTTGCGGAGATTCGTAATTACTAAATATTAAAATTTTACATGTATTATTTTTTTATTTATAAAATATTTTATTTTTTTAACTATCTTATTTATTTAAAATTGTTTGTTTGTAACTTTATGATAGATTTACAAATTATGTACATGTTATTCACGAGCTTAATAGAATAGTGAATAATCATTGAGGAGGTTTGTAGAGCGGAGAGAGAGCTAAAGCAATTAAGGTTTGTAATTTCAAAACTTTCAATTATTTAATGGATATTTTCAATGTTTATTAGAATATATTATATTGAATATACCATAACAATGTAGTAAGGTGAATTTATTAGGTTAGTCTCTTCGAAATTTAATCTCATGATCCTAAATTTAGTCTCCAAAATTCATTAGGATATTTTCAAGTGTTTCTAATGAATCACTTGATTTCTTATTTTTTCCATAAATAACATTCATATTCAATGTACATTCATAATTTAGATCCTACATAGTCTCATGATCCTATATATCCAATCAAGATTATATGTGTTTCTATTATATTATTATTGTAAATTTATTATAATTTTTTTTCATGATAATACAGGAGAGATATAATGAGCTAGTATAGAGAAGTTCGAGTGTTAGTGATGATAATGATAAATCTGAGCTATTTATTGGTAATAATATGAGTTTATAGATCGAGGCAACTGGTGGACCGAAAGCGGGAAGGATATTTGAACTGGTTTTTTGAGAAGAAGTTGTAGAGTCATTAAGAAGGTTTCTAGGAAAATTATCCCTAGTGAATACCTAGGACACCCAAGGAGCACCAATAGGTATTGGGTTCCTAAGAGTGTGTTCTCTACATCCTAGGTGGGTATAGGGTGTGTCAACTCAAATTGAAATGGTAGTTAACCCAACCATTGTGAAATTGACACTTTTAGGGCATTTTCAAGGTATTGTGATATCTTGAAAATGAGAAGTTCAACTCTTACTCTTGATGAGAGTAAAGTGTG
>JBBUKS010000060.1:7260587-7283359 GCA_038050645.1 Hedychium gardnerianum
TCTAGACTGCTAGAGTTCATGTGGGGGGAAGCTGTGTTAACAACTAATTACCTTTTAAATAAGGTGTCCCGAAAGAAAATAGATAAGAACCCTTATGAGTTTGGAATGGAAGACAACCATCCTATAAATATTTGTGAATGTAGGGGTGTCTCGCCAAAGTTTTAATGTCTAATCTAAAAAGGATTAATATAGGATAAAAAATTATTGATTGCATATTTATTGGATATGCACATAATAACAGTGTGTATCAGTTTTTGGTATATGAGTCACAAAAACTGAATATACATAAAAACTTAATAACAGAATTGAGAAATATCTCGTTCTTCGAGCATGTGTTTCCGTATAAGACTAAAGAGGAAGCAAATTCTTCAAAACGGATATATGAAACAAAAGAGGAAGAAGAAGATGGTGAACCAATTGGGGTTGAGCTCAAACGAAGTAAAAAAGCTCGGGTGAAAAAATTCTACGGAACAGATTTTATCACTTTCATGTTGAAAAGTGAGCCCCAAAAATTACTCAGAAGTAATAAGCTCTTTTGATGGACCTCACTGGAAATAGACAATCACATCTGAGATAGATTCTATCTTGTAAAATCACACTTGGAAATTTATGGATCTTTCTCTGAGAAGTAAACCACTATGTTGCAAGTGGATATTCAAGAAGAAAATGAAATCATATGACACGATTGATAAGTATAAGGCTAAATTGATAATTAAAGGTTACCGACAATGAGAAGACCTTGATTACTTTGATACGTATTCTCCGATGTCGAGAATAACTTCCATTAGAGTATTGTTGGCTATCACCACTCTATGAAATCTGAAAATATATCAGATGGATGTAAATACGGTCTTTCTAAATGGGGATTTAGAATAGGAAATCTACATGGAACAACTTGAAGGATTTTTTGTGTCAAGACAGAAAAATAAGGTGTGTATATTGGTAAAGTCGTTATACGACCAAAGCAGTGACATGAAAAGTTTGATAATGCCATGAAGGAATGTTGATTCAAAATCAATTAATGTGACAAATATGTCTATATGAAAGCCATAAAGAATGACTATGTCAATTTATGTCTTTTTGTAGATGACATACTTATCATTGGGAGTAATGATAAGATAATTAAATCCACTAAAGATATGTTGAACTCAAGATTTGACATGAAATATATGGGTCTAGTTGATGTGATTCTAGAAATCAAAATTCTCAGAACAACAGTACTTGTTCTGAGTCAATCTCATTATGTGGATAAGATTCTTGAGAAATTTACCAAAGCTGATAATGTGTTGGAATGAACATCGATAGATGCAAGTCAACAATTATCGAAGAATCGAAGAGAAAGAATATCTCAGATAGAGTACTCTCGAGCGATTGAAAGTCCGATATACCTGATGAGTTGTATATGACTAGACTTAGTCTACGCAGTAAGTAAACTGAGTAGATACACGAGTAATCCCATTATTGAGCACTGGAAAGGGATAATGAGAGTACTAAGGTACTTAAGGTAACTCATGAATATGGACTGCACTATACGAGATATCATGTTGTGATCGAATGATACAGTGATGCGAATTGGATGTCTGACATGAAAGACTCGAAGTCTACAAATGGATATATATTCACTTTGGGAAGTGCATCCATTTCGTGAAAATCATCTAAACAAACCATAATAATCAGATCCACGATGGAATCTGAGTTTATAGCTCTTGACTAATATGGTGAAGAGGTTGAATGACTACGATAATTCTTAGAAGATGTTCTTATATTGTTGAAATATGTGCTGGCAATTTGCATATATTGTGATAGTCAATCAACAATTGATCGGGCACAGAGTCATCTGTATAATAGTAAGTCTAGATATATACATTGTAGATATAATACCATTAGATAACTACTATTAACGAGAGTTATCACTGTTGACTACGTAAAGTCAAAAGATAACATAGCAGATCCGTTAACCAAAAGGTTAAAAAAAAGAACTAGTTACAAGCTCATCGCGAGGAATGAACTTGATGCTAATGAGAAATATTGATGTAAAGAAAACTCAACTTATGCAAACTGGAGATCCCAAGAACTAGGTTTAAAGGGCAACCTAACTGTACTGACTAAGTGGGGAAACTACCCAATGAAAAGATGGAGGTTAAGCATACAACTTCTAATGATCTAGTAGAGTAATATGAAATACTATTGAGAGATTACCTATGTAAGAAAAAAGTGGGGCCGCTTCAAAGAGAATTGGAGGCACAATTCTTAAAACTTAAAAAACCAGGTGTGTTCATGACAAAAAATGAACATACTTATGAGAACTGAGTTGTATTAGGGAGAGTCCTCAGTGAGAAATGTCAATACTTACACAAACGACAGAACAGTTCAAGGACATCGTTTCTATAGTCAGCCAATATGCAAATAGATCTTCACAAGGAAAGATTCAAAGGGTAAAACTTACTTGTCTTATATTAGACTCAGCTGTTGAATGCTATCACATCCCTTGTTTTCAGTCATATGGAGGATTGTTGGATATATGTGAATGGAAAAGAGGTGGAAAGGAAAGAGGCTCCATTGTGAATGAGACTTTAGTCCCATATTGAAAGTTTCAAGGCACTTTTGTTGGTTTATATTAATTTACAAGCATTGATGTTGTGAACAAATACATGGGGAGATGCTCTCTATCACGCATAGGCCCGCAGGGTGTGCAAATCCAGGGCTCGGATTGCACTGAACCAAGTTGACTAGTGTGCGAGCATGACTTGCACGGGTCAAATGCCAGACATTTACCCAAGCAAATGAACCAATATTTTGCGGATGCATTAATCAATGATTATTGGAGATTCCATAACTATCGATTTGAAACGGTCACTATTGATGACCAAGCGGCTGGAGTCAATGAATGGTCATTACTCGATAATTCAATGCAGCGAAGGCATGAAGCTCGTATAAGAGGAGACCATGACCTTGAGAGCAGATGACTGCAATAGCACTCAAGTGCATTCTCAGTTCGCCATGAACAATCCGTGCTAGATTGCGATCGTGGATTATCTGTTGTATCCTGAAAATAGACGTCTATAGTAACCTCAAAACACTGTTGGAGGGGGACGAATATATTTTAAGGAAACCGCGTCAAACGCAGGCCTCAGTATCTTTGGCCTCGTGTCTCGGTGGACGTCTTGGCCTCATGTCTCGGTGGACGTCTCGGCCTTGTGTCTCGGTGAACATCTCGACCTTGTGTCTCGATAGACATCTCCATCTCATGTCTCAGTGGACATCTTATCTTCGTGTCTCGGCCGATGTCTCAACCTCGTGTCTCAGCGGACATCTTGACCTCATGTCTTAGCGGACATCTCGACCTCATGTCTTAGTGGACATCTCGGCCTCGTGTTTCGGCAGATGTCTCAGACCTCATGTCTTAGTGGACATCTTGACCTCATGTCTCGACGGAGGTCGAGACATATGACTTCGATCTAGAGCTGAAAAGCGAGCTTGAGGGCTTTGGCGTCCTTGGATAAACCTTGACTAACCTTGAAACAACCACAGTGTAACTTAACTTTCTCTTGTTTGTATTTGCAAGCCAAATCTTAATTCAGTTACTACCAAAATCTAGAGCAGAGAAAAAGGAATGAGAGAGATATAGGGGAACAAGCCTTGGAAGCATTCAAACTGATGCGGCTCCACTGCGAGATCGTTGTCTCCTACTTCCCGTGATCGAAAAATGACACCGTGCTTCGGTTTAGCCGAGCAAAGTCTATCGCTTGCCACCTTCCAAAATCCCCAAACACAAAAAGGAAAAAAAGTTCACCATCCAAAGTTTAACATCTACCAAAACAAAGAGACAAAAAGAAGAGAGTTAAGCCAAAAAGGATTTTTTTTCTTCTTTCCTTTAATCTTACCAAAGCTCTTCAACGACGACGATAGAGTTCGCTAACCTGCGGCAGGTCCGGTAGCACCTATACACCTTTTGGAGCTTGGTTGTTGCCAACGATTCTGGCGAGCTAGAAGAGCCTCATCCTGCATCACCGAAAGCATCCATCCAGGGTAAGCATCTTGGAACAACAAGGGAAATGGAGCAACAAGAATGGCTGGGATGAATTGATCGCTTAGACGGTGCGGGGGCTTGGAAACGGGAGAGCGAGGGTTCTCTATAGAAGAAAGCAACAACAAGGGAGGATAACAAGGAGGAAGAAGTGAGGACCGTGAAAGGTAGACGAAGAATGTATGGGAACGAGAGCAGCGGAATCTGTGGCTAGGGTTTTAGCCAATGA
This sequence comes from Hedychium gardnerianum, assembly GCA_038050645.1. Taxonomy (NCBI): domain Eukaryota; kingdom Viridiplantae; phylum Streptophyta; class Magnoliopsida; order Zingiberales; family Zingiberaceae; genus Hedychium; species Hedychium gardnerianum. Next base: position 7,264,844 of record JBBUKS010000060.1, read on the forward strand.
AGCAAAGGGACAAAGAAATTATAAGAGAAGTAAAAAAGTGTTTTTATCCAAGCGTGACACTCATGTGCTTCCCAATTTTTGGAGCGAGTTTTGAGGCAGAAAAAAAACAACAGTTATAATTTCATTGACAACGATTTATAACCATTGTCTTATTATCACAACGATAACGATTTATGCACCGTTGTTCCAAGCATTGTGAAAACATTCTCATTGACAACAGTTCATTACACCATTGTCCCAATTGTTGTTAAGATAAAAAAAATGCTTTAAGACAATAGTTTTGAAAAACCATTGTAAAATGCGTTGTTGATTAAAAAAAATGTGGTCAATGACAACGGATCATATAAAACCATTGTCTTTTGTGTCATATGAGTGTTCAAAGACAACAGTTTTGTCAAAAACCGTTGTCTTTTACCGAAATCACAATGGTTTCTCCTAAAATCATTGTCTTTGTGGTGTTGTCTTTTAGCATTTTTGTTGTAGTCAATGAAACACTCAAGCCCTAGTCTAGAAGAAAGAGGGAAAGAATGCTTAGTCGGATGTTATCTTGGTCTTTGGGAGTGCTCCCCTTGCTTGGATGATGATGGGTCAGAGAAATCCACCTCAGATCACCAGAGAAATCTTTAGAAGATGAAGTGTGGAAGGACCTAATGTTCTCTATAGAAGGGAAGAACCATCCCCCCTCCCCCCTTGAGAAAGGAGCAAAAAACCCCTTTTATAGGCATGAGCCACGACCCAGGTCACTCTGGCACACAGCCGTATCTATTAGACACGGCTTGAACTTGAGGCTCTAATGGGTGAAGGCACGACCCAGAGTTGAGGTTGAACTGCCAGTGAGACACGGTCATGTCTGGGAGATACGTCCATGACTCAAGCTTGCCTAGGATTGACACACAGTCGTGTCTATGAGACACGATCATGCCTTGACCTCCTTCATATGTGTCACATGACCATGTCTAGTAGATACGGTTGTGCCTTGAGCTTCTACTGCACCTGAGGCACATCTGTGCCTGGGGAGGCACGACCTGAGCTCTGGCCATGCCTGGGGGCATGACCAGAGTTTTTCCTAACTGCTCTACTTCCTACTCTACTTTCTGCTCTTCTTTTCTGCTTTGCTCTTCGTAAAAGTTCTGTTTCACTCTAAAACACATCCTATAGATGAAAACACGAAAAGAGAAGATCTCCAAACAATATGGAGTAAAACACATAATAACATAATAAAATGAGGTACGATAGTGTAAATCATGTCAATGAAATATAAGAAGATGTATATCAAACAATGCATAAAAAAATATATAATCTACGCACATCATGATGTAACTATGCACTTGCGGGAGCGTAAGACTAGGCAAATTTTGGTTTACATTGGGTATGTTATGTCTAACTTACAATATTTGTTTGCATATTTAATATTTTATTTGAAACTTGTCCATACTTTGAAACATTTATAACCGAGTTATGTAATATTTGAGTGCAGTCACCTCTACAAATATTTGAGGGAAGAAGACAAGGCTAATTATATTTCATTTGTGGATCCTGGGAACATACCTACATGCCCATGTGGCAAAGATGACCATGACTTATCAAAACATATTGTTGACCAGTTGGGAGCAGTTTCTAGAGACAACATCTGCCTCATCCCATACAACACCAGGTAAGATTTTAGTTATTTATCGATTCCTACTAGTACATACTAGTCAATGCTATATTTTCATGTTTGTAGGTACCATTGGATATTGACTATCATCAATAAAGATAACACTATGATATATTTATTAGACCCATTAGCTAACAGAAACCGAGACAATGCATGGAAAACTATAGTGACCAAGTAGGTGGTAGATATTGTTGGTGCAGTTTGCACTAACGATCCTACACATATATGTTGATTTTAAATTCATTCACTTATAAATATGAAAAAAAAAACTTTACTTTTTAAAATATAGTGGGGTCAAGCAGTACAATGCATCAAAGGGTATTTCTAAAGGGTCCGGGTTTAAACAATTAACGGTATGTATTGTGCTTTTGTATAAAGATATGAATGGATAGTTCTTATTATTTGGATTGTGACTTTTGCGTTACATTTTCAATTTCATTATAGGGTAATTTAAAACAGAGTGGAACTATGGAATGTGGATATCGTGTGATGAGGTACATGAAAGAGATAGTTGAATGTGAAAATCCATAATTGGAGATGATAGACTGTTGCAATTGGGATATATCCATATGAAATCCATATCAATATTATTTCTGAAATTTGTGTTATTAGAATTAATGGTTGAGTTCCCCAGCGAATTATTGTTTGAATGTTGCCATTAAAAAACTCAATAACTTCTCTTCTTATATGATATAAGATGGTTGAATTGTTTTTGGGATTTGGGAACTGGGAACTAGGGGGAATTTAGGGTGAAGCTCATTCCCTTATGTTGTAGTAATGGAAGATGACTGATAAATCACCCTATTATATGATCATATAGATTCTTCAATTATTATCAAGTATCTCAGAATTGAAACAACCTAGTGTTTATGTAAGCAATTAGTATATCACTTCAAGTTGGCTGTATATATTGGGAAAGGAGAATGGTTGAATTACAACTCATAAGACTTCATTCTGTGGTCATATTCTAGCTTGATTTGTGGTTCATGGTTCTTGTCTGAATGTCATTTACGTTTTCTTTACCTTAGCTTTATTTCCAAAGAAATTGGGAGCTGAAACAATTTAGTGAAGCTCACCCATTTCCCTGTTCACCTCACTGAATTATGATTCATGACTGATAAATCTATGTTTTATGGACATAAAGTTGCTTTAAGTTAATCACCAAAAAGAAATTCAGTTTTCCTGTGTTACCAAGGCACCGAGTTCCCAACTACACTTCACCCAACCTCACTCAATTTCACAACTTAACTTACAACCCTCAACCTCATTCTTTATGATCTTGTGTTAATGAAATAGTCCCAAGGGTAGGAGGATAGGGTTAGTAATAAAGTGAATTGGTGCAAGAAAGAGGAATCCAGCTAAAAAAAAAGATAGAGAGAGAGACAAGAAGAAAATAAGAAGATAGAAAGAGGAATCCAGCTAAACCCCAATAGAAGCTCCAACTGGTCTAAAGAGTCATTGAATCATTTGGATTTGGGGACACTGTGGGCCTCAAAACCTCAACCTCAACCTATTCAGATAATTCAATATCAAATTATATTAAAGCTCGAAAAGAAGAAGATAAAAGTTTCAAGGGTTAGTGGAGTTCATGCCTAGCTTGGTTGTGTGCAGATATGACCACCACTGAGTTGAGTTGAGTTGAGATGAAGTCCTTTTGCAATATCTTGCATCCATTTGTTTGTTTGTTTGATCCAAATGTGATCCACTGTGTGCTACACAATGCCTTTAGTTCATTGTGATTCAATTCCATGTTTCATTATGTCACAATTTTCGCTTAATTGTGTCACCTGTGTTTGCATTGGTCGTCAGGGCTATGGGGTTTAGTTTCCTTGTTTCTTGGAGAAGTGCATTGACTGATACTTGCATTGGTGGTTTAGAGTTAGAGGTGATCAAATTCCTATGAGGTTTAGAGAGGCATTCGAAATTCGAATTATCGTGATCGACCTGAATTTGGATCTCGATGAGAACTATAACTGACCAGCTTTCTTCATCACAATGTTGCAAGTCAAATTGGCATGATGATGGCTCGGCAAAAGTGGAAAAATAAACACAAGAACATATCAAAGAATTATTCCCTTTTCTATGAGTGTCAAGCCATCATCAATCATGTGATTGTATATTATAACTAGCAGTTCAGTAGTATAACACGTATGTATTAGTAAGCATGTGATTGTGGGAACAACAATTCTATATCTTAGTGCAAGTTGAGCTATTTTTCTCTATTTTTTCTGAACTTCGTCAATTTTTTTGGATGAATGGTTTTATGAATCTAATGCATTTTGTATTTTTTACACTTCAGTTTGGAGGAACAATCAAGAGTCAATATTACAACTAATCCCAATATGATGAAGTCAGATGTGATTGGAGTGAATTTGTCTATTCGTATGTAGATGCCTAAATAGGTTGTGTACGTTGGGATAAACTGCATGTGGATACACTTTTGGTTTTATGGATATATTTTTTAGTTATACTTATGGATAAATTTTTGGATCGATGGATATAAACTTGTGGATATCTTTTTCTTTTGTGGATATATTTTTTGGTTATATGGATAATTTATTAATCAATTATTTTGTCAATAAATATAAATTATGAAGTAACATAATACCAAATACTTCGACAAATACAAATTATGACGAAGTTATAGAATATATAACTTCAGTAATCATTGTAAACTGTGAAGTTACATATCATCTATTACTTCGGCACTTTACAAAACCAGCGAAGTAGAACTGTGAAGTTACATATCATCTATTACTTTGGCACTTTACAAAATAAACGAAGTAATAGATGTTTTTTACTTCAACAATCAATGTAAACTGTGAAGTTACATATCATCGATTACTTTGGCACTTTACAAAACCAACGAAGTAAAAGATATTTTACTTCAGCACCGATCCAACTCTTAACCGATTTTGCCTCCTTGAACCAGACAAAGACTTTGGTTTTTTCATAGATACAACTTCGATGATAAGACAAAGTAAAATAGTATCCTTTTACTTCACGTGTGTCTACTTCAGTAATTATATATCTACGACTTCATTGAATATGAAAAGTAAATCAAGGAAATTTACATAGTGCAAGTGGAGATGTTATCTGGTGGAAGTGAATGGAGCCACACCTTCATTTTATCCCTTAGTGAGAAGGGAAATAAGAGAAGCCTAACAGCATCTGCAGAAGCACCATTATATTTCATAGTTGAACATATCTCCAAAAATACCTCAAGGTGCAGATTTGGATCTTCTGTAGGCGCTTCTCCAAATTGGTTCTGCTGAACCAGGTGGATTATAGCGGGCTTTAGCTCAAAATTATTTACTTCAATCAAAGGTCTAGTGATGCTAGACCTCAAGCCTCTGGAGCTAGGAACGACATAATCCTTCAACGGCTTATTCATGGAAAATAGGTAAATGTATAAAATGCTTCCCAAGGTTTTAACCTGAGGAAGGAATCCACAAGCATACATCATAAGCTAGGCACACACTATCAACCTCTACACATGAGGTATCCCCACACACATCAACCTCCATACATGAGGTTTACCGAATTACATCAAAAGGACACCACCATCAACCTCCATACATGAGGTAACATCAAAACCAACAACCCCTACAAGAGGTAACCCCAAACAAAAACACTTCAAGCACTCATACACAACACACTAATCAAAAATAGGTAGTACATATTCATCAACCAAGTTGTATACTAGCCGCGCCCTGCATAGTGCCAAACGAGGTTAGACTGCACCTTTCCCCCCTTCTGTATGTGCCCCAAGCTGCTGTCACCCAAGCTATGCACGAACCACGCCTTGACCATGCCAAATGAGGTTATTCTGCACTTTTGTTCTCTTCCGCCTACGCCATGGCTGCTGCTGCCCAGGCCATGCCTTAGCCACAAGCTGCTTGGCCACTAGCGAGGTTAGCTGCCCTCTCTACTTCATCTGCACCATCATAAGCTTCCGTTGCTCGAGCCATGCATTGACCATGGCCTACCTGCACCCAGTCGAGGTTAAAATCTATTTTCCTGCTTCCACCGCCATATCATTACATGCACCTAGCATCCCCAAACTGATGCACATAAATTTGGAGCTTATGAAACATTCTTTCCACATCAGGTTAGAGCCACTCAAAATGACATCTATTTCATGCCTCCCATAGCACATATATCATACTAGAAATTTCAAAGTACCTCGCCTTCATCTTGCAATTGACACCTTTATACTGCTGCCCAAACATTTGCATCATTCCTTGGACTATCAAAAATCATGTTTGATGTCTAACCACCTCTGCACCTTATCCCATAAGGCCCTAGTAATGGGGCACTCAAAGAACAAGTGTCGGTTTGTCTCCTCCCACCGCCTACAAATGACACAAGTTTTTCTTCCTTCATATGGCATCCTATCCATCGTTCTTAGCTTCTCATGTGCTAGTAGCCACATAATGAACCGGTGCTTTGGCATAATTTTCGGCCTCCATACCATCGGGACCCAAGTAACCGCCGACCCTCTTGGTTTGAAGAACTCATGGGCGTTTGCAACTCCTTTCTTTTCACCCACAAATCATTCTATCATCTTCATATTTGCCACTCCAATACTTTGTGAACCGCACAAAATTTTCCTTTTAATATCCACAAGTATTTTGATAAGGGGTGAGTCTGAAGGTCTTACCTCCCATTGCCAAAAATCCACTCCTTTGATGTAATGTTGGTGCACCCATTTCACCCACACCGAGTCCTTCTTTGCTTGAATCTCGAATAATGTTTTTCTTAGCAAGGCTTAATTCCATGCATGAAGATCATGGAGTCCATATCCACCCTCTTCTTTAGATAAGCTAATGGTAGCCCATGATATCGGGGGAAGCTTGGAAGTCCATACAAACGTTTGACACATAGCCTTGATCATTTCAATTACACCACCGGGAATTGGAATCATAGAAAGCCAATAACATTCCATACCTTGAAGTACCGATCTCACCAACTCCAATCGACCCGCATATGATAGAGAGTGTTTCGGCCAAGCACTTATCCTTCTCGCAAAGGCCCATAGTTAGTTATCCTCAACTTCTCCGCTGCAAGTGGAATGCCCAAATATCGAAAGGGAAAAGTCCCTTCTTGAAACCCAATAATTTGAAGCAACAGAGCAACTGAGCCTTCATTCTATCATCAACCCCTGCCATGTATACGTGTGATTTCATTGGGTAGCCTTGAGCCCGAATTCCTCACCAAAACTTTTCAAACAGTCCGCTAACGCCATAATGGAGGTCTCATCTGCCCGGGCAAACATCATCAAGTCATCGGCATATGCTATGTGTGTGATGCCAACCTCTTCGTACATGGGATGATAATGAAAGGAGGGTTTTGAAGAGGCCACTTGCAATCTTCTAGACAAGACTTCAATACATAAACCAAAAAGCATGGGCTCGTGAATGTCACCATTTAGAGATATGGAGTAAGAAGTCGTGGTGACACACTCTCCAATCCATCCACAATATTGATGGAAAAAACTAAAACCATCAAGTGCCGCCATTAGAAACTCCCAATCAACCATATCAAACGCTTTCTTCAAGTCCACCTTGCGCATACACCTCGGTAAGATTCTCTTCCTTGCATATTTTCTTAGTAACTCTTGGGTGAGGTTGACATTATCCCCAATAGACCTCCCTTGAACAAAAGTCGCTTGGGTGGGGTCCAACAAATATCCCAACACCGATGCTACATGCCCGGCCAACACTTAGGTAATTACCTTGTAGAAAACATTACGACAAGAGATTGGTCGATAATCCGCAACCCCAGGAGCATGATCCGCTTTGGCACTAGAGAGATTAGAGAATGATTCCATTGTTTTAACAATCTTCCTTTTTAAAAGAACTCTTGTGCTGCTGCGATGAAATCCGAACCAACAATATCCCAAGTAGTGGTAAAGAATTTTGCCCTATAATAATCGGACCCGGCGCCTTATCATATCCGATGTCATGTAGTGCTCCTTTGAGTTCTTCCACCCACACCGGCCTAATCAAATCCCCAACTTGAGAATCCATTAGCCTCCGTCCAGTGAAGTCATTTCTTTCCATAGGGGTACATGTCCCCGTTTACCCAAATAAATCATGAAAATAGTACACAAACTCACCCTCCACCTCTCCCAATCTTGTTGTTTGGTCCCCATTGCATTTGATGAGCGTGATGATGGAATTCCTCTTGTTATTCCTCTTCACCACATCATGGAAAAATTTGGTGCACTTATCCACACTCCGTAGATAAACATGCTTTGCCCTTTGTTGGTAGAATTGCTTCTTCGCTTCCGCTAGATGCGTAGCCTTCTTCCTTATGTCTCCATAGTCCGAGGGGATGACTCCTCCTTCTAGAATACCTGTTGCATCACTTCCAACTCATAATTTATCCTTCTTTCCTTTTTCGAAATGTGACCAAATTGTTCCTTATTCAACTCCCGCAACCGTCCCTTCAAACGCCTTAGTTTCTCCTTGAGCACAAATTGAGCATTAGCATTCCCCATAACCGGCACCACCCTCTTGAAATCCTTGTGCAATGACCACATATTAAGAAATTTGAATGGTCGGTTGAGTGCTCGATCCTTCGCTAGAGTATGGACTATACCACCTGAATGATCCGATAAGCATCCTAGCACCATGAACTCCACATAAGCATCAAAATCCACTATCAACCATTGTGAATTCGCCATAGCTCTATCCAATTTTCAAGATATCATACCATTAGTCCAAGTGAGTCGATGCCCTATAGAGCGAAGGTCCACTAGTCCGAGCAAAAACTTGAAGGTCCCTCATTTCATGATTTGTGACCGGAGCGCCTCCTTTTTTCTCTTGGATTGCTAATATAGAGTTGAAGTCCCCCATGATCATCCATGACTCAGATATAGTCCCTCCAAACTCCATAAGTGCTTCCCATAAAGGCCTCCTCATGACGATAGAATGAAACCCATAAACAAACATCACCAAGAACCCCCTACCGACACACGACACCGAATGTTGCAATGGATGAATTGATCTATTGTCTTAACAATATCCATATCAACTCGCTATAGATCCCATAAAAGAAATACACGTCCATGATTAGATAAACCAAAATTATGAGCATGCCCCATACCTCCAAACCTCTTTTGCAATATCGGATGGAGAGAATCCTCCATGAGCTTCGTCTCCAACAATGCCATAACCTGAATCTCCTTATGGTTGAGGAGGTGTTACACTCCTCCATGCTTTAGGGACTTGTGAAAGCCCCTAACATTCCACGCCGCTACCTTCATTGACCACCTTTGTGGACTGCTTGCGTCCGTAGTTGCCTTTCAATTTGATGGGTCATTATTGGTTCATCCGCTGCCTCATTTGTCGTCCCCTTACATGAGGTTGTATCCGAGGTAGATGATGGCATATCAGATGTATGGGTTGATGCCACACTCACCTCCTCAGTCCCACTATTGGTCAAGGACGCTGAGCACCCCAAGCTGTGTAGTGCAGAATTTTATGCACTGTCCGATTTTCCTTTTGAGCTTCCATAAGATCGTGTGTCTCCATTTGAGTGTTGATTTGGTTCCTCATCTTGTGGGGGTACCTCCAGTGCTTTACAAGGTCCTTTTCCATGGTCTAGAGGAGGTTCGATCACCACCGGAGTCGAACTGTGCTCCATTACAATTGCCAATCTATTTTTCACTTCCGGGACCTCTTCATTTGGCCTTTGTTGGGTTTGCCTCCATTGTTGTCATGTATGGTTACGATGTCTCATTCTCCCATGGCTCCTTACTGATTGGGACCTTGGCCCATTTGCCTTAGGTTGTGCATCCTTTCTGCCCGAATTATGATCTCCATGACATGTCTCCTTTCGATGACCAATCCTTTTACAAACTTCACAAAAGTCCGACACCATTTCAAGATCAATCTAAACTTCGGTTGGCAGCATGATTGGCACCTCATGAACCGTTTCGCCAATGACTGGAATCTCCACCATGAGTCATGCATACTCCAATCGTTCCCTTGTGTGCGTCAAGTTGTCGGTATACAATGGTTTCCTGACCTCCGAACCAATCATACTCAACACTTTTTGTGACCAACAATCTAGTGGTAAGTCATGGATTTGAATCCAAGCGGGAAGAAGCCGCCCATCCTCATTGAATAAAAAACACCTTGGCATAATCTTCAAGAACATGGAATACCAAATGCAAAATAAGGACCACCTTGTAAGATGGCATCCTGGTCTTCTTTTGTATCAAAATGATAGACAACCCATCCACTCTTGTGCATGAAAAATTTGTAAGGAACCTTCCACCGAGTGGCTATTGCGTATACTCCATTTCATCTTGGATGAAACCCCATGAAACAACTAACGAGACAATAGCCCATGGAGTCTTCTATAACATCAATATCATCGAAGTCAAAGGGAGTCTCTCACCCTTAGCCTCAAATTTCTCCAAGACTAGCCCAAGACTTCTTTTGTTTTGGTTTTTCATCATTTACATCGGCTTCATTAGCTTCCCCCTCCGTAAGCTCTCCTCCTCCTCCTCCAGTAATGGAACCCTTCTTTCTTTTGCTCGCCCATGTTGAGGATGCAAAGTTGTCTCCGACGCCAAGTCATGTGGTGCCACATCACCAACTTCTTTGGCCACATCACTAGCCTCTTTCTCCATGTCATCATGCTATCCCCGAGCATTATTCACAGTGTGGTCCTCACCTTCATCCACACCAACTTTAGAGAGAGTTTGGTCGGTCACCTTAAGTTGAGATGCCACCTCCTTATGAGCCTTTTGCCCAAATAAGCTCCCCTCTTTCTTTTTTTTCCTAGCCATATGTGGTAGTCAAAGTCACGACAATGGAAGACTAACTCAACATTAACCCTGAAAAGGAAACAATCCCTCAAATCAAGGAATCACCGCTCATTATTAATCAATGCTATACCCTAAACCCTATTCTATGGAGATGGCTGAAGATGACCAGAGTTGGCTTACAGTTGTTGGAAAAAAAAACCTTCTGGTCTGCTAGCCCATGCACACGCCGCACACCCAGCGAGGTTAGGTGGTGCTACTTCGCTACTACCCAATGCGTTGCTCAAGCCATGCCCACAGAAAGCATAGACCACCCTCAAACGAGGTTATCTAGGTCATTTCTTGCTCCTACCGCACCACCGCACAGACTCCTTCACCTATCGCTCTGTCGCTCCTTAGAAATCTCCTAGATGCGCACACACCGCACACTACTTGTGCACCATCGAGGTTAGATAGTGTCTTTCCTGCACCCACCGCACCACCGCTCACTGGAAGCCCTAGCTGCACACGCATCACAGACTGCCTGTACGCCATCAAGGTTAGGCAGCGCCCTTATTGCAATTCCTGAACCACCGCCTACACCATGCCTTTTCGTCACTCGAGCCACGCATAGGCCACCGCCCCCACCAGCGAGGGAGGACCCCAAGCGATGTTATACTACCTATATTTCAGTCTCTCACTGTCGATGAGGGGTTGGGGGACCTCCAATGGTCATTGGAAACTCTCTCTCTCTCTCTCTTCACCGAGATGGAAAATTTTTAGAGAGAAGTTGAGCCTCTCTGCGACTTGACTGACTGAGAGCTCTTTTCAACCCTCTCTCTCTCTTCAATGGCTTATTCATGTTGTTTTCCATGGTGGAGGTTGCTTGAGATTGCTCTACTTCCAATTTCTTTTGCAAGTTACGTATTCTATGGAATGTCCATCGACGAGAAGAAGATTTCCCATCAGATTAGATCTAAGCATATAAGGAAACACTTATCACCTGCAAGAACAGAAAAGTCAAAAAAAAAAGAGATGAAGTAGTAAAGAAGAAAAGAAGAAAAGAAAGAAAATGCAAAATTGTAAGCAAGAAAGAAATCTAGATTAACCAATTCACGTTCCAATCAATATCGATCTTAAATAGCCACCAACAATGGTGCCAAAAACTTGATGAGTGTAAACTGCAAGTGTATGATTGTCGTCAAGTAATAAAAGATATCGATCCCACGAGGACTATAAAATCAAGTACTAATTGTATTAGAGAAACAAGTTATCTAGAAGATTGCAATTTGTAAAAGTAAAGTGAAAGGAAACGAGTCAAATGCAAGCAAGAGGTTGAGAGAAAGAAATGAGTCGAGTGCAAGCAAGAAGTCAAGGGAGAAATCTAAAATTGGGGATAGGATCCTAGGACTTTGGTTTCACCTCGATGATTGTTAACACCCTAAGTTATATTTTACTTTCCTACCTCTATATTTGTTCACATGCAGGTGGTCTATTATGAGATATCGATATAACTTTTGGAATTATATCAGCGTGTCTACCCAAACTCGATGCCTACTTTCAAGGCGACATTGCTAGTATGACCGCTTTCTCGGGGAGGCTCCTGTCATGATGCCCCATGGTTCCCAAGTTGCATTACCTTACTTTGTGATGCCGAGTCGAGGAAAATCCATTAAGCTCTGTAATAGCCAATGATGCCCCTATTGCGGTGTCATACCCTCGTGGTGTTCCTGACTACTTTCGTTATAGACTCCCCACGTCTAGATTATTTATTAGTCGGAGATTTGAGTTCACCTTTTGATCCTTCCCCGCATCCCATGAGATACGAAGGTTCACGTTAGTGTCACAATCGTGTATGCACAATAAAGCCGGATTATGCAACAAATATGTCATGCAGTAGAGAAAAATCAAATAGACTTATAAAAGCATGTTCAACAATACATCAGGCTACACCCTTGTCTTAGAATCTAAAGAACTACTCCATAGAGATGGAGTTACAACCGAAATACATGGATTTAAGCAATTACAACTCAAAATAGAGAGAGTAGAGAGAAGAAAGCTTAGTCGTGAGGGTTGTCGATGTCTTCGTAAGATTCTCCAAGCTCCAATGATGGATGGATCGCTTCGACAGCTCTAAGAACGACGACTCTAGGGTTCCCTAGAATAGGGAAAACCCTATTCTTCCTATCTGGAGACATCTTGGGCTTTTTATATCCCTTCCAACTATAAAAAATTGTTGGAAACAACCTAACCGTCGAGGCAAAAACATTATTCCATGATCATGTCTGGGAGGCATGGCTTGGCCATGTCATGCCAACGGCTGGGTCTGGGGTCAAACACGATCGTGCCAAGAGGCACAGCTTGGTTGTGCCTAACCTTGTGGAGATAAGCATGGTCGTGCCTGATAAGCATGGCCCGAGCGTGTCGAGCTCTTCAATGACAGGCATGGTCGTGCAAGGGGGTATGGCCTAGCCGTGTTTCTTGCTAAGGGGAAAGACATGGTCATGCCTGGGGGCACGACTCAAGCGTGTCTTTTGTGGTGGTGAAACACACGACCGTGCTTGGGAGGCATGACCTGATCATGTAAATATGGGCTCGGCTAGATGAGGCACAGTCGTGCCTGATGGCACGGTCAACCCATGTGAAATGCTAGAAGCCTTGTTTTCGCTCCGTCCTTCATTTAACTTTGGCAGAAGGAACACGTCTATGTCATGAGACATGGCCATAGCGTGTTCCTTGCTTCTCATCTACGTTCTAAGGCAATTGTGCTTCAATTTCGCTCCATTTTCGTGTCTTATCAAAGAAAAAGCGCAAAGAGCAGATCTTCAAATGCAAAAAGTAGAAACAATAAAAACAAGATGCAAGTATTAAAAATATGCTCATGAAATGACACAAAATGTATGCAAAATAATACTAAAAATCACGTATGAAACACACACATTAGGTGACAAAGATTAAGGAAAGGAGAAAGCCAAGGACAAGGGAAAGCATAAATCCCATGACGAATGTAATGACAATACTTGCAATATTATTTTTCAAGATATTGATCATAAAACTAGTTTTGATATGCTTTTGAAACGTAAAATTGTTAGTACATGATACATAGATGACCTTGCTTTAGAAATCCTAGGGATTAAGGACGACATTTATTGGATGATCCATAGAATTGAGTGAAATACCTTGATGAGAATGAAATATCCCACCTACCCTAGAGCCACCTTAGAATTTTTGAGTTCAGTAGAAGCAAATATCTTGACCGGAGAAGGTTCTTATGAGGAAAGGAGTTCTTTTCGAATGTTCAATAAGGAGTACGAGTAGACTTTGGAAGAGTTCAATATGTGTTTGAATTGTCGTGTGGGGGAGAGAGGAGAATTCCTAGAGACTTTATCAGTTGCTCCTTTTGGAGAGATATCATCAGCAATATAAACTACAACTCCTCCTGATCAAAAGCCATAGTCCTTCTAAATCTAGTTTTCTGCTACCTCCACTAAGTCATGAGTCATACCATTTTTGGACGTGGAGACAGTGATGGTGTGGTGCGTCAGAGTGAGTTGTTATGTTTATGGGTCATGATCAATAATGCTAATATCGATATAGGACCCCATTTTATCCGACACCTAGTAAAAATAGGAACATCACCGGCAGAGACTATTGTTTTCATTGGAATGATCACTTGTATTGCTCTGACTTTAGAATGCAATCTTGATGGCCTCGAGGTGATTCATGGTAATTCGAGGATTGATCTTGAGGCATGTATGACGATGAAAATGATTTGTAGGGATGGAGAGAGTTATAGTTTAGTTTTAAGAGACCATCTACCCCTTATATTGCCCAATGCCAAACATACTACAGTTCAAAACCGAGCCAATTGACTCATGACCAATGTTGCACCGGTCCCCACCCCCATGGAGCTCCCTAGACCTCAATCTTCTAGACCAGAACCTACTAGACACTCTTTTACTATTAGTGATTCTTCTATAGGTCATTCCGGGTTCGACTTCTCTGATTTCCGCACCTCCCTCGATGTCATCCATTTTGAGCATGCTAAGCATAGATACCTCTTGGTGGAGTAGAGGCACATGATGAATGAGAAATACCAAAATATGCTGCGACATTTTCAAAGGATGGATGAGTTCTACAATCAAGCCACAAACAATTTCTAACGTCAAGAGAAGCACTCGAAGAGAGAGGAGGATCATTGAGGCTTGATGCAAATAACAAGCCAACAAATCGATAGCCTCTACAGATATCATGAGTATTTAGGTAATCTCCCTTAGTTACCTAGATTTCCTCCTCTTCCTCCTCCGTATTAGTATTATTGTTTTCATTGAGACAATTAAAGGTTTAAGTCTGGGGGTGTTTGTTTGTTAGTTAGTTTTGTTAGCTTTGCTAGTTTTTAGTTTAATTTTTGTTATGTTTTCTTTGCATCATCATTTTTTTATGTTGCATTATCATGTTTACATGTCATCATGCATTATTTGTTTATTCCTTACAGCATTATAGATTTTTATGTTCTTGTAATTGTATGTTAGTATGCTTAGTGAGTTATCTTCTTCTATCAGTACTAGCATGACTTGAGCAGTGTTTTTATCGTAAGAGTTTTTGTGTTGACATAGTTGTTTACGATCTCTTTTCACATATATGCTTGATTTTGATAGTGATATATCCGAAAATAGTTATGATTCATAGAACCAAACTAGTACTCTTGTTTCCTAGGTGACCCTCAACTATATTTTGGTTATTGGAAAGCTCGGATCATGATACTCATTGGGAAACATCAAAATCTCATAAAAAATAGGGAGAAAAATATTGTGTTGAAAAAAAAGATTCTTAAGCATTGTACATTGAAAAAAAAGAGAGAAAAGTATGGGGAAAAAATAGTTGTCATAAGTGAAAACTGATAAGGTATCCCTTTGAGATCGAGTTAGGTTACTGGAGAAATATCTATCATATTTCTCATGATACCGAGTAATCCTTTGAGACCTTGTGTAGATAGTGTATAATACTTTTGGGGGAGATGAACCTTGCATGTGGCAGATAAGTGTCTATCATTGGAAGCATTAAGAATACAGTTAGATGACAACTTGACTAAGATTGGAGGTTGAAATTAGAAAACATTGAGCCACTTTTGCACTGAGCACGGAGAACTTTCAGTTAGGTCACACTAAAATAATTCAATTATCTTGCTCATTAGTCAAATTATATGATAGGAATAGACTAATTCGCTAGGATTATGACACATTACTCATACACATAGATCTAGATTGTAGGTTTTGCTTGAGGACAAGCAAAAGTTTAAGTCTTGGAGTATTTTATGTGTGTATTTCATGTGTGGTTTTTAGTATTGTTTTGCATGAATTCTATGTCATCTGATGAACAAATTTTGTATACTTGCATCTTATTTTTTATTATTTTTATTCTTCTTGTTTGAAGATCTACTCTTTGTTCTTTTTCTTGGACAGGACATGAAAATGGAGCAAAATTGAAATTTAAAGGACGTGGAACGAGGATTCAATGTTTTTGAAATAAACTCTAACTGTGTCCCATGACATGGGCATGTTCCTCCAGCCTAAGTTAGACGGAGAATGGAGCAAAATTGAAGCCATCAAGCCTCGACACGGGCTGGTCATGCCCCAGGCACGATCGTGCCTCATCCATCCATAGAAGGAATTGACACACCCTAGATGTGCCCACAGGCATGGCCATGTCTTTCTCTACAGCTATTGTCGTGTATCGCAAGTGAAAGATTACATTGTCAAGTAATAAAATATTGAATCCACAGGGACTGAGGTTTAAGCACTAGATGTTGGATCATGGAAGATGAGAGAGAGGGGGGAGTGAATCTAGTTCGATTAAAACCTTTTCGTTCATGTAGTAAAATTGAATTAGAGTGTTAGCAGTGGAATAATAAGAAAGACAAATACATGGTTGGTTTTACTTGGTTCATAGCCTGGCGACTACTACTCCAAGACCCAGCGATCTTTGTCCACTTCTAATGGGTAATCTAATATAGTTCTTCTTCTCCAAAAAACTTTCGAAGAAGAAGCTGATTCGTACAAATGTGAATACAATAAGATGCAAGTATGAAAATAAGATATACCGACAACTAAAAGTAGGACTTTGGCATAAGTTGTCGGATAGCCTCTTGGCGTAGTAGTAGCAAAACTTGTACGTAGTAGTAGTAAGAGCAGTAATCGAGATGAAGCATAGAGAGTGATGTGTTCTCGGTGTAAGTACCCCGAGATAGTTTTGATGTAGTCAACCGAGTAAAGTTAGGTCCTATGTAGTTTGCTCCTTATGTCTAAGTGTGCAAGAATAGAGGAACATGAGAAGTCGAGCGGAAGACGTGATGAGTGAGAAGGATGGAACGGGAAACGAGTCGACGGGCTCGGTGCATCTGAGGGACGAGGAACTGCGGAGGAGTTCACCGGTGGAGCGAGAATGACGTGGTCTAAGGGACGCAAGGCGAGAAGGATGCGGTTTGAGGGATGAGAAGCCAGGGAGGAAGCCTGCTCGAGGAGAAGACATGAGTTGGGTTCAGGTGAGCTCAACTATGGACGGTTGGACGATCACCTAAGGCGAGCAAAACTTGGTCAACTCGAAAGTTGACCACAGAAGACTCGAGGCACCTCTATGGCTTGGAGGTGCCTCAGATGAAGAGGCGCTTAAGGCGTCTCGGTTGAGCTTAAGGCGTCCCGAGCATGGGCTGATGGAGGTGCCTCTATGCATTGGAGGCGTCTTGACCTCCAATTGAATGGAGGTGCCCCGGAGAAATGGAGGTACCTGACTGCCAAGAAGAGTCGTTGCAGCGGATAGCAACTGCGGTCTACATCAGTTGCTCCGAGATGCCCCCAATACTTGGAGGCGCCCCCAGCGCTGCCAGATCAGCAGACTGTTGTTGAATAGATCAATTTCAATCCATTAGAGGCACCCCCATGACTGTCACATTAGCAAAATGATCACTCTGACCAATTTGCTATAAATATATATTGTGTCCTCTAGTTTAGAAGACACACTCGCTTTAACTGTCATTGTTTTCTACTTTCTTGTACACTCAACTCAGTAAGAGGTTTCTCCACCTCCGACAATTACTCAAAGAAGGAGTCTTGTTAGTGGAGCTTTTCATTGTCTTGGATTAGCAACCTCCCCAGTTGTAAACCAAGTAAAACTTTGTAGCCTCTTCTATTCTTTTATGTTATTTATTTATTCAATTAATGTGTGTGTCCTTGCTTAGTAAGTAGCAAGAGAAAATTTTAATTTTTATTACAGGCTATTTACCCCCCTCTAGTCGGTCCACCCATTCCTACAATTGGTATCAGAGCCCGGATGCCTTAGAAGGACTAACCGCCGACTAAAGCAACAAGAAGATGGTCGGATTAAGCATTCACCGACCTAAGTTCGAGGGGGAGTTCTCGCTATGGAAGCATCGAATGGAGGTATTTTTAAAATTGACTTCGATATTTTACTAACAATGAAATATGACTTTGAAGTACCTAAATATGAGGATGAGAAGAAAAAAGAAGAGCATCTCTGGAACAAGAAACAACAAACCAAGTTCATGGTTTCACCTTTTGAGCATACTACTACCTTAGGAAGTCAGCCGCATCAGCACGTACAGCTCCGCGAAAGAACTTTGGGAGAAGTTCTTAGCATTTCATAAAGGAACATCGAAAATCAAGCTAGCCAAAAGAGATGTACTACAAAATAAATTCAGCAACCTCAAACTAGAGAAAGGTGAGTCAGTTGCCCATTTGCAAGCAAGAATCAAGGAGCTCATCACCGGGCTCACAAACCTCGGAGAAACGATAACTAATCGAGACTCCTTACAATTTACTCTAAATGTGTTTCCAAGAACCCCTATATGGTCTTCCGTTGTTGATTCCTATTATATCTCAAAGAATCTGGAGGTAAGTACGTTAGATAATTTATTTTCAACTTTGGAACTTCACGAGTCTAGATGTGAAGGTCTAAAAGAGAAGGACACTTCGAACCAGAACATAGCCTTGAAAGCCAAGAAGAACGTGTTGGGGTTGCAAGGTTGCAAACATAGTCCCACATTGAAAATACATGGGAAAGATCATGGGCTTATAAGGGAAAG
>JBBUKS010000060.1:7288795-7302876 GCA_038050645.1 Hedychium gardnerianum
TTCAACGTTTCTCGCGGCAGCAGTAATGGAGCTGGGGGGTGCAGCCGGAGGACCTCCTTGATGACGGCCAGCAAGTAGGTCATTTGGTGGATGTCTTCCTCTTTGACAAGGTACTTTCTGCTCGCTATTCTTCTCACTTCGTGTTGCAATTTCTGCATGGCGAGAGGATTGCGAAGGAGCTCGACCATGGCCCATTCTAAAGTAACGTAAGATGTGTCTGTGCCACCTCCGAAAAGATCCTGCAAATGTTTGAGATGAAGATAGATAGATGCAGAAAGAAACATCCAAAAAACAGAGTGAATTAAGATAGTTTGAGACTTTGAGTCGTCAGAAAATGACCGATCCACTTGATTAATCATCCCATAAAGAAAGACAGAAGGATCGATCTTACTATAAGAAGCGACTTGAGATTTGCTGGGTCGAGGACAAACGCGTTCTTATCCTGCAGCGACATCAAAACGTCCACGAAATCCTTCTCCTTCTCCTTCTCCTTCTCATCCTCCTCGTCGTCTTGTTCTTCTTTCCAATTCTCATTTGACAACGCTCGATCTGCACGCTCCTTGATGACCTGATCCAGCAGCTCCTCCCACCTCTTCCTGAGCTTCCTCATCCTCGTCACGTAGCCCAACAACCCATCCACCCACCCCAGCCACCGGAAGTAGTCCCCGAGGTACACCGCTATCACCAGCACCGAGCTCTCCTTGATCAACTCTGCGAAAACTCTGTTCCTCCCCTCCGTCCTCTTGATTTTTCCCGATAACACTCTGCAGAGCATGTTGTTCGCGAAGGAATATATGATTTCCGATAGATTTATGGTGGTCGAGGCCCGCGCCGCGATGGCTGCCACCATGGCTGCCACCTCCTCCTCCCGCGAGCAGCGGTAGGACTGCACCCGCTTGGAGCTCAGAAAGTGGACGCTAAAGATCTTGCGGAGATGCCGCCAGTAATAGCCATAGGGGGCGAAGCCCATGTCTCCGTCGAGGAGGATCTTGGCCGGCGTGATAGAAGGACGTCCGGCGCAGACGAGGTCCTGGTGGCGGAGGACGTCGCAGGCAGCGTCGGGAGAGGAGACGACGAGGGTGGGGACGGGGCCGAGGTGCAGGAGCATGAGGGGGCCGTGGCGGCTGGAAAGGGCGGCGAGGGACTGGTGGAGGAGGGGCCGGAGCTGGTGAAGATTGCCGATGAGAGGAAGCCTTGGAGGTGAAGGGGGAAGGTTGGTACGTCCGGCGATCAGTTGTTTCCTGCATAGCAGTAGGAGGAATAGGAGGAGGGAAGAGAGGGGAAGAAGGAAGAAGAGAGAGAAGAAAGCCATGTCGTGGCTGTCGTGGCTGATGGACGGTGATAACGTTTTGGACTTATTTCTTGTTTGCAGAGCAGATACGCCTCTTTATAACCAAAGCAGAACAATATTATCTACCAAAAGGCCTTACTTCTCCATCACATCTGATGCAAATCTACCATAGTACTAATTTAGCTAGGTCCGAAGAGTCCGATATGTTTCTCAATCATAAGAATATATAAAATACCTATTATTGTTTAGTTGCTATATGTTCGTATATAAAGCGTAAATTTGATTTATTTTAATGATTGATAAATTTTTTTAATGAAATCAAATTGATCATTTCAAATCTACGACCTTATTCGATCTGATTAATTATTTTTTATATAAAATAAAAAATCATCTATACATATTTTGTTCGAGCATAACAAAACTAAATGTATAACAAAATATATTTCTCTAATGTTATCCTATAATACTTTAGGTGTCGTACTAGTAGAAAGATGCAATTTAAAAAGAGGGGATTAAAGTTAAATGATCTCAAATATTTTATTTGTAATATGTCTATGCTAAAGGAGGGGTCAATAACAAATGTAATTTAATCAGTTTAACCATCTAAACAAATAAACAATGACAACAAAAATAAAATTAACAAATATTCTAAAATAAATACCAACTTAACTAAGCAAAATCAGCAAGTAAGACCAAATTTAAATAATATAATACTTGATCTGGCAAGACTCAGGTTAAATAAATTTTTATTAAATATCTCTTTTCTAAAAAGCTTGGGTGAAGAAATCTTCTAAGCTCAAAAAGTCAACACAAGAATAGATGGACCACTTAGAATTCGAATGAAATAATGAAAAACCACTAAGTAACTTCATGCAATGTAGGGTTAGCCGACAACAAGTATTCACATAAATTGAAGATTTCTAACGACACTCGTTATTTAAAATTCAACTTATCTTGTCTAAGTATCTCAAAGACTTTATTTTTACCAAGTACTTAGCTACACGCCTGAACTTCCACTTAAGGACTTTACTTTTACTAAGTACTTAGCTACATGCTTGAACTTCCACTGCCAAGTTCTTTCTTGGATTTTCACCGTCCAATTCTCAACTGGGTATTTCACTATTTAGTTTTGTTATCTAGTTTCTAACTAAAACTTGCATGTGAAATTACATGTGTTGGTTTACAAGATTATAAATAAAAATTTATATTAAAAATATACGAAAAAATCATTTTTTATAAGAAAAAAAAGTATCTATTAATATGAGATCTTTTGGATAAAATCTAAAAATAAAATTATAAAAACTTTGGCTTAAAATGGATAATATCATATTATTATAAAAATATTTAAATTCCTTCGATCCTAACAATTAGTATCAGAGTTCAATACAACTAGGGTCTAATTGATTCATGTGAGTAGAATATTGACCTCGAATAAAAAAAAGTAAGGTCTCCCGTGTCTGAATCAAAAAGATCAAACACCAGGTAGAAAGTCTTAGTAGACAGTCAGACAGAGAAGTTCTAATTGCGGCTAGATAAGAAAGTCCTAGTAGATCGGTTAGATCAAAGGACAAAAATACCTGATGGATTGAGGATCGAATATCAATCAAATAGACTTTTCATTTGAGGGATAAAGCTCAAAAATAGAATTATAAAAACTTAGTTTCAAAATGAACAATATCATATTATTATAAAAATATTTAAATTTTTTTATCTTAACAATATTAATAATATACATTTATATATTTGATAATCTTGTTAGATCATAAATTAATATAACTTTAAATTTATCATATATCCAAATATAAATTTGATATGATATTCTCTGTATCAATAATTTATTGTTGATGTGTGAAAATTAAGTTTAAAATTAGTAAAATAATAACTAAGAAACAAAGATATGCATGATAAAATTTAAGAAAGAGATCATGCGCATGAGCATTAAGTTAAATTTAAAACTCTCCCCTAAATAAAATAAAATTTTAAATGGCTCCTCTGGAATATTTAGACTAGAAGAAAAACTTTTATTTTATATCAAAAAAATCTCTTTTTAATTTTTAATTTTCTTTTTAAATTTTAAACCTTTTCTCTCTCTCTCTTTTTCATACAGAAAAAAATACGAAAGAAAAGGTAAATTAAGAAAATAAATATTTGTAAGGAATTTTAATTAAGAAACTTTAAAAAATAAGTAAATTTTACTCTTTAAAAGTCAATTATAATTAAAAACTTTCAAGTCAAGTAAACATTTTAAGTCAAAACCAATAAATTTTGAAGTAAAAATTAAATAAGCTCCAAATAAGAATTAAAGTAAAGTCAACAATGATAAACATAACTTGAAATGAACAAGTCATCAAACAAATATGTAGACATCAAAATTGAACAAGTAATAAAAGACAACATCTAAATCGAACAAGATAAGCCATATAAGCAATTTTTAAAAGAGCCAATTTAATTTTTTTTAGATAAATTTATTTAATTTTATAAGAAGTTTTTTGTCAGAAAGAATAAATTATTCTATCAATATATAAAAGGGATTTAGGATCGCATGGATTAATAGCCTGACCAATTTGTGACAAAAGGGAGATAAAAAAAGAAAGGGAAGAAATTTGATTAAGAATGGATTTAAACGAGAAGATTAAAAAGAAAGAGAAAAAGAAAATTATTTGCTTGATTAGTACAGTTGTGCCTAGATAGAGAGGGGGGACAGGTGACTGTTGATTAGTACGGTGGAGTAAAGAGAGATGAGATTGGTACAGTGGAGCATACTATAGGGAATTGATTCTTTGAAAGGAAAAGTCGCAAGAGAATTAGAAATAAAAAACATAAAATTAAAATAGAAGAGAACGGAAAAAAAAAAGAAAAAGGAGAATGTGAAGTGCAAGAAAAATAATAACTTTTATGATATATAGAAAATATTAAAATAAATATAATGATAGTGAATATAATATAGTTTAAGTAATTATTATGATTGTTGCATTGAACATGATAAATTTTTGTTAGTTGTAATTAATTTATGATTATCATTTTGAACTGTTATTTTTTGTCGTCGTCAATAATCATCATGGGCTGAAGGTCATGTTGTTGTCAAGAAGGCCATCTTGGCCGACGTGGTAGCGGGCGTTCGATGCAGATGTGGTCCTGACGGTGGTGGAGAAGACAATGATAGTGGAGATGCGACTGAGGTGCAGGAGCATGAGGGCCGGGCGCCGTGGTGGCGAGGGACTAATGGAGGAGAGGGTCGAGTTGATGAAGGTTGCCGATGAGAGGAAGCCTTGTAGGTGAGGGGGGAAGGTTGGTACGTCTTGGATTGCAGTGATAGATGAATCATCGATGGGTTATCTATAGTTGAGTGAATCATGATGAATTGAAAGAAAGAGGGATCATTAGAGTGTTGCTTCAATTATTGTCTAGTCGTTCAGGGGACCTGTACATCATAAAAGAGTGACGGGATTAGGATAAAGATTGAGTTGCCCCGGCTTTCAATCTTTCGACGCTCAAGTCAGCCTATGGAGAAGATGAAAATATAGACTGTAATTGATGTGCGTGAATAAAAAACATGTAAAGCATAAAAAGTCTCCCTGTAACCCGCGGAGATTGGAGTTTTTATAGACGTTCAATCGAAAGGATGTCACATCTGCAATAAAAAAATAAATCCTGTTACATGTCATAGGGTCTTGTCATCCTTATCTTGTACTATAGAAGATATTTGAGGATCACGCTTTGTAACCTAACTTGCTCCACGCGTTCTGACAACCCACGTATTCCGACAACCCAATAATTGACTAACTGGGATGAATAGGTAGGAGAATTGGACTGGTTGAGTCAAGAGGCGCCGAGTCTATCTTCGCTGGGAAAATTGACGAGTCGGGAAGACTGGTGAGTCGAAAAAGACTGATGAGTCGGTCGAGAAGATTGATGAGTCAGAGAAGACTGATGAGTCGATCGGGAAAATTGGTGAATCGGAGAAAACTGATGAATCGACGAGGAAAACTGACAATTATTTTAACCCAACTCAACATATCAATAAATATTTTTTACATTCGTGACAACTTTTAATACTCCCATATTAGTCATGTTGTTGTAGTCAAGAAGGCC
Organism: Hedychium gardnerianum; assembly: GCA_038050645.1. Classification (NCBI taxonomy): domain Eukaryota; kingdom Viridiplantae; phylum Streptophyta; class Magnoliopsida; order Zingiberales; family Zingiberaceae; genus Hedychium; species Hedychium gardnerianum. The sequence continues at coordinate 7,294,179 of JBBUKS010000060.1, forward strand.
ATCTTGGCCGACGTGGTAGCGGACGTTCGATGCAGATGTGGTCCTGGTGGTGGAGGAGAAGACAATGACGGTGGAGATGCTATCGAGGTGCAGGAGCATGAGGGCCGGGCGCCGTGGTGGCGAGGGACTAATGGAGGAGAGGGTCGAGTTGATGGAGGTTGCCGATGAGATGAAGCCTTGTAGGTGAGGGGGGAAGGTTGGTACGTCCAGAGATCAGTTGTTTATTGGATTGCAGTAGGAGTGAGGGGGGAAGAAAATAGAAGAGAGATAAGAAAAGCCATGCAATAACTGATGGACTTATTTACTGTTTGGGGCGAAGATATACCTCAGTAAAAAAATAATTACGCTCATTTCAATTACTTTTTAAAGTCCATTCCTGGATGATCTGCGCTCTTTATTATAAGATTATAGTAAAAAAATTGATTATATTTATTTTAAATAATTTTTATAATTCATTCTCACCTCAATTTATAATCGTTTATTAAATAATTAAAGCATAATTAAAAAAAATTCATCGACAATTAATTTTATTATATTATAATAAATTTATTGTTCATTAATTAACTAAATATATTTTTATTTTATTATAATAAATTTATTATTTATTAATTAATAAGCCTCTCTGTAACCAACGCACATGGGTCTTTAATTAGATTCCTATTGGGGTCTTTAATTAGATTCCTATTGCCCCGGGTGTAGCACTGATTGTTACATGTCAGAATTTAATTCGATACCTATTTCCAAATCAGAGCAATAATTTTAAATCTCTCTTAATAGTCAAGCTAAGAGTTTGAATTTATTGGTTTGTATTTGAATAATATACTTGTTGAATATATTAAATAGGTAAAAGTTAATATTTATTAATTATGTTAAGTAGCTTAAATTGATCAGATATTTAACATGAAAAAAAATACAAGTCCAATAAATGTTTACAGATAAAAAACAATCCAATAGATGTTAGTAGCTGAGATAAAAACATTTAAGTAGATCAAAATTGAATTGATTGATCAGAATTCTTTTAGATAGACCAAATCCTACTTCACCTCCTCAATGGAAGGTGGTAGCACGAGCCCCTCATCACATTCAAGCTGCCCTAGAAATAAAAAATGACTAAATCAAAGGGACAGTGAAGAAGAGTAAGAAACATGACAAAGGTAAAGTGCAAAGAGTGACGAGAAGAGTTACTGCTTATTTGGCACAAACCAAAATGAAAGCCTTAAAACAAAAATCATAAAAAACCACAATGGTGTTTGTATTACTGTAAACACTCGACTAAGGAAGACATGACATTTAGAATTAATGATTCATCCCTTCAGAAATTCCAAGGGATACAAAAAGATGCATGCATAAACTATTCTTCGACCCACCTAGGGAAGGCGGCACATGAGTTTGGACGGTTATTCCCTCCAGAAATCAAACTAAAATCACATACTTTGGCACTAACATAACGACACGTAACATGTGGAAGTATAGTGTAAAACGACCCAGCAAATGCTAACATGGTTCAAGGAGTTGACACATTCCAGGCATCATAAGTGAATACTCCCTCCGGCGAGCAGAATAGGGAATTATAGCTCCTCTAGTCTAAAGGCATTCTTCTTTCTTTCCACTCCTAGGAATCATATAGTAGTTCCACAAACTTCATAGGCTTCCTTCTGATGAAGCATAGCAACCCTCAATCTTTCTTTCTGGCTAAATTGAACTTCCTTTAGCTTAAACTCTAACTGTAGATCCGTGTTCGAGCGTGTTAACAAAGACAAAAGCCTCAGTGACTGTAATCTCTACTTGTTGACCGCCTCTTATGCTGCCGTGAGTGCTCTCTATGTCTATGATGCTCACGATGGGAATCATCTCTATCAGCTGATCTTCTATGCCACGTATGAGAAGCCTCTTCCTTATCTCGAGATCTTCTATGCCTGATAGGAGAATCTTCCATGGAGTGAGAGCTTCTGCGCCTAGGTGGTGATGGGACCTAGTTCACAATGTAGAATCAGAAACTGAAATTAGAGTTTCACATGAACTTGTACACAATAGCAATGACGACCAGGTTAATTAGTGGAAAATGCTGACATCAAAAACTTATACTCAATATAGAAAATTCAGTTAAAAGTTTTCAGTATTTAACAAACTTCTGCATAACTGCAGGTGTTTCAGCTGGAAAATAGAGGTCCAAAACTTAAGAATATATCAAAGTGATAAGACAAAAATAGACCACATACCTGAAAACGTGTCATATATCGTCCTTCAGGTGGAGGTGGAATGCCAAGCCTTTTAAGATCATCATATGGAATTGGTCGCCTGGTTACTCAAGAAAAGCATGTAAACTGTGTCATTGAAAAGTGAGAACTTATACAGACCAGAGAACTGAATGACAACTGCATTTGCTAGTGGACTATGGTATCAAATTTATTAGAAAGAAACTGAAATTAAGACTGAAATACACACAAAGGAGCACGAAATGGCCGCTCCCGACCTCCGAAACGAAGTTGACCAGATTCCTTCTTGCCTCCGAGACCACCACCTGTTTACAGACTACAAAGACATGAAACTGCGCTGAAAGTGTTGATAATGAGAAAATGGTTTACTACACCTAGTCTTCTTGGAATCCATCCAGGCATTAAGTGTTGCCTGTAGTAGTCAACAATCACTTCACAATCATCAATAAAAGAATGGTGTGCGTCCTGCAAATATAATGCAATGGCACATTATGAACCGAAGAAGCAAATGCTAAGTCTGCGCTTTGATATGACAATATATGGATATCAAAGATGACAAGCAGAAATAGAAAAACACTGATCGAAGGAAAATGAACAGATTAAATTCTACAGATGATGTATAAAAAAATTTAATTTACTAAAAAGAATGTTAGAATCTCCACAAATTTGTCTAAAAGTATGTAGCCCAATAAAGCAACGTGAAGAATGAAAACAAAATCATAATTTCTAGTAGACAGAGGCTGCCCGCAGAGTTGCCTTATTTAGTAATTTACAGGGTGCATACTTGAATGTTGAATTCTCACAAGTGCTGGCAAAAAAGTTTGCATGTTAATTGATTTTTTATTCTTTTTACAAAATATGTTGATCCAACTCAGTGTACATACTTGCATGTGTAATTCATAAAAAAATGCTGGTAAATAAGATCATACAATCAATCCTATAGCTTCCATAGTTGATAGAACCTAATTTGGATCAGACAAGTTCGATCACCAAAAAGTCTGGCAACAGTCAAATTTGTTGAAAAATGTCCAAAATCAGAAAAAGAAAAAGACAATGCATCAAGGTCCAAACCAACAAAAGTCATGTATACACTTCTAAAGCAGAAGTATAATGAAAATTAGAAATTGGCAAGCAAGCAAAGTGGCATGACAGAAGAACCTCATATGCCCGGCGCATCTCTCTCTCAGTTTCGAATTCCACAAAGGCATAACCACATGAAGCACCAGTAACTGCAAACAACAAAGCACACAATTTGTAGCTAAATTATCTTAGCAAGGTTCATTCAAGAAAGTATTTACAAAACTCATAACAGCAAATATATTTAGATTTGCAGAGAAACTAAGGGCGTTCTAATGGAGACATAAGATCAAGCTAAACAATCACTGAAACAACACGTCTGTGACATTTGATGATAAATTATATTGTCACCAAGAATGAGTTTAGCATGTATATATGGTGTAAGATTGTATGAAGGCCTGAAGCCAAGCTAGATACAAAATCCACAAAAATCAAATAAATTCATGAATCCATCAGCAGAAGGCAAGTGCATGGAAGGAACATTTTTATTACTCCAACCATAATACAAAAAGAAGAAGCTTTCCATGCATGTCCATTCTTCATGTTTACCAAGAGTTATCCAATTGAGAGCCTCTGAATAAATATCAATGAGTTGCATACATTTCAAAATGTTCATGACCAATTTTAAAATTCTTGACCACTGGTTATCACTAAACATTAGTCAAGAAAAAGCAGTGTAGCAATGAACACAAGGCACAACAAATGACAAGCTTTAACTAGTGGAAGGGATGATGGACTGCAATAGAAAATCTTCAACAAGTAAAAGAATAGTTATAATTTCTTTTCAGTCACAAGCATAGGAGTTTAATAAGCAAAAAAGACCCAGGTAGATCAGTCAAACTTGCCATGATTCACAATTTCTGAAGGGTTGCTCGTGCTTCCTGCTCCACCATGGTGGTCAAAGGGTTGCGCTGATGTGCTGATTGAAGAAATACTCCTCTGTGATTGAACTCCACTATTTTCCATCTCATGAGTGCTTGTACTCCAAAAGTCTTCAGAAAAGTTAGGTTTTCTAACTGTCTGGCCTTGGATTTTCAAACTTTTTGATGGCTCATCCACAGCAATAATTGGTGTGGGCTTAGTACAACATCCAAAACAACCTCTGCTCTGTTACAAAGCAGGTTTAACCGAGCTGACAATTAGTATATTATACCATAATAGGCCCATGGAATTCAAACAAGTCATAATATAAACAAAATAAATCCACAGATTCTGAACTGAAGTTTCAAGTGAATTTTAAATCTGAATAAATAACATCAACATGAATAGAACCCCCAGTCAGACTAGTAATCTCGAGAATTTTTATCCTTTCATTTAGCACTCTCACATATGCACGGTTTCAAGTGTCAGTCCGTATGGGTCAGCTCAAACTAACCGTATCATTCTGATCATTGACTGACACTGATACTCTATAGGCACAAGTAAATGTCACACATAGTTTTGATGGTAACCTTAGAGACAAGCCCTGTTTAGGCCAAAGTCATCTGAAATAAGATAAGGAAATTCACTTATCATGATTCCTTCAAGACGATTACAAAGAGGAGATGAAACACAATCCAAAAAGAGAGGATAATAAGAGGGAAAGCATCACTTGGAGCACCAATAACATCAAAGAGGAGTAACATTATAATTGGAGAAATCAAAGTAGCGAGATTACGTTGCGGGAAAAGAAATATAAGCCTGGAACTTTCAATAGATTTCCCCCTCCCCTCTCGATTCCAGAACTAATCCTCCTCTACGAGTCATGAAACCGTAATAATTGACAATTTAGCTAATAGACGCTGAGAAAACAAAGATATCGATAACAAAGAGAAAGAGAGAGAGAGAGAGAGAAGCATGTTCACAGGTCGGTGTACGTATGTACCCCATGCAGGCGAGAATCTGGCCGATCCAAGTGAAGAAGGATCTGCAGAGGAGCATCTATCCAGCGTCTGCGTCCAGATCTAGCATCAACCTAAAGATCGCCCAACCTACGAACACCTACACCCACCAAATTGACGCAAAGGAAGCAATCTGTGGCAGCAACGACGATGTTTGCTCTTCGTCGCGGAATCGATGGAGAAGAAGATGAAGAGAAACGACGATATCCCTGGAACCAAATGGAGACGAGAAGCGGCGGCGAATTCCTGCCTGCTTTACCCTTTTTCTCCTTACCAAATACAAAACCGCTCCAACGAATCGGATTCCCGAATCCTGAGCTCATACGGTAGGTGGTCCCGGTTTTCGCTTTGGTTCCTGATTCCAGTTGAACGGTTGGGATGGGATTTGGAAGCGCCTGCCCGGCCAACGGCCATGATTGGTTTACGCGAGCGAGTGAAAATTTTGATATATTCTATCAAAGAGAGTTTGCCTAATTCAAAAATAAATAAAATTTTCGATAAAAATTAAAAGGATATTTTTTTTATTAGAATTAGCAAAATAATATCCCTCTTTTATTTATTATTATCAGAACAGCATCATATTCCGTATATTTTTTTTTCAAAATTTTTTTTACTTTTAATACTGTTAATTATTATATAATTATAACACTATGATTCAATAACTATTATATAATTATAACAATTATAATTTCATAACTATTATAAATATTTTAATTTTAATCAATACTAATAATATTATGTTTTGATAATTATAATATATAATTATTACAATATTAATATTATATTATAATAATATTTTAATTTTATTAATATTAATAATATTGTGATGTAGTAATTACATTAATATTATAACATGAGCATTTTATGTCCGATTAACATTATTTTGTTAAAGTTATAATCTTATAATTGTTATAATTATATAATTATAATAATTATAAAATTTATAATTATGTAGTAATTATAAAATAATAATTATTATAATTGTATAACCGTCACGATCTCATACTTATTATAACAATATAAAAAAATAAAAATAATTTTAAAAATAAAAATATACGAATACGATGAGGCGTCTTTTAACTATTCCAATAAAAAGGTGTCCTTTTACTTTTGCCCATAAATAAATAATAATTTTTTAAAATTTCAGATTAGATTTGAGTGTTTGATAATTGGGAGAATTATTAAAACTAGGACTTCTTAGGTTAGTTAGTTGCTAAATCTATTAGGACTTGTACATTTTAATATTTTTATAATGATTTTTAAAAGTTAATAAATCTGTTAGGAATCATGTCTAATCAACATTTTGTTAACTCATATATCCACGTACGTCACCTCTTCCTAAATCTAATAATTTATTTTTGATATGGTTGGTTCATAGATTAATCAAATGAGATATACAAAAAAAATAGAAAAGTTATTCCAATCAATAAAATAACCAAAAAGTGTGTATTTCTTTATTTGGTGCATATATATATATATATATAACTACTCTTGTGTTTGATTCTTAGAAACTCGAGCAGGAATAAAGGAGTAGCTTTAAAAAGAATATCATTGTAATTTAATTAATACATGGATAACTATAAATAATATCATTAAATTTTAAGAAGGATTGAATGATGTGTTGGATGCTAAAATAACTATGAATAATTTTTGATTAATCTATTTAGTTTTGTTAGAAAAAATTATTAAAAAAATAAATTGTGTCATAATGGTGGTAAAAAAACGAAACGCTCGCCCTCAATGTCACCACCAGTTCATCTCAGGACTAACACGGAGGAGGTAAATCACGGGAGCTAATTTACTAGTTCGGACAGTGATCAATATATGAGGAGGACAGAACCTGACTACTAGCCAGAATTTGATCCTCAGACTTCATGATAATAATATTCTATACATTAGTCATCAATTAATATTATTCCATCCATCAAAAATACTTAAAATTGTTCATCACCCCATTTTTGTTTAAGGACTTTGCAATACATGGGCCATAAAAATGATGCTAACTCTTCGCATCTAGTAATGTTCTTGCTTATCCTTTTGTTTCGATTTTTGGCACAATAGCCTTTATAGTTGTAAGCCTATTGGTTTTGTGAAGATGCACGAGTTTCCTAATTCTATAGATCAAAGTGTAATAACATTTAATTGGATGAAAGGTTATTATGGGAGGAATCCTAAAAGAACCATTGATAAAAGAAGTCAAGCATTCCATATGTGACCTTTGTGTCTTATTTTTCGTACCATTTATCCTTGCAACATTTAAGCAATTTATGCTCTCAAAGTTATTTACCTACTAGAGCAGAGCAGGGCCGGACATGAGGTGAAGCTTAGGAGACGATCATCTTAGGCTTATTTTTTAAAGGGACTCAAAAATTAGTCCATCATTTATATTAGTAAGATAGTTTTAAAATTTTTAATTTACTCTAAATTATGTTAAATATTAAATTTTAAATTAAATAAATAAATTGAATCATTGAGTACGAAATGAAAATATGAAATTTAAATCGGACTGGATCCGATCTAAATCCATCAAGTTGACATGGAAATAAGAATTATATTGGTTCAAATTGGAGTTGATTTGGACTTAATTTGATTAAGTTATATCCGAACCAAATTTATGAGTTAAATTAATTTAATCGGTTTAAAATGAATTAGTGTATTTTTAAAAGACCTTTATTTCCTCTTTTTTTTCTCTTCTTACAAAATAACCCACAACCTTATGACGCCAACTTCTTCTCCTTTTTTCTTCTCTCTTTATTTTCTTCCTTCTATTATATTCTTCTTCGACGACAATAACAACGTTGTTTTTTTCTTCTTTTTCTAGTCAACCAACTTTTTTCATTTTCTAGACACTAATAGCAAGCGGTAAGAGCAGTAAGTTTTTATTTCCTCTCTTCGCAATAACAATTCCTCTTTTCATATCAGTAATAATTATTTATAACCGTTCCTTCGGCTTTCTCCCTTTTCTTATTCAGATTATTGTTTGTTGTTCAACCATAATTTATAGAATCGTGATCATACGCATGATTTATTTGGAATCAAGATTGGATCAGTCAAGATCGAATCGTAGAATCACACGATCCTACTAAAAATCTTTAAATAGAAAATTAAAAATATGATTCATATTGGATAAGAAATTATAAATGATTAATAAAATATTTTTTTAGTTAAAATAATAGTAAAATATTGGAAGAGATTTTTTTTTTTTAATATTCGATTCATATCATAAAAATTTCAGGTACGATATGTGCAGTCTGTTCAGCTCCCGACCCGGAGGATGAAGACGACGACTCCCTCTCATGCTTGGAGTCTGTCGATCTTTTTGCTCAGAAATCAAGCATCGAGGAGTCTGCGAATGGCCTCCCAATGCGATCTCGTTGTAGGGCGAGAGCAGGCTGCTAAATACGTGTATTTGTGACTAAATACGTGTATTTGTGACGTGGGCCCGACTCTTTATCCAGCTCATTGACACGTAGCGACAGCAGGAGGCTCGTTCGCTGCATGCTGGCCGCCACAGTCGACTTTTGA
>JBBUKS010000060.1:7309535-7312035 GCA_038050645.1 Hedychium gardnerianum
CTGTCTGATGGGAGAGATCCACCAATTCCTTTATTTCAATATGTTGTATCCTCTCCAGAGGTGGAGTTCTCTCTATTCAATTGAGCATTTCCTGCCTGGAGTGAAGGTCATCTGTCTGATCTATATGGAATTTCGTTTATATGGTTACATTGAATTAGCCAAAACAGGAGTTTCTAGCCTTTCTTTGACAAACTAGCTACTCGGATAGGGCAGAAATTTACGGCAAGCCTCTGGAGAGGGCAACCCTTGACGTGGGGACTCTCTCTTGGGGTCTTTGCCCGTCTTGCTTGGCCCATCAATTCCTGGTGGCAAAGTGGGCGGGGCAATCATATGCTCGGCGAGGAAAGCGCTTGAGGAGATATAAGGACTACGATCTCTTAGAGCTATTTTATTCTTACTACATTTTATAAAAGGAAGACCCTATCAAACAAAAGGGGAGAAAAAGAAAAAATCCTTGGAAAAGCCGAGAGACTGACGAGGCCTCTCTTCCCATATATCTGACTGACAAAGGGAATAGAGCAACCATCTAATCCATTCCTTGCCTTGCTTAGCTTACGGGCTTGAAGAGGTTATTGCCTGTACCATTAGCCTACGATTGTTGGCATATTAGACTACGGGCTATAACTAGCTAGCTTAGCGGGACTAGCTTGAATGGATTGCCTGCCTTTCATAGCTTACTAATAGATACTAGTAGGAACTACAAACAGCTATCAAGACCGGATCAACTAGATGTTCTATGCTTTCAGATCAAATCATCCATTGGTAGCCCAACAACGCGGACGAAGTTCCGATACCACTAGACGTCCCATCTTGATATCCCCTAGGAGCACCAGAAAGAATGTTTTACAGTTTCGTGAGGCTAATCAAACAACGGCAGATAATTCGAACATGAAAATCACATTGGCGCATTAGCGGCCGGGAAGAAAGTCACTCATAGTCCTGGCTTCGAACACATTAATAAGTTAATAAGGAAGAGCCCACACCTACTCAGGATATCTAGTCTCATAGGAGACGAGCATAGCTACTCGGGGTTCCAAACCTTACTCAAATACCAGTTACTTAAGTAAGGTAGCTTGCTCCTAAAAGCAGGAACGAGACAACCCCGGGGAACCTCCGACTGCACATGAGTTCCATAGCACTAGCTGCCTAAACTCAACAGCCAAGAACTGCTACCATGGCTTTCATAGCTTACTACTAGCTACTTAGCTACTAGGCTCGGAAGCAAACTCACTTTAAGAGCGAGGAGCGACCTTAAGGTATGAGGCTTATTCCCGTTAACAAACAAACTCCCGGCGGGAAGGCAAAGAAAGGTTTAAGAATTACTCAATAAAGGACGGAAGAGAGGACTCGGTTAGCTTAGCTCATATTCATATTGGAAAGGGTGGAACTTAGGCTTGTTGATCCCCTTTTTCCCTTATCCTACTCGCAGGTCTCACTCTCCATCCTACATTCGCCTAGCTACAGGAGCTACTAGAAGCTACTATCACTCATTCACTCTTAGGGGTTGAATAATTCCTTATTCAACTACCAGTACAGAAAGGAAATAAAGCAACCATCATCCTTTGCTGGTGACGCTGCTAAAGTGTCCCAACCCAAGGGTTCTAAGAGGAAAGTCTATGCCAGTACCACCTGCAGGGTAGCTGCATAAAAGATGGATGATGTTTTTGAGACACTACTTCCTAGGGCTACCTTCTCCTTGTTAGCGCAGTGCGGTCTCCTAGCTCCGCCTGACCATACATAAGGCTTTATCGATCGGTTAATATAGTAATAGAGCGGGCCTAAGATTGCATGAAGAAGTAGAAAGCTTGCCCTTTTCTATAATGTAAGTTGATCACTACGGGGGCGCCAACCCCACGCTTTCTAAGAGTGAAGTCTATGGATAATGAAACCCACGGCTAACTTCTTATGCTGCTAGGGTAGGGCAGTCTATCTCCTAACTCCGGAATGAGCAGTCCTCTTTGCTGGTTTTAAATACCTAAATAAGCGGGTTTGGGGCGTAGGATCGAAATGCATCCCCCTTTGCCTGGTGATCCCAGTTGACCACAACCCGCGGATCCATTAATGGGAGGATAGGAACGTATCCTCCCATTAATGCCACTTTGGACTGACGAAAAACGGTATGAATAGAGATCATCCTCTTTTCCTGCCAAGGAAGATAGTAATGCCTTTCGTAATCCTCTATGTGAGTCAGTCATTGGGTGATCTCCTGCCTCTGGATTTTCGACCAAAGAAAGAAATGGGGACATATGAACTCAAGTCAAGACCCGGCCCTTCTTTCCTTCTAGCGAGTGTGCTATCCCGTGTGCCTATCTACTTATTATTTTATTATTAAGTAGTTTCCTCGAAGCTGGGTCACTCCGAGGCCATTCCACGAGGTAATCCCGTCTATCCCTCCAGGTACATTACATTCACGAAACTCCTCTAACAACATAGAGCTCTCAAAAGAGAAAAAAAGGCATGTTAGCCCTCCCTCTGGCAAGAACTAACAGCAGACAGCAGC
>JBBUKS010000060.1:7317035-7324920 GCA_038050645.1 Hedychium gardnerianum
TGGACGGTATCTACCCGGTCTGTCCGCGCAGCCCGAATTTCCTCTCCACTTTGGTAGGATCGGTATGGTTGAGGAAGGAGGAGGAAAAAGGTGTCTTTTTGCAATAGGAAACTCTATTAATCAGCGTCTTTTGCGCTCGTATCATGACTGGTTGATGGCGGTTTGACGCCGGATACCATGTGATGGTACCTTTAATCAAGAGGGTCCTTTGGCCGGGTTTAATGACTTCTATAGTTTTGATCTAAAGTCGACGACAGACCGATGGCCGTTGACTTTGTTGATGGTTGTCATGTCGTTCTTCTTTGGTCCTTCCTTAGCGGGAGCGAGAGTTCAGTCGACACTGGGGTACAACACGTTCTCAATGTTGCCACCGACCGTAAAGCGCCCAAGTGCCGCGTGCTTTGTGAGTGGACAACTTTCTAACTACACCTTACTCTATTCAAACTTACCCATCATATGCTTGTGTGGATAGCTGCTGAGAGGGTGGATGGCAGCGGAACGGGTTTATCCCGCTTGCCGCTTTAAGGCCTATGCTGTTTTAGGTGATGGGTCGGGGTACTACGCTTCTTGACACATGTCACGCTGGATTTGAAGGAATAGAAATGAAAGTGAAATTCCACTATTCTAGAGAAGCAGAATCTCACATATGATATATAAAATATACGAAGATAGTCAATATGCCAGAAAGTCAACCATGAGCAGGTGCAGAAACAGTGAACGCTTGGCGGGAGTTCCAACATAGGAAGGCACCCGGAGGTTTTTATTCCTCTACTTTCTTCAATGTAATTCCTTCATGTAAATAGACTGATCCTGTCAACAAACAAGAAAACGGATACCGCCCTTATTAGAGTATTAGAGTCAAGGCTTTCGCGTTAGATTCAGCCTGGTTCGATTATACACGCAATTAATGAGCCTAAACTAGGGGGTTACGCAAGGCGGGTGGGTACTCGAGGGAAAAAACCCTCAATAAAAGCGTGTATTTCCTGTTTAAGAAGAGAGAAACTCTAATTCTACTAGAGAAAGTATAATTTCACTCTATAATATGAATTCCACCAAGAGAGGAGTGGGAGACTCAAAAAGTAGTGGCAGGAAGCAGCACACCAGGAGGTGCGGGACGAACTCCTTCTTTTAAATATTCCAATCGAGCTGCCGAATCAGTACGGCAGGTTAAGTCCGGCAATTGGTAAACCAGCAAAATAGACACACCTACTCATTCTTTTATTCAATCAATCGGGAGCCTATACCGGAAACTCAAATGTAATAATTCAGGCGAAAGAAAGGTCGATCTTTCTTGTATACCTGCCCGTGAACCCTTCTCTCTCTTTCTTTGATCGAATCCCTTGGTTCCTTCTTTTAAAAGAGTTGTCCCCTGTCTGTATCAGTCGTCTCTATGGCAATCTTTCTTTAAGCAGAAAGCGTGTTCAAGCTCTCTGATTAAGGTACTAGGGGCTCACTAAACTATCGAGAAATGGCTTTCGGCCTAGGTTTCAAGTGCTTTTGTTTTCCTTTTAACTAAGCCTTCCCGCTCTACTGGAAACTATCCTCTATCAGAAAGTCTCGTAATCAACTGGATTTTTTTTTCACTTTTTTTTTTTCAAATCAATCGGAAAGAAGAAGGCAGAGGTAAACTCCCCAACTCGATCAATGGGTGCTCATTGGTCTTCTTGAAACTCCCCAACTGCCGCAGCTTTCGGTTGGTTTTTCCTCGAGCATCCAGTATATGACATTAAGGAATATTCCCCAATGGAGTAGTCAACTCATAGAACAAGCATGTAAGCGAAGCAAGAAAAAGGCTTTCCATTTTTCTTTTTCAGATCTCTCATCTGGTCAACAGTACACATTCTTTTATTCAAAAAATACATCCCATTCCTGGAACGAGTTGAAGGAGGAGGGGGCACATGAAGGAGCTGCACGTAAATCCGGTTGCTTGTTCGGTGTGGTACCAAATAAATATCTCCTTTCTCTAGTTGGTCAAGGGTACACACTTCTCTTTTTATCATTTATGTATTTCATTCCCGGTGATCCTGTCCCGCTAAACAAAAATCTTTCTTTTCATTTTAGATATCCCATGTATAAACGAAATAGAAATTAGAACTAAGTAGGTTTCGAAATGAAATAGCCCATTAAGTAGAGGAGTCAACGGCACGCACACGCAAGAAAGGCGGTCTTTCGGTTCATTGGTCTGGTCTTTCGTTTGTACGTACATCGGCTTGTTGGTGCTTGGAATAATAACCTGCGCTAGGCGCTCAATTTGTAGCTTGGTTAAGTTGTTTCGTTAGGTTCATGAGGAGTTACAGGCGGACATGGGAACATGCAGTATTCAATCACAAATCAGCTGTTGGGGACTGGTCATAAAACGCCCGGAATTGCCCTTCTGGGCGGAGCTGGGATGGGCCTGGGATAAGTCGTTCTTGTAAAGTCAATTGTTGAGTATTCTTTCCCGCAGCAAGATCAATCCTTTTTCTTTCCCAGGGAGAGTGACTCCAGCCGGTTATTCATACTAGTAAGGGAACTCTGGTGCCCGACCCCTGCAGGTATACTTTGACACATACATCTCTGTTGTCTGAACGAGCAATTTCGATGCTTCTTCTGGCCCCATCTCGCCAACCTTTAGGAAGAGATCCCATTCGTAGGAATCTCCACTCGAGAAAGACCATTCACCGAACCAGAAGCGCCTGATCCCACTGGATCTGAAGTACATAAATCTATTTGTCAGCTTGCCTTGGAAAGCTTTCTTTTAAGGAAACCAACCATCATATTAGCAAATAAACGTATAAGAAGGAAGAAGACACTTTTTTGGCCCACCATTTCTTCGCATCCGTTTTGAAGCTGGCCAGACCAGTACCAATTCCAGTAGTGGTGGTCAATATCTAGGGCTCCCAATCTTTCTTTCGCCAAACCCTCCTCTTGGCGCTCTAGCTATGGTGGCTGCTCCCTTTCTTTAAATTAAATACTCCTTCTCCCTGTATTGCCGAAGATAGTTTTAGGGAAATTCTCTTTCCGACTTCCAGTACTCGCCCAGGATTCTATTTGTTTAGCTAGTGAGGTAAGTCAGTACAGCTAGTCCAGTGAGAGCACCGTAGATCAAACCTTCAGCTTTCGGTTGCCTTCCTTTATTTTGTTTGGGGCTAAGGCTAGCTTTCCTAAGTAAGTTCCAGAGTGCATGAGTGAATCTTGATCTGTATTCAAGGTAAGGTATGCCCTTTCCAGTTCTGTTAGAATATTGACTTCGGTTAAGCTGATAAGGGCTGGTTAGCGAAGTCAATCCAAAGCTTGGGTCCTTGGAGGTCGGAGATCAGAGCGCTGTGTTTAAGTCGTCTGGCCGTAAGAAAGACTTTATCTGCGCCAGTAAGAGTAAGAGCTTGAGAAGAAGGGAAAGAGGAAGAAGTATTCAAATCATTCACTCCTTTCCCTTTAGGAAAGCTTTACTTTTTTCTTTCTTTATATACTATAAATAAAAGTTAAGAAAAGACAAAACTATATAAGACTTGGACGATAAAAGTAAGATTGAGAACTATGAATAGTAGGAATAGTCTAAAGCAGTGGTAAACTAGAAGAAGAGTCAAAGACTTGATCCTAGCCGCTGATGGAGACAATGTGGGACCTCGTGCTCAGCCGGTGAAGCCGGTTGTGCTCTTTTAGAGAAAGCGAATTTCCTGAACATTGCCTCGGTAGAATCAAACCCAACTAATACGAAAGCCCATCTCCCGAAACAAGAAAATCAAAGCAAAAGTGCCTCGCGGCTGTCGCCCCTCTCTCCTTTATGTTACCCATCCCGGGAGCACCTGACCTCATCTCTGTCGGTGAAATTCGATCACAGACTTTCGCTCCTCTCACATTCGTTCGAGTGGCTTCGCTCCTTATCGAAGGCTTTTCTTAGATATCTCCTTCCGGTTCAGCCGTACCCCCATACTTAACCCAACCTATTCCCTAAGCAAAGGAAGAAGTCAAGTTCCACCCTTCCGTAACCCTAGCTTTGATTTCAGACAGGGCTATAGGTTGATGAGGAAGAAGAGAATTCTATAACCAGCTCTACTATCTTCTGATCGTGACTAAAAAGAAAGAAAAGAAAGATCCCTACCGTTCGTTTCCTCCGGTAGCCCGGGCGGATGAGAAAGAAGAGAGAAAGGATGGATTGATTCCATTGAGGAGGGCTATCGCTTATATTATAATATAAGCTATAATCACAGACCGAGTTGATCTCAGAAAGAAGAGGAGGAACTCTCGGGGCCAATTTAAGTTGGATCTGGCAAGATCAGGTGCACTTCGCCTTCACTCTTCTTTGCTTCTCCTGTCCACTATGGCTGAAGTCAAACTAGACTTTGAGTTCCTCTTTATATAACATAAAAAAAATTCCACAGTCGTAGGTACTCAATTAAAAGAGTCGGGTTACCGGTTCAGTTACCAGTCCACCTTTTCGGCTTTTAGGCTGGGGAGTGGCTTGAGTAGGAGTTCTATATGTAGTTCGATATGCCCAAAGAACTTCTCCAATTCTTTCCTGTCAATCGCGCTTTGACTTAGCAACAACCTTCTTTAGCAAATTACATAAAGTCTTGTTGAACGCCTCAGCAAGGCCATTGGCAGCAGCATTATACATGGAAGAATTCTGTTGCTTGAAACCAAACTTCTAAAAAAGTTGATTCATAAAGCTATTATAGAAGGGCTTCCCATTGTCAATTATGATATATCGAGGGACTCCATAGCGATAAAGGATTTTCAATAGATAACTTTTTATAGCATCTAAGACGTATGCTTTATGTGTCCGTACATGCATGGGACTCAATCTAATTAATAGCCAATTCATCTTAGGAATAACAGAGGATACCAAGCCTTGGGCGCGAAGGCTGCCTAAGCCCTTCCCTGTAGCGTAACCGAACCCACTGATTAGTTGGACTCACTCCTAATATGGAGTCACTTTTCAAACAAAAAAGAATTTTATAGAAAAAATCATAAGGTTTTTCAATAATAAAAGCAACAGATTCCATAGCTGCGGAGGCGGGAAAAGAGACCTTTGAAAGAGCTTCTCCATCGGGTGACTTCACTAAAGGGATTTCTATTTAAGATTAAGAGCTGGGTTTTGGATCGATCCCTTCTTTATAGTAGCCCTTCTGAAACAAGATTCAATAGCTTCTCCTTCTGTTGGCTTCACTCCCTTTGCTTTGAGCTAACAGCAGCGGATGACATAGCAATAGCAGCTCCCATCTATACACGAAAATCCCTGTTTGTGAAAAAATCGACTCTCACCCGAGGGTTGCCCCAGACAGACTCTTTTCTTCCTAGCCTTCTTCCTTCAAGCCCTACGGTTCCTTGGCTCCCCAAAGAGTTCTGGCTTATAGGCGAGGGGGGCATACTACTTCATTTCTAATCTAAATTGCCCACGTTCACGCGAAAAAAAGAAGACAAAGAAGACTTTCGCTAAAGACGAGCTATTCTTTATCCCGGGATCAGAATCGTAAGGAAAGGCCAGGCACTCAGGCTACTTGACTACGCTATTCTTCCCATCTTCCAAGTAAGCCAGGTTTGAACGCCTTTGGGTGCATTCCCGGTAAGGGAGTAAGGAAAGGAATGGAACCCCTCCTCATCTCTATCTCTCCCCACCGAAAACATGGTCACACCATGGGCACCAATAGAAAGCGAACCCTCGGTCAATCGAACCACGGCTAACCATGTCGTGAACAGAGTTCCGAGTCGCTAAAAGAGAGCAGCTCCCCTCCCTACACTAATAGACAGGCCTCCCCCAGTCTCTTCGAGAAATTGCAGCTATGTTCGGTGCCTCCTTCTTCACTCCGTGGGCTTCTATCCCCCTGGTCGTCTTCAAAGGATCTCTCAAGAGTGAAAATATCTCTCCTCTGGCATCACAGCCTATTTTATTCTCTACTCTCTACCAGCTTCTGAAAGAAGTTCTACTGCCAAGCTAGTGGGATCGATCTCTTCTACTATTGTCTTTCCTTTGAATCTTGATAACCTTACCCCGGAACAATGCCATTAAGCTTCCCTGGTCCCGACATGACTGACTGGGCGAGGAAGAAGAGCGGAGGCAACCTCCACTCGGATCAACTACCTTTACTTTAGAGATGGGAAAGGAGTAAGAACTGATAGCCATTTCCCCTGAGCCAGGCGAGGATTCAATTCATGCCTTTAGAATACCCTACCCACCAAGACCTATTGCCCTTACTCCAACAGATTCAAAGCGGGTAGACCTTTAGATTAGACAATTCCTACTGCTGTGCTAAAGGCTAGAGAGGCAAGAAGAAGGCCATCTCTTCCTTCATTTTCTTATTTATCTCCCTTTGAATAGCAAAGTAGCCCAGCAAGGGCGTTAAGGCTTTCCTTCTGAGATGCCTGTTCTCCGGTGCAGATGAAGAAGATGGTGGTATAGAAGTAAGTTAAAAGGCATCGGTTTACTCTATTGAATGGTAAGAAGGGATGATACTTTCACTGCTTGAGAATACGCTCTGGGACGGCAAGGAATAGAAGGAGCTCTTTTCGCAATTGAATCGGCTGTGAGGGATTTACTTACCTAATATGCCCAGAAAAGGATGCTAGAGGCAATTCAATTGTTTTTGTACGAGGAAGGGGACATGCAGGAAGATGGGGATGAATCAAAAAGAGGCTGTTAGCTCCATCAGGGCTTTCCTTCTTAAGGCGGGAAGGAAAGGCAAAGGCCTTCTTCTCAAAGCCTAACCTAGCGAATACAACTCCATAAGAGCGACAAAGTACGAGGATAGAAAGAATCACACGATTCCCATTCGTGATAGAAGCTTTAATTGAATAGGATAGGAATGCACACGCAACTAGACTCTTCTCTGACTAGAAGAGCAGCGCCTAAGACTCTGAAGCGAAGCGAAGGGAGGTGGTCCCGAGCGTTGGGTATATGGCTATATAGCGATAGCGTCAGCCTTGTTTGCAAGTCACGTCAGTGCAGGCGCAGCGTAGCGTCATGGTAGCCTTAGCTATGCTCGACTAAGAGGATGAGTCATGTGACTGACCTGACATTATTATTGCGATAAACTTCGAGCTGCTGAACCGGGCATAGAACAACGGTATATTGTTTTTCTGCTTGTTTTGGAAGCTTGAAACGCCAGACAAGTGGTGACTGTGAGACGGCCTTGTTACTGAGCTTCTTGTCTTCCATCTTTCTTTCTTTTTATTGTGGGGTCCGCGCAACAAGAGCGCTTCCTCTTTCTTTTTCACAGCTGCCCATGAGTTCAACAAAAGCAGAACCTTCTATTCTAGAAGATAGGACTGCTGACCACGTCGAACTAAGCCTGCCTTCTTTTTATACCGTTCGTGCCCCATACCCTTTATCAAATCGGAGAAAGGCGGGGGAGACTACTTTATTCATTCCGTTCCTACTCCCCTTATTCCTTTTGCTGCTCCACAATGCTCTCTCCAAAACAAAACTCAAGTGAGTGAAAGAAGCCCGCATTCCCTCTCTTCCTTCCCCCATCGCTGGGTCCTCATCCTCTTTGGAAAAAAGGGTTTGATTGAATGCGAAAGAAGATTACTACCGACTTAGGATCATGCTTCTCCTAATTGTTCCCTAAACCCCCTCCTAATTACTTATTTCTTTTGGGGCTACTTCTGTCAATATCATTGCCAAGGCGATGCTCCCGATCAACACTGCAATAGCTTTCACAGCTTTTCACTCTGGAAGCCCCTCTGACGGAACATGCATATCTTCGTTTTGCGATTCCTTAACTGCTGCCTCGATCATCTCCTTCTGCTCTACGTTTTCAAGCATTTTCATCTGTGTGTCAAGAATTTCTTTATATGCTGACTCAATTGTCTCTAGACCATGTTGTCTAATCATACTAATCTCTCCAATCCCGTCTACAATATCTGGATAAGCCGATGCTTTACTTATGATTTTACTTACATTCAG
>JBBUKS010000060.1:7331942-7348060 GCA_038050645.1 Hedychium gardnerianum
GCCGAAAAGCTAGCACGCCGCCGAATGTCCTCTCATGGCGAATCGAACGCTGCTGCTTCCTCCCACTTCTCCAGCTCCATTATCGATCCGAGTCTCTTTCAAACAGAGAAAACCAGCGAAAGCAGATCGCAGAACGGTCAGTTCTTCTCGCTTTTCTTCTTCAATAGAACAAGCAATTTTTTGTTCATTCTCATTCGATCGGAAGTCTTTCAATAGTTTGATTTAGCAAGATCAAAATTTTCCCCAAAAACATTCACACAGACATAATATTTTAGGCAAAATGACCAGATCTGACCACTATCTTCCTCGCTAGTGTGGTTTTGGTTGTGTGCAGTGGGGGAAGATGGAAATGCTCCAAATCAACAGCCCCCGCAATTCCATTTCCTTCCCCCAAAGTGGAGAAATGGTCCCCAATGTCATCAATCCACTTCCCTTTTTCCGACAAAATTATATATAATATAGATTGTAGTAGCTTGGATCCTGTCATCCATGGCGAAGATTAGTTTTGATAGGTATTTAGTGTGGTGATAAATGGATTTCAAGTACAAACTGAAAGCTCAAATCTTTATAATAACAAATTGATCTTTTTACTGCCACACCATGTTTCTTCCTTTGTTTTGTTTATTTGTTAGCTTTCCACGGCAGGAACCGCCTTTTCTTCCTGCCTTCCTTCTGTGGTCCACTTTCTTTCATCGCACTGAAATTTTTTAATATTTTCCCCTCTTCCATTTAATCAAACCACAAGGCAACTTCCCAAAGGATCCTAATCTCTCCTTCTTCCTTGCCATCAATAATTTTTTTGGGGTTTTTGGAGCCATGTTTCAGGGCCAGTTGCCACCATCCTTCAGAGGCTCCCTCAAAGCCCTTGAAGCTGACATCAACCATGCCAACACCTTGTAGTTTCTCCTTCTTTCATGTTTCATATGTTTTCTTTTCTCAATTGGTTTCAGTAATCAAAGGGTTGCTATCAGATATTTGCCTCTCGGTTTGTGAATTCGATAGGAGACTATTTTGGGATTGCAGGGCAGGTGCTGTTCAAAGGGCTTATGGTGGTGCTTGCCTTCAGATGAGGTTGTCTTGTAGCCCCTTGGCACCCTTGTTCCTTTACCTAATTCAGTGGTTGGACTGCACTTGTTATGCCCTAACTAGCCATTTAGGGCTTTTTCAAGTACTGGTCTACAAGGTACTCTTTGAACAAGTTCTCGCATAAGCACTGGAGAATAAGTGACCTCGAGGCTTGTGTTGCAGGTTTATGCAGATGGTGTGACCACCATATCTACTTTTGAAAGGAGGGCGACTATTCGAGAATTTTATGGTGTGTAATCCAAACTCAAGTTCTTCTTTCGGGTGTGAGTTAAAGATTCTTGAATTGCCTAGTTTTATGTATTCTTACTGCAGGTATTATATATCCTTCCCTTCAACAGCTTGAAGGTAACTTGGCAGAGAGAGAGCACAGGAAAAGGGCAGAAGAGTGGAAGAAACTTTTTGATAAGGATTTGGATCGAGACGATGAATGTGGCATTTGTCTGGAGGTTTGCACCAAGATGGTGCTGCCAAATTGCAACCATGCTATGTGCATGAAATGCTATCGCGACTGGTAAGTTCTCGATTCACATCCGTGTTATCAACTATATTGATCAAGTTGTGAATTATGCCTTGCAGGAATGTGAGGTCTCAGGCATGCCCCTTTTGTAGAGGAAGCATTAAGAGAGTGCGCTCGAGAGACCTCTGGGTGCTCACGAACAAGAGTGATGTGGTCGATACAATGACTTTGGAGATTGATAATTTGAAGCGCTTCTACCAGTATATAGATAGCTTGCCACTGATCATTCCGGATACCCTTTTCTTGGTTTACTACGATTATGTAGTATGACCGGGAGATTCGAGGAGAAAAGTGTACAGATTGCTCGTCGCCGACCTTCCCTTGTGGATTGGATTCGGTAAGAAAAAGTTCTTCCAACTCTGACAATTCACATGTTCGAACGATCGAATAGAGTAGCACTTTAACTTCCCATCGAATAAATCACAAATGATTTCGGTATTTGGGATCCAAAATGATAGTAAGTCAATGCTCAGTATTTCTGTGATTCCATTTACTTTGTTGAACTCAAATACATGGTTCTAAATCTAATGTCCTCTGGCCCGATACAAGACTAGCAACTAATACAGCCTGCTACATAGAAATAAAATGTCTAAAATTAGCATTTTATTTGTACTGAATTGTACACGTCGTGTATATCTTTGCAAGAGATTGGTACAGGAGGTACTCAAACAGGGACTCAAAATTGAGTGGTCCTTAAGTCGGCCTTTGCATACGTACCTGTGTGGCACGAGACTTCAAATCATGAATCCAGGAAGCAAGTATGATGTCATACCGACGAGTGTGGCATGAGACTTCAAATCCAGGAAGCAAGTATGATGTCATACCGACGAGTGTGGCATGAGACTTCAAACCATGAATCCAAGGAAGCGAGTATGGCAGCATATAACTGCTGAGGGGTT
Source organism: Hedychium gardnerianum (assembly GCA_038050645.1). Taxonomy (NCBI): domain Eukaryota; kingdom Viridiplantae; phylum Streptophyta; class Magnoliopsida; order Zingiberales; family Zingiberaceae; genus Hedychium; species Hedychium gardnerianum. Next base: position 7,334,445 of record JBBUKS010000060.1, read on the forward strand.
CATAGAAATGCTAAATAGTATACTTTGTAGAAAAATCAGTTACTTTCAGCTTTGGTTGTCGATAGCTGTGGTATCGAATTCTTTGGTATTTCTTTTTTGCCCAGAGTATTCTGCAAGAGAATGTTGATTTAGGCACAGATGTTCTTTGAATGTGCCATTTTGCTACTGACCATTGATGATTATTCTCTCAAGAAACGTCGTTATTTTTTGTCCTCTTAGATTCTTTGCTAGGCAGGAAGTATTCTTTCAATTCGAAGATCTTGTTTGCTTGTCAATTCGATGATACTATGTTTGCTACTCATAAATGATACTATGTTTAGTTAAAATAATGAAAAAGCTGCGAGATTTAAGCTTTCTGCCTATCTACATTTGCAAGACTGAGATTGTGCAAATTATCGATGTGTTTTGGATTTGGATTCCACAAGATGGTATACAGGTCATCATTCCGTTAAGGTTCAACCTCATCGACTTTCAAGGGTCGGTAGCAAAACAGTTTAATTGATTTTTGAAATTAATAAACTGATATAATTGAAATAAATAATATTTTTAAAAATAAAATCATACCCACCTGATTTAGTTTTAGATGGTCAACGAAACTAATTTCCTAGTTTGAAATAATTTTTATAAAAAATTGTTATTTAAAAGACTTCAAACCTTTAAAAGTATGTTATATTTAAATTAATGCCTACGAGAATTATTTCAACTTTGATTTGACCGTTAAATTATCCATCACAATAACTAAAAATAAATTAACACTTAAAATTTTAAAATATTTCCTCGTACTTTAACTACTTTTTTTTTTTAAAAAAAAACTAATTATTTTCTTTTATTTCTTTGTGAACACATGATTATACGAACCGAATCAATCCGGTTTGCTTACACATTCGACTGAACCGGCTCACTGGGCTTTCTTCGGCCATCTTCAGTTGACAGTCTGAACGAAACCCAAACTGCGATGGGTGAGATCGCCGACGACTCACCTCCTCCCGCCTCCGCCTCCGCCTCCGCCTCGGCTGACGCCTGCGCCGCCGAAGCGGCCTCCGAAAAGAGGCCCACAAAGCCCGGACGAAAGCGTCTCCTCCTCACCCTCTCCGTGCTCCTCTCCTTCCTCCTAGGTTTGCTCCTCCCTTATCTCTCTCGATCCCTCGATCTACCTAACCCTTTTCGTGTTGTTCTGCTTCAGGTCTTCCCTTCTTCCTCAAGTCCACCGAGATCTACCGATCTCCTCTCCCCTTCGAATCGATCAATGCTCTCTCCCTCCGTCTCCAATCCGACCCGCCCTCCCTCCCCTGCCGCTTCCATGCCGTGTTCCTCCGTCCTGTCCCGGACCGTTCCCTCGCCCCCCGTCTCCGCTCCGCTATCTCCGCCGACATGAGGAGGCGCGCTGGAGACCGCCCCACCTGCGGCGGCTGCGGCCGGGACTTCGCCGTCTCCATCACCTTGGATTTCGGCGGTGGGGACTGTGCGAGGGACGACGGCGGCGAGGATGGTTCCTGCCTCTGGAGGTGCGGCGCCGTCAGTTTGGATGGTGTTGGTGCGGATGATTCCGCGGTCGATGACTTACTGGATTCAGCCCTTGGGGGAGCGCCTGCCAAGGAGTGCGCGGAGGCCGGTGGTGGGAGGGTTTACACGGTTGTGGTTGTGGAGCGAGAAGATGATTTGGGAGTGAGGGTTGTCGTGGGGAAGCATCGTCATGCTTGGATTGTCGGGAAGATCTCCGAGAATGATGTGGTTTCACTCATAGGGAAGGTGTTCGTGAAATATTTCATGAACGGGGGTAAGAAGGTAGGGGAGTTGGCTAAAGGGATAGGAGAGTTCGTGCCTGTTGGTGCTGATGGCAGTGTGGTACTCTCATTTAGCCTGTTGAATGCTGATCCCAGTGACTGGGTTTATGATTGGTAAGCAGCCTGATCTCATACTTCCATGGATTAGTGAAAAGGATGAACTTGTTCAGGTATATTGCTTCAGGCAGTTACCCTTGGATAAATTACTCATTCATTTTGTTTCTTTTTTCAGTGAGAAGGTCATTCTCTGAAATGAATGACTATAAGTGAAAAATTGTGTTTCTGTTATTCATTGTCATCTCTTCCCTTCCTGTCATTGTACTATTATATCGTTTCTTTGCCCTTCCTGAATAACTGAACTTTAAGTAGGTCTGGATGTTTCAACTCTCCAGAATTTGGAGCAAAGATTTTGAATGATGAGAGTATAGAAAATGAATGTTATTTATAGATGAAGCATTGTGTGAGACACTGGAATGGTGTTAGCAAGCAAAGGAAAAGGCTGAGATAGTTAAGCTGTTTTTCTTTTCATGCGATTTTTCTTCAGCTTGCTCATCACCAATACTGTATGAGGGAACACATTGTCATAGGAACTAGTTCTTTAAAAATTAGGATATTCTTTGATACTTGGACTCTTCATCAATTCCATCCATACCCATTTACTCGACATCCGAACACTCACTCTCTAAGTGGATAATTAGTATTTCTATTGATCATGTGTAAAATCTTTTTAGAAATAGCCGTGTTAGACACTCAAATTCATACCTATGGCAGATACTTATACCTGAGTCTAAGTAACATAGAGGATATGTGCATTACTGAATAACACTTCAATACATGCCATAGGTTCAGAAATTCCATATATTAGGTGGTTTGCAATCTTAAAACATATTCTTCTTTTCCAATTCTGAAATCTTATGGTCTAATGGTTGATTATATTGAGGCACCTAATGGAAGCTTACTTGTCATTTTATGTAGAATAGATTCATCTTTTTATGTAGTGTTATGCCCCTCAGTACAATGTTCTGAAGAGTAGAGGCTGGTACATTGGAACTGGGTACCAGTATCAAATTTGACCGAGTTCACACTCTAAACAATACAATTGTCTGCAACTGATGGAACATTGACGAGATTAGCATGACCAGATTTTTTTTCTTTTTCTTCTCAACCATTAATGAATCGTCAACTGACATTACTTTAAAAACATTTACCCGATATCTGTTTGTAATAACTCAAAAATACTGCTTATGAAATTATATGTGGCTTGTAGAAGTCCATTATAACTTCTGCCTCCAGTTTGTTGGGACTCTCACGTCTCTTTTCGTGCTACTCAGGAAATTCAAAGAAATGAGTAACATCATGTTGGCTCCTTTGGTCAAGGCCCTAACTCCGATAGCAAACATAAGCATCGAAAGTCAGGTATCAGCAATTCAAATTTTCAATATGAACTCAAACTTTCTTGTAGTCTTCAGTGAACTTCACTATTTAAGGTTTACTAATCGTTTGCAGGTGTTGTATCATACACCTAAATTGTCACAATCTTATTGGGATGAGAAATCCGGTAGTCACATCTTCAGCATAAGAGACCTTCCTTTCTTTGTATGCTTTTCTAAACTCTATATTATCTGTTGCATTTATGATCTTCTTGATATATCTGAAAATTTTAACAGTTTGAAACTCTTCTATAAATATGAAATGCTTTAGTCAATGAGGGTATTTGTTTGCAATCTATTTATGGTTATCGAGAGAAGGTAATTTATAAGATTACTCAGAAGTGAGGAAATGTGGAGATAGGTTAGTTAGGTACGACTGATATATGATTGTAGTTACAAGATTATACAACTTTTACTTGATAAAGATCCCAATTTTTTCTATTGTCATCTGGCCATGATGGAGATTGAGTCACAAGGTGATTAGGTGACACAAAATTACTTTTTCTTTAAAAAGATTGCTACTGTTTTGCGTTGTTACACTTTTTCTTTAAAAAGATTCCTACTGTTTTGCGCTGTTACTCACCTAGCCACTGTTTTACAAAATATCCCTGATGTTTTGCACTGTCACTCATTGAGTCACTATGAAGATTGTCTCAATTGGCTATTGTGCATATGCAACAAACTGGTGGCAGTTCCAGAGAGATGAACACATTTTTTATTAATCTGATTTGATCTGTCTATCCAACTTATTGACAATTCATTTCCACACAACATTTTTTAATGCCTCTTTCATTTTTTATCCTCACTTGACAATTTTTTGGTTACTTTTCCAAACTCTCTATCCTTCCAAAAGATGTTGATCTGCAGGGCAACTGAACTGTTTTTGACTTTATTTTCCTTTCTGTAAGTTTCAAGTTTAGTCACTCACAAACTATATAAAGAACCATAACTCTGATTGCCCGCCTAAACTATTCCTTTTAATTTAAACGTGAGTATTTAAATAGAGTTCCAATTTCTGCATATTTGAATGGTCTCAAATTCCCAAATACTAAATGTGTTGCCTTTTAAATTTTAAATTTGTACTTTATATGGACACAAATCCTGTCTACTTATCTGTTTTTTTTTTGACTATCTACATGGTTAAATTTGTCTTATTTGAATTGTTGAATTCCATTTGGCAGGTAAATTCAAATGAATGGCATCTGGATACTTCAATCATTGCAGCTGGACGATCAAAAGTTCTGCAATTTGTGGTGTACATTTTTTCATCCATTTTTTTGCTTCTAGTTAGTACCTTATAAGTTGGTTTTAGTAACATCATCCATTGTTTTACTTTTGAAATTTATCGTGAAAACTTATCTGGTCTTGGTTTACAAAACTTGTGATTTATCATCCATACTGGTTGAAACAGACAATTACTACATGTAATATTTGAGTCTTCCAGAATTTGAAACATTTTCTTTATATTAGTCATCCTTAACCAAATATAACTATGACTAGTAATTATACTACATTTATTCATGTTCGATTCATGTGTTAGTATGGTATCCTATGAAATTATTAGTCAGTTTTTGCTTCTTCCTCTTGTGTCTCCTAATTCATCATTATGAGAGGTCAAATTAAGCAACTAAATCCAATTTGTATTCTCAATTCTTGCCTACTATTGGACATATTTTCTGAGCATTTCATGGTTTATTTTGAGTTAGTCGATGAATAAATGGCACATTGGAAAAATGGTTCATGCATTGTGAATGCTGAAAAGTGCAGCTGTCAATTGGCACCATGCATACTACTGTCTTCAGACTTTGCCACATACTTGCAACAGCAGGTCATGATCGTTTTTAAGCATATCCTGTTAACCCACAAGGAGTTACCTAATTATTTCTTTTGCTTCTTCAGCTGGCAACTTTGATTGGGCTCTTTCTCAATAACTTTTTTTTTTTAAAGAAACCATTTTTTAGAGCAAAGCATGTCTTAGTTAAAAATTGATTTCCTAAGGAAAGTGATGTGATATTCTTTTTTGTCACTAGCTATGTACCATCTGCAAGTGAATGCCCACTTCTCTTACAGCTTCCTAATGGAGAGATCTCTAAGACCAACAGTTTTATATCTCCAGTAAGTTGTACCACTTTAATTTATATTCTCTTGGATGCAACTTGTTTCCTTTATTTATGTGATGTTTACTGCAACACTTAGATGTGGGGAGGCGTTGTTATCTGGAATCCACCTCACTGTGCTGGAGATTCTCATAATAGCTTGCCATCTCAGGTAAAAATTCAAACAGGCTACTTAACCTTAGGTCGTGTCTGTGCAAATTGGTAAGCATAAGTAGAAATTCTTATGGTAGTGCATCTCATGTTTAAGTATTGTATTAAAATTTCTGAATTGCTATTGGTTGCTAGCAAAGACCAAGGCTTTCACCTATAGTTATATTTGATGCCGATTCAGATTTAACATTTGGCGAAGCGAACATAATGGCTATTCAGCTATTGAAAATCAAACCTTATTAAAGATCATAGCAATATCAATTCAGTGACATCAGACATAATGCCAATTCCAAACTTTACGCGTGATATTGGGTGTGATGATTGCTCTATCTATGGTTTATTGAAATAGTCTCTCTGATTGTAGTGGTAAGGTTGTAGACATTTGCTCTACCCTTGCATTATTACACCTTGTACTAATTGCTTTGGCACTTTAGTATAATCATTTGATCTGAATGGCTCAACTAACATAGGACATAATCATTAGGGCCTCATTGGCTCAACTTCCTGGAATAAATGTATGTCTGGAAGATACCATAGCTAATTACATACTGGAGACTTAGTGTGGCAGTGTAAAGGCAAAATTGTTGCTTATTAAGCTTCTCGTGTGATTATGTAATTCCCTTGTCAAAACAAGAATCAATGCGCACATGTTTTCATTAAAGAGGTCATTTTCTCCAGTATTCAGCTAGATTGTAGCTGACAAGATTGTCCGGCTCAGTTGAAGCTGCAATACCTTCCAACCTGATGAGAAGATTTCTCTTTTTGATCTTTGATGAATAAAAGAAAATCCTTTTCACTTATTTTTTGTGCTTCTGTATACAAAGCTTAATAATTGCATGCCTTGGTCCAGGAACTTCAAAAAATATTTCAAGTTTTCTTTGCACAACTCCGGATGCTATTTGGTCTCAAGTCAAATTATATCGATTCTTCTGAGACAGGAATATCAAAATTTTTGGACAGTGAAAGTGGCTTCACTGAATGGTAAGACTGCAGAAACAAATGATGTACATTTATATTGATATGAATAATTGGTTACAATTGTTTCTTTCCTATCTGAAAACAATAATGCTCTCTTTTTTGCACCTGTGGCTTACTGAATGCTTATAAAATATCTAGTTTGATCAATACAGTTCAAGTTTTTGAAGTTTGAACTTTGAATATAGATGATGACAGTAAAATTTGGAATCTTTTGCAGCTTTAGAAATGCTTCAAAGGGAGAAGTGCTGATCTGTTTGTATTTCCACTTATTTCAGGGAGTTGGATGTGCTATACCGTCATCATGCTTGTTTCAATCTACATTCATGTGTCACTACTCTCGAGTCACTTGCTAAATTAGTATGTTCCAGTCCTGTTCCTACCCTTTTTAGCCATGAGAAACAAGACTTTTGTTCTCCTCTTTGATTTATTGTGTTTTAACAATTGGCATACTAGGTTCAATCACTTCCAAGAATGATTATAATGGATGATATAGGGAAACAGGTACGATGTTCAGATTATTTAAACCTTTCAGTCACCAAACTTGTTGACCCAAATACCTGTCTTTTTAGCTCAATATTCTGATAAAAATGTATCGAACACCTTCATATCATATATACAATTTTTTAGTGTCAATCAATTTATATTCTGATGAAGCAAAGACTAAGCTTTAAACATCATTTTGTACCAATCCCTTAGTTACAATCAATGACTGCAAAATTTTGATCGCTTGCTTCTTTGTCAGGTGAAGTTTTCACTTGAAGCTGCAAATTTAGCTCAGAGGAATGCATCTCTTGGAATCTATGATTCTTCAGCTAGTACGTTCCACCGAATTATCACCCAGCCCTTTTTATGCTTTTGATTGATCTGTCCTAAACTTCGTACTTTTGATTCTTATATACTATTGGTTATAGGCTCTTCTAGACAAGCTAAGGCTTTAGCAGAAGATGCATTTTTCCATCCATCCATCATGTCGATCAGCTATTCCTCCATCGAACACTACTTTGCAATATACATGGTAAGTTCTTTATTTTTGTAGTTAGTGATAATATTAACCTTGATGCTATTAGAAGCCGATTGATGCCATGCCTTTCCATAGCGAAAGTTGCCTACGGCTGTTGATTTAACAAATCAGCACTATTAGTCGACAAAACATAATCTGATAAGCCGTGACTTATTATGATGTTTCACAAGATATCTCTCTTTTTCCTAGTTGATTCACTTGTTTAAAAAACTAAGATTTGTTTTTCACCTATTCGATGCTTTTGCCAGCCCTTTTTTGCGCCGGTCGCTCTTCATGTGCTTCTGGCCGCTATCAAAGAACTAAAGAGATACAAGAGGGAAAGAGCTAAATACCTGGCGTTCATTTCCGAGAAAGCCAAGATAGACTAGTTCTTCAACCTCTACAACACGACTATCAGCACGGCTGTTTTTGCAGTATTCCAGTTGGCAAACACAGGCAAGTAGAGTGATACAAGTTGTCGTTCGGATCGGATCAATCATCAGATTGATCGATAGAGTTTCTATTGGTACTGGAATACTTGTATTTCCATTTCCAATTTATTAGTGAAGACTATCTTCATCCAATGATACTTTGAAATATTTTTGTTGTTTTCTTTCCAGAAGGTTTCTCTTAAAGTTTAGATGGAAAAATTGCCTCCAACAGAAACAGATTTCCTTTGAAAAAGGATGCTTGAGAATTGCTTATGGATTTCATAAACAGTGGTGATTAGTGCTCTTTTGTTCTCCAATACACACAAATGTTCAAAAGTTTCTCATTTTTTTTTTAAGGGATGGTATACCGGAATTATCGATTTTTTTTTATATATCGTATATCGTATCGAAATATTCGGTATACAAAAAATCATATCGATATCATACCAAATTTTTGGTATACTGAAAATTATATTAAAATTTTCGGTACCGAATTTTTGTATATCGAAAATTTATATCATTTAGTGTAAAATTTTGATATCGTTACGGTATATCGAAAATTTTGATATAAATGATATATCGATACCAATAATTTTGGTACGATATAATATCGTATCGAAATTTTTGATATATTGTTAAATCGATATAATTTGATATGTTTCAATATGGTATGAACGGTATATTAAAATTTTGATATTTTTTCTCATCCCTAATCATAATTCATACTTTAGCCAATCTTATTTAGTGGGTTAAGATTTGATTTTTTTTATCGAGAAAATATTTGGTGTGTAGTGTTTGTTTTTCTGGAATTAGGCAAGTACTTTTTGTCGATGGAGATGGTGATGTGAGATGGTATCGATATGGTTCCTTTTTTTTTCTGATAAAAATATGATTTCTTTTGATGATAAAAGATGAAATCATCATCTCCTTTCAGAGTAACTTCTTATTATTTGAAAGGGAGATAAATTATGAATGATTATTAATTTTTGAATAGTAATTATTATATGAAGGAAGATAGGAATCTGATAAATATTACGCGGTTAAAGATTGACTTTTTAATTTTTTGATGGTAAAATTTGATGAAGTTTATAGGCTTTAGAGGGAGAACGAGAGATTGGGCATGCAGAGGGAGAGTAGTTGAAAGATAAAGATTAAAAACAAAATTCAAAAGAGTATCTTTTATTTTCATTATCATCAAAAGAGTATTTTGTTTTTTTAAAAAAATAAAATGATATATTATTATTTTCATTATCACCAAATGGAGTCATTTTAATTAAAATTGATTTAATTAAAATAATTTTAATCAAAGCATTCTTTTAAATTTTAATTAAAGTTATATATATATATATATATAAAAGATATTTTATAATAATAAAAATAAAAAACACTCTTTTAATTATATATATATATAATTGATCTATATTCCATAATTTTTTGAATCTCGAATTTTAAAAAAATATAAATCCCAACTCCACGTTTCCACGTGGAATTGGGAGATCCGTCGGCCGCCATGATCGAATTTACCCGAGATAGGAGTCCCCAGCTTTTCCCAACTTTTCTTCGTCTCTTCTCCAATCGCCGATCTACCCTCGCCTCTCCCAACCCTGATCGATCTGCGGCCCGATCACTGGAAACGGTCCCAATCTCTCTCTTTTATGGATTCCGATCTATCTAGTGAAGGAAATCTTTAGTTTTTGTTCCTTTTTTTTTTTTCAAATTGATTTCGATCGCTCCATTTCGTCAATTTAGCCATTGATTACGAAGAGGAACGATTTCAGTGTTAATTCCGCTTAGTTTAACACAATTTCTAGATGAAGATTTGTAGTATCTTACCATTTGTTGCTATTATGCACTTGATCTTGTAGGAGATAATAACACCTTCTCGCAGATTAGGTTCTATTACTCAAATTATTCTCATTTTCTCTATTTTTGTCGCTAGATTCAACCCTAAATCCTTCACTTTGTAGAATCGTGAAGTGTTTATGGAGCAAACTGATCTTGTTATAAGCATTTGATGTGTTTATGGAGCAAACTCATCTTTAGTTTTTGTTCTTTCAAATTGATTTCGATCGCTCAGTTTCGTCAATTTAGCCATTGAATTCGAAGAGGAATGATCTCTGTGTTAATTTCGCTTAGTTTAACATGATTTTTAGATGAAGATTTGTGGTATCTTATCATCTTGTTGCTATTATGCACTTGATCTTGTAGGAGATAATAACACCTTCTCGCAGATTAGGTTCTATTACTCAAACTATTCTCAATTTCTCTATTTTGTCGCTAGATTTAACCCCAAATTCTTCACTTTGTAGAAGCTTTGATGTGTTTATGGAGCAAACTCATCTTGTTATAAGCATTTTATGATCTTTAAAAAGGTTAGGTTCTTTGCAGATAATTTGTGCCCTGATGCATTGTTGTATTTTCAATTGTTGGGATCTTTCACTCATATTCTTTTCACCAATAACATTTATGAAACTTATTCACCCTTGATTGTAATTTGAAGTATTCTACTCAACAAGCAATCAATATGTCATGATCTAAGGTGTAGTACTACTTGATTGTGCTTCTTCCCATAGCTATGAATTTCATGGAACCGGGAAATGGTCTTGCGACATCAATAGCTTTCCTATTATAATTATAGGACTCTACCATTTGGTATATTCCCTTGTTTTAATAATTTCCGTACCATATAACTTTCTGTCAGTGTTCAATTTCTTTAGCTAATTTCTAGCTTTCGCACAACAACGGAATTGCATTTTGATTGTAACTGTTTTTTTTCTAGTTTAGGATCTTTTATTTTTTTCATCAAGAACATTTATGAAACCTTTTCACCCCTGAATTTGGAGTAGGCTACTTTCGCACAATTCGTAGTGCTCAACAAACAATTAATATGTCATGATCAAAGGTGTAGTACTACTTGTAGTAGCGAACCTTATATCTTGTATTAACAATCAAAGATTGTGCTTCTTCCCATAGCTATGAATTTCATGGAATTGGGAAATGGTCTTTCGATATCAATAACTTTCCTATTATAATTACTTTTAGAACTCTACCATTATTTTCCCCTTGTTTTAATAATTTCGGTACCATATAACTTTCTGTCAGTGTTCAATTTCTTTAGCTAATTTCTAGCTTTTGCTCAACAACTGAATTGTCTTTTGATTGTAACTGTTTTTTTTTTCTACTTTAGGATCTTTTACTCATATTTTTTTCATCAAGAACATTTATGAAATCTTTTCACCCCTGAATTTGGAGTATGATTCTTTCGCACAATTCTTAGGGCTCAACAAACAATCAATATGTCATGATCAAAGGTGTAGTACTACTTGTAGTAGCGAACCTTATATCTTGTATTAACAATCAAAAGATTGTGCTTCTTTCCATAGCTATGAATTTCATCGAACCTGGAAATGGTCTTCCAATATCAATAGCATTCCTATTATAAATACTTTTACGACTCTTCCATTTAGTATATTCCCTTGTTTTTAATAAATAGCTATATGAACTTCATCGAATGAAGTCATACATATCTTTATAGCTTTGAGAATGTTATTAGCCTCAATCCCTTTGTTAGCATAAGTTTTAGCATGCATAACTCTACTGCATTGTATGAAGTCATATGGATTAGCACCTTAAACTGTTGCAAGCATATTTTTGAAATTTGTTCTACTTATAACCTTTGTCGATGAGATACTAATACAATTTGTTTTCTTTGCACAATCATATATTCAGGATCTGTCCTAGGAGAGCTGCCTCTAATCTTTCATAACAAACTACTTACAAAATGTTGTCAGGAGGTGATTCGATCAATGGTCATGCTGATCAGCCCCTTTTCTCCTTTGGGGTTATAACGGATGTCCAATATGCCGATATTCCAAACGGCCGCTCATTTCTTGGCATCCCTCGATACTACCGTGAAAGCATTCAGGTTTTACAAAGAGCAGTGCAACAATGGAACGATCTGAAGAAGCTCCAGTTTTCAATCAACTTCGGGGACATTGTCGATGGGTTCTGTCCTAAGGCTGAGTCGCTCAGTGCAGTGCAGAAAGTTGTCGAGGAGTTTGAGAGGTTCAATGGACCAACCTACCATATGATAGGCAACCACTGCCTATACAATCTCCCTCGCCACCAACTGATCTCATTGCTGAAGGTTCCCTCTGCTCCTGACCGTGCATACTATGACTTCTCGCCGTGTCCAGAGTACAGATTCGTCGTTCTGGATGCATATGACATTAGTTCAATCGGGTGGCCAAAGGATCATCCAAATGCACTGGAAGCCATGCGAGTTTTGGAAACGAAGAATCCTAATTTGGATAAGAACAGTCCAAATGGCATGGAAGGTCTTGAGAGGAGGTTCCTTATGTTCAATGGGGCTGTCGGGAAAGAACAATTGCTTTGGCTCGAAGATGTCCTTCGACGATCCTCCAAGAACGAGCAGAAGGTCATTCTATGTTGCCATCTTCCTTTGCACCCTGAAGCAGCATCAATTGAGGCACTCTTGTGGAACTGCGATGAGGTGATGAGTTTGATCCATCGTTACAGATGTGTGAAGGCTTGCCTTGCCGGCCATGACCACAAAGGTGGTCATGTTGTCGACTCTCATGGCATTCATCATCGCATTTTCGAGGCCGCTCTTGAGTGCCCTCCGGGGTCGAATGCTTATGGATACATAGATGCATACCATGATAGGCTTTCTCTTGTAGGTACTGACAGAATGAAAAGCTGTGAGATGATATTTAGGTAAGTAGACAGAAACATGGTTCATTGTTTTTTCTCACACACTTGTGAGGGTAAATTTCACAACAGAATGCAGATTGCAAAACAAATTTTACCATTATTTGATAAATTTATTCACTGAAATTGATTGAAAATTTGTGCCTGAGAATTTTGTGTCTAAAAAAAAATGCAAGTTTGAAATTTTCTTATATTTTTAATGAAATGATATATATCATTTTTAGATATTCATCTAGTTTTGGATTGGGTAAGAGACTATAAACTATTACAATAGGGACATTTTAACTTTATTCAACACTAATATACTATATTATAGTAGATATAGCAATATGAATATTTTATCAATATTATATAATAGAAGTTATGAATCATGACTATTAAATATAGATAATTTATTTTTGATTAACATTATATTATAATAATTATAGAATTATAATTGTTATAATTATATCATAATTACTATAAGTTATAGGATCATAATTATTATAATTATATAGAGTTCATGAATGTTATAATATCATTGGAAATAAAAGTATTTTTGAAAATAAAACTAAATGGAAACTAGATGAGATAATATTTTGATAATAAATAAAAAAGGAAAGCTCAATTCTAATAAAATGGATGCATTTTTTATTTTTTATTTTTTTTTAATAATTCAAATATTTGGGTTTCGATTCAATTAGTCAAGGTGGATGATCCGGCTCCACGGCTCGATCATCAGGAAAATCCAAAAGCATAAATAAAGTAAAATGTTCACTTTTGTCCTTTTGAATATTATCTACATAGATTATTTAGGTTAATAAAAAAAGGGCGTTCTTTATTATCTTTTTCATTAAAGATGTTTTTTTAAAACATATTTGAATAACATCTTAACATATTTTTCAGTTAAAAATATCTTTATTTTGTTGCAGTAGCTATGACATACCTCATACCTGTTATAACATCTTAAAATAAGTCAATTTAATATTGTCATTTTAGTTCAACTTATTAAAATT
>JBBUKS010000060.1:7348160-7373091 GCA_038050645.1 Hedychium gardnerianum
GACATACCTCATACCTGTTATAACATCTTAAAATAAGTCAATTTAATATTGTCATTTTAGTTCAACTTATTAAAATTGTTGTATAGGAAACATTAATATATCAATATAGTCTCATAGGATACCAAATTAATTAATAAATGATAGATTTATTATAATAAAATAAAAATCAATTTTTGACAAATATATATATTTTTAAAAAAATTTGGTTATTTGACGATCAATTATGAATTTATTTCATAATTTAATTTTTTACGTATAATTTGAGAATGGATTGTAGAATGAATATAATCTTTTACTACAATTAGTATATTAATATATTTTTTTATTAAATTATCAAAATTATTAAATTTAATTAAAATTATTTTTAAATAGTTTTAAAATTGTTACAATAATAATAATTTAAAAGTATTTTTATCAAAATTGAAGTAATTTCGTTTGATTGTATATTATCATATCTGTTATAATTCTAAAATAAAGATATTTTCGGACGAAGAAATATATATGAATGTTGTTTAAAATAATAATAATAATATGTAAAAGAAGAAAAAAATTGATAGATAACATCAAATTTGAACGATCGATTTATCTGAGAGTTTTCTATTAGACGCTAGAATAAATTAAAAAATATAAAAATTCAATATTTTATGATTATACATTTTATTTAATTTTTTTTTATAAATATATTATAATTGAAGATTGAATTATGAATATTTGAATGATAATTTAATAATTTTTCATTATATATTATAGTCCTAGGCAATGAGGACGAGAGTGTTTTTTTAATTTTTATCATCAAATTTGAATGAAAATATAAAATAATTAATTAATTAAAATTAATTTTATATATATAGAAAAATACCCTAGTTAGTTGAGAGTCTCGTATCTTCAGCTCTGGCGACGACCGACGCTATAAGAGTGGGAAGGAACGCGAAACGGCGGCGGCGAGGATGTTCTTCCTCCGAACACTCCGCTCGGGCGTCATCCCTAGGGCAGTCACTGGCCGCCCCTCCTCCACCCTCGCTTCCTCCGCGGCCAACGTCGAGGCCGAGAGGACCATCCGCGACGGCCCCAGGAACGACTGGAGCAGGGACGAGATCAATTCGATCTACGACTCTCCCATCCTCGATCTTCTCTTCCATGGCGTATGTCCTCTTCCTTGCCCCTCTTTCCATTATTCTAATCATTTTATGACTCCCTTTTTTATTTTCTCTTGCCTTCTTTCTCCCAAATGCGGACGCACAATGTCCTTAGCATGTCGATGCTCGACTTGAATTTGAAGTACTTGATTCTTTCAGCCAGTTTTCGATTGACGTTTTCGTCATTTTGATTGGACGGATGAATGGGGCAATTAAATAATTAAGTGAATTCACATTAGCATGTAGACTGAACGATTTCAGAATCTTGTTCTATCTTGTACCGCACTATTTCTCTTTGATTTTTTTTGGATTTCATGCTTGTCTTGAATTTATATATTTTGAAGTGTAGATCTTCTCATATCTGTTTTTTTTTTTCATCATTCGAGATGTGTTTTTGGGTATTGTAGGCTCAAGTTCATCGGCAAAGTCATAAATTTCGAGAGGTTCAGCAATGCACTCTTCTATCCATAAAAACTGGTGGATGTAGTGAAGATTGTTCATATTGTCCCCAATCATCGAGGTATGATACTGGTTTGAAAGCCCAAAAGCTGATGGGCAAGGACCCTGTCATGGAGGCAGCAAAAATGGTATACATTTGCACATTTCTGTAACTCACTGAGATACATCAACTAAACTTTTAGGTGTTTGGTTAGCTTCTCTATTCACAGTCCTTTGAGCTGCTGTTGGTAGTCACTATTCTTACATTCAAACCAATTAGCAAGTTCCTTCAGGAGAAAAAAGAACACATTTCGGATGTTCCTTTACCAGTTCCATGACGTGTTCCTTTAGGAAATGTAGACTAACCCAGTCCAGTTTAAGTGGTAGAATATACATGATTGAATTGGATTGCTAACTGGTTCGGCCTGAAAGTCTGTGACTCTAGGGCTGACCAATTCAACCCTAGTATAGTCTTCCCTATTTCTTCCATTTTATTTAATGGTCCTATCTGTATTTAAAGCGCCTTGCTTCAGCAAATTTTGACACATGCATCTATGACTTGTTTAACAATGAATTTATCAGGATTGATCCTCTCTAGGCCATATATTGGCATGAGTCAATGGGCTCACATGTTTGTCTTTTCACGTGCAAATAGCTTTATCCTTGTTAAGATTTAGGCATACTCTGATACGAACATTAGATTAACAAAGGTTTCAAGTGTATAATCTACCAAGTAATATTCTAATTCAGCACCTTTTTTTTTTTGAAAAGAAAAATGTCTGTTTGTTATTGCTTCTAGGTTGGAAACGTGTGAACCATCACTATCTATTATTAAAAGAAAGCTGTTCCTCTTTCTACTCACAGGCAAAAGAAGCTGGAAGCACACGTTTCTGCATGGGTGCTGCATGGAGAGATACCATCGGTAGAAAGACCAACTTCAACCAGATCCTTGAATATGTGAAGGAAATAAGGTGTGGAATACCAGACTTTCATATTCCACTAATATTAGTATTTGTAGAAAAGAATGGATATTTGCATGTTGCACAACTGTTTCTAAGCTGGATGTATTCTTTAGTGATTATACTCTTTAACTCTGTTGATAGTGGTTGCATTATCAGCACAAATACTCATAAGTATTTCCATTTGTGATTCTACTCTTCACCCCTCATGTTGGAGTGGTCGGTTGTATCACTTGCAAATTTGTGATCAGTTTCTCTTGAAACATGTGGCAGAATGTTTTTTGGTGATTTCTACTCTTCACAGCTCATGTTAAATGATGATATCGCCTGTGAATTTGTTATCACTTCTTGTTGAAACATTCATGTATTGTATACATAAGTTTGAACATAGTACCTTTTCCATTACCTGAAAAAATTTTAGGTTCATTGTACGTGTTTCTGCATTCATAGATCTCATTAACTGTGTTGAATACTTACATTCTGTTCATGTAATTTGGTTAAATTCTATTTGATTGCTTCCCTTAAATAAGTTCATATGATGTGTCTCAACACTTGTAGGGCTATGGGTATGGAGGTATGCTGCACCTTGGGCATGATAGAGAAACAACAAGCAGAGGAGCTTAAGCAAGCAGGCCTCACGGCTTACAATCACAATTTGGATACTTCAAGGGAGTATTACCCCAACATCATAACCACTAGATCTTATGATGAGCGATTGAAAACACTTGAACATGTCCGTGATGCAGGAATCAGTGTATGTTCAGGTAATACAATTTTTGTTTACATGGGGCAAAATCCATCTTTGATGTATAAAGGATTCAACCTTATTAACATATTCTAGAAGCTCTAGCTATTTTTCCTATATTGGATATAGGTTGATCATGTTCCATATGATTGAGCCATTGTTTACTATCCTTCATTTAAACAAGTTAGTTGGAGATCTTGCCTGCTCAATGTTCAATGATTTTGAGACCTAAACTCCATTGTTTCTTGCCTAGTTATATACTTTTTTTTTTGTTGAAATAGGAGGTATCATAGGCCTTGGAGAATCCCAGGAGGATCGCGTAGGACTTTTGCACACCCTAGCGACACTCCCTACACACCCCGAGAGTGTTCCTATCAATGCTTTAGTTGCAGTCAAGGGTACACCTCTTCAAGATCAAAAGGTGTGCTATAACTCACCAAACTCTAGTTGTTTCTTCTCTCTATACTTGTGTTTTGCATTGAACTAATATTCTTCAAGTTGGTTCATTTACATTGAATTTTGCATAAAGATGCATTATTTGTTCTAACTAAATTATCGCTCGCCTACGTTTTTAGTTAAATACTGTATAGGAATCAAATTTCTCATCTCTACCGGGTTAGATCCCAAGTTATTGAAGAGTAAAAATACGAGAATATGAAAGTAAATATTCTTATTTATTGGTACTGAACTGTTCATCCTAGTTTCTATTACTTTTTTTTACTTGTCATCTACTAAAATATAGCTAATTAAAACAATTAATTTGTTGAAACTTGAATTATTAGTTCTTGTCAATGATTGAAGAAAAAGATTCAAATTCCTAGAACTAGAACTATTGTCCATAGAGAAGTAGTAGGCATACTCTTCAATTGACTCAAAACTTCAGTTGTAGCTTAACTTTTTTGCCATAATGTCGCAACATAGAACACTTATTGTAGATAACCGAAAGATGAAATAGTGTTCTCTGGATTACAATACAATTGGTTTCTTGACATCTAGTATTGTTGCTTTCATATTTATTAAATCTTGCTCTCTTCAGCCTGTTGAAATATGGGAGATGATCCGGATGATCGCAACCGCCCGCATCGTAATGCCGAAGGCAATGGTGAGACTATCAGCGGGAAGGGTGCGGTTCTCCATGCCCGAACAAGCACTCTGCTTCATGGCTGGGGCCAACTCCATCTTCACGGGAGACAAACTGTTAACGACACCAAACAATGATTATGATGCTGACCAGTCGATGTTTAAAATCCTTGGCCTGACTCCAAAAGCGCCAAGCTTTGCTGAAGCAGAAACACCAGTTGGGCCGGAGACAAGCAAGGAAGCAGTCTCTAGTTTCGGTTGAAGAATGTGGGTTCAACTAGGCCAGAGTCACCTTGTTGAACTTGTTTCACCTATTCTGATAAATTTTATATCCGTCTAGATTCATTTACTAGACAAGATAGGTTTGTGTTGAAATGTAGGTCTGACTTAAGTTGAACCAAGCCGATCCTATCTCCTTCTCATCAAACTCATTCAAGTTACCAGAAAACAACATTGTAACTCTTCACTCTTCTGTATTATGAAAATTGAGCAATAAGATAGTTGCATATTTTGCAGTTGCACAAATTTTCCTCTAAATAAATTTGAAAACATTTGAATATGATTTAACAATAAAGAAATATTAATTTTTATTCATTGACAAATGGCCCCTATAGCTCAGTGGTAGAGCGTCAGTCTTGTAAACTGAAGGTCTGTAGTTCGATCCTGCATGGGGGCAATTTTATATCCTTTTTTGGAATATAGTATATACCAAAAAAACAGTCTTAATTTAATTAAACTGAAGGTTTGTAGTTCGATCCTGCATGGGGGCTATTTTATAACCTTTTTTGGTATTTACCAAAAAAACAGTCTTAATTTAATTAAACTGAAGGTCTGTAGTTCGATCCTGCATGGGGGCTATTTTATAACCTTTTTTGGTATTTACCAAAAAAGCAATCTTAGTTTAATTAATTTCAGTGTACAAATTAATTTAATGTGGGAAGTTTAAACTGAAATCTTTTACATGTACAAATTAAAATTAAATTAATAATTTAAATATTATAGTCTTTATACAATTTGGATTTATTGTTTTTGACTATAAATCGAAATCTTCATATCGGTTTCGGCAACCTATTTAACGGGTCTTCGGTGGGAAACCCGGACGTTATAATAATGGTCATATCGGTCTCGATGTAGCGGCCGCGATAAAAATCTTTAAGGTGTTCCATCGGAGCATCTTAAGCACCTTAAAGACCTCCTACGGCTGGCTTCGCCGAACGATCCGCAAAGTTCTTGGGGCGATGGCTGAGAGCTCGGACTCGTCGCCGTTAGGGTTCCTCTGGAGGCACTTCGAGGAGGTGAAGGAGCACTGGAAGAGCAATTTTGCCTTCTTAGACTACTACAAGAAGACCTTGGGGCGCAAGGAGCCGCTTCCCAAGTGGACCGACGCCGATGTCGAGGAGTTCATCGCCTCCGATCCGATCTATGGCCCTCAGGTACCCGCTCTCTACCTCCCCTGTTACTGAAGGCTATTCCTTTTCTTATCTTCTCTTCCTGGTGGTTTTTGTTTCGGCAACATTCTTGTTATCAGGCGACGAATTGGTGTAGATCCTCGGCGATCTGGTTTTGGGTTGTAGGTATTCTGCATCTTCTATATTATTTTGGATTTGAGGATAAGAAAAGGCTGGATTTTTTTTGTTCCTCCGTTAACTTCATTACTGTTTGGTTTTAGGTAATGAATCTACTTGGTTTCTGACATGCAAACTTCCGATCTTTAACTTCCTCGACGAGTTTCTGTTTCAATATTGTTTTTTAGTTTCCTGTAACTTGATTCTGGCAATGGGGAATGCTGTCTTGTCTACAATCGTCCGCCATTTTTTTAGAAACTAGATCTCCCATCTATGTTATTGAGCGCTTGTTTGGATATTTTTCTTACAAAATTGATCTTCGACTGTATTTTTCTATGGCAATCTATGAACACCTATTTTAAATTATTCTTTCACTGCATCAATTCTTTCTAACTCTGTGGTCACTCAATACTCACTACTTGCTTGATAAGAAGTAACAACTGGCTGTTCCATTTATATTACCTTCGTCATTTCCGACATGTTCATATGCATGATTTTGAAGTGAAAGGGCAACTTGAGATATTGCTACATAGATATGGAAAATATTTGGAAGAATTTACTTGCTGTGATTATGAAGCTACAAACTATTTATTTATTTATCTACATAATGAATGGATTAATCTTCCCTTTTCAGTTGCAAGCAATAAGGGAATCTAGGAAGTATGCAGTGGCTGGAGCTTTACTTGGTGGTGCACATCTAGGTGGAGTTTCGTTAAAATACTCAAAGAGTCCACATGGTAATGCTTCGCTCTTCGCAACAATTCCTGGTGGCAAAAAAAATCTTATAGCATTTCATTTTCAGTAACCATATCACCTACATGTCAGAGATGCCTTTGAGCAGTTTCTGAACAGCATTGGTACAATTACTTCTTTCCTAGTCTATCAAAACATGTGTTTTTATGGATTATAGAGGATCTCAGTTAGTTCTTTGATACATTTGAGATAGATCATAGGTTTTGTTTTGGTTACTCCTTCAAGTAGTTCCTGAACAGCAATGGAACAATTACTTCTTTCCTAGTCTATCGAAACATGTGTATTTATGGATTATAGGGGCTCTCAGTTAGTTCTTTGATACAATTGAGACGATTGTAGGTTTTGTTTTCACTACGCCTTTGAGTAGCTCCTAAACCGCAATGGAACAATTACTTCTTTCCTAGGCTATCAAAATATGTGTTTTTATGGATTATAGAGGCTCTCAGTTAATTCTTTGATACATTTGAGACAAATCATAGGTTTTGTTTTGGCTACACCTTTTAGTAGCTCCTGACAGCAATGGAACAATTACTTCTTTCCTAGGCTATTGAAACATGTCTTTTTGTGGATTATAGAGGCTCTCAGCTAGTCCTTTGATACATTTGAGATAGTAGTAGGTTTTGTTTTGGTTACTCCTTTGAGTAGTCCCTGAACAGCAATGGAACAATTACTTCTTTCCTAGTCTTTCGAAACATGTGCTTTTATGAATTATAGGGACTCTCAGTTGGTTCTTTTATACATTTGAGACGATCGTAGGTTTTGTTTTGGCTACTGGATTTGGAGCTCTCTGCGGTGGTGTCCTCGGAATTGAAGTTGCTGAGCATTGGAAGCAACTCTACAAGATTGATAAACAGGCTGCAAATCTCAGGTTCCTCTACTGGTGGGAGGACAAAACTTTAGGTTGGTGAATCTCATCTCAGCGATCTATCATTTAATATGACAATAACTCGAAATTTGATGGAACAACTGATCCCCTCTTTTAGTTTCAAAAAGTATATTTATTCTTTCCCCTTTTTCTTTTTAATGTTTCAACAGGAAGCCAGAGAAACTGATGCGAGTTCACTCAGACTCTGGTGTGTCCGTCAGGATTCGAATCGAGAAGAACCCTTTCACTTTTGTTTTGCGCTTCTGAAATAAAATAGTAGCTGTGATGAGTATGTCCGGTTAAACCATACAATTTGTGTTTTGTTAATCTCGTGGGGTTGAACCATTTTTCGGTTACATGAATCTCCTCTTCGAATGCTTTGGTCTTCATTCATGAGATGTGAGGTGACTTTATAGTATCGTTGCAGGTAGCTCTGTTTGTGTTTACAAAGTTTGGTATGCCCAGGCACAGCCCGATCAGGTTCAGGCCTGTGCCGAGCGGCCGACACGGCTTAGGGCTGACTATGTCAGATCTAACCTAGCATGCTAAAAAATAGACCGACTAAACTCAGGCCTCAGACAGTATTGAACCCGGTCAACCCATTTAAACACATCTATTCTTTTGTGACTCCTTTCTTCACTCTCTTTATTTTAGCAACAATAAACAGATTATTATTGTTATATATATATATACCATTTAAGTAGTTTAGATAAATCATAAGTAGAGATTTTAGGAGACTCAAATGAAATTTTAGCCAGAAACAAGCAACAACAAAAATAGAAGCTATTTGATACCACAATTCTTATGATATTTCAAACAATAACTGATAAAGAAAAACTGTAATACAACAAAAATATAAGTCATGGCTGGTGTTTTAGACCGTTCTGAGTGATTAGTACCTCGAACATTTCAGAAAGTCCCAAACTACTGGAGAATTTAAACAACAACCATACAAAGGTAAATCATAGCAATCGTTCGTGCGAGGGGAAATAGAGCTTGATCAGAGATAAGTTAAACACGCACAGGAGGAGGTCGTCAATATTCTTCAGCAGCACTAGCAGCACTGAGATCGACGCTGAGATCAAGAGCCTGCAGGGAGAAAGAAGACGATAAGAACTTGTTCGATATCGCAAAAATATTCAAGCACTTTTTCCTGCAGGACAACAGCTATTTATCGCAATAGAAAAACAAAATAAGTAAATATTGGGATTGAGATACAAGTCGCAAACTATTACGCTTCAAAATTAGAGATACTGCGCTCTACAGAATGAAGTCGACATCAATTAAGCATCAGAGAAACAACTCCAAATAAATTTAGACACTAGATATCGAGACGATGAAATTGTGAGTAAAGACTTTACCTTTCCAGTTATCATGGTATACATCGAAAGTACATCCATGACAGTCGACTCGAAATGGCTTGTAGCATCATAACTCTGGCAATGATTAGGCTTGTTAAAAAAAAGTAAGCAAACATAAGGAATTGAAGAACCAAGAAATGCATCATTGACACTTACAGTTGAGATAAAGCAATTATCGAGTGACGGTTCGTTGACAGGCTCATATCTATCATAAGTTTCAAAAAACAACTCATCTACCGGTCCAAGAAGATCGATACCAGGCTTTAGTTCCAGCTCAGGCCGATCAGTCTCAACTTCCGCTGAGACAAATGCAATGAATTTCCCTTTAGGAGCAACGTTGTGAGAGTAAGAAGAACAAAAGAGATACCTGCCAAACCGAGATAAATGAAGATCATAAAATATTGGATAGAATTCGATGTCTATGGTATTAGTGATACTATGTTCTCCGAGGACTCACATGTCAGACTTGCGTCCAAGTTGCTTCTGCGGTAAAATAACTTGTGCCGAATGAGACTCATCTGTATTCGGGATAGGATGGCTCATAATAGCAATTGCCCTTGCAACCTTCCCTACCTTCCTAGCCTACAAATTGAAAGCTTGTTAGCAAGAAATTATTCATTGTCCAAATTTCTCTCAAGTAAACTATCATATAACAGTAAGCACAATTATTTATCGAAGAAAGCTCTTTGCTCATTGAAGAAAATATCAAATGTATGATTTCTACTTCGATGTGAATCAACAAGAACTCTACCTTGTTTAGTAGGTAGGAAGGATCACAGACAACTTTCTTGCATCGAGCTGTTTCCCCTTCAGAAGTTACACCACAAGCTTTTCCTTCCAGGTCAAATTCAACCTGGATGAAGTCAAGCAACATTCGCCATAATGCACATGCCACAATTAAGCATCAAAGATTTTGTTTTCTGACTTCATAGTTATTAACTTTATGATAAGTATGCAGCAACAAGAAAACACACCTTGCATTCTGGTTTATTCAACATGTATGTCCCGCCGTAAACTGCACTTAGTCGTGCAAAAGCCTGTATCCAGCAACAACGCCAGAATCAGAAATACATTCCTTATAACATAACTGAGACATTCGTGACCAACCTGAGGTAGTTCTCCTAAACCATATAATGGATAGATATACGGTGAACCTCCTTGGAATCGTGCTAGCGACTCTGCATACAGCTATCACCGAAAGAGGCCACAAATTAAAATTAGAAATAAATTCCAGCAACACACCAAAATTACAAAGTAAATCAATCTGATTATTACTAATCACTATTTCCTACTTTTAAACAATACAGAATCAGTAGGTAAGCATTTTAAAAATTGCGGGGTTGGTAATTTTAGCACTTTCATCCATCTAAAGTGCATATGTAGATCTTGCTTCGAAACCCCCTAGTGTTTGGTTTCTGCTCAACCAAATGATAGATAAATTTTGTTGGCATTGAGCTTTACAGAAGACGGGTATTATTCTGCATTCCGTTTAATAATGCAGAAAAATTGCTTGTTAATGTTGAAAACTAATAAAGAATCCACTATCGAAAAACTAACAGAATAAAAGATAGAATTAATTCTGAAAGAACTCCATATAGTGGTTGCTGGCTGCTGATAGCGTTTACCTTCATCCTCTTCACAGTATCAAGTGCAGGCTCATACAGATATCTATCATCTCTGTGAAGTGCCAAGGCATGGCCGATGAAGTCAATCGTGTTGTCATCCAAACCATATTTTCTAAACAACACAGAGAAAGTCAGAGTTAGTTACTAGTGCAGGAGTCGGCCAAATCGTATGAACAGATATCTATTTAGTGTTTGCTTAAAATCCAAACCATCTTCAAATCATATATCTATGTTACAAAGAAAAAAAAAATAACAATAATGAATAGGAAAAGTAAAAAAAAAACGTGACTTTTGCAAGCAATGACAATAATTTCTTGCTCAGAAAACTAAGGAAAGTAAAATATAGTAATACGTGATGACATATACGACATGAATTTTGTATGAATGATATAAAAATTTTGCTAATGAAAAACAGCAATTTCCTAGATGGAACTTCATTCAATGAAAAATAGCATGAAACCCACGAGATAAGTTCTTTCGTAGTCACTCTAGTAAGGTCCAATCCTTCATGAGTTTTTGGATCATTCTCGTTATATTCTTGGACATATATAAAGAATTTCCGAGCTCGACGCTTCTCGAACAATCCCATTAATGGTGATCTCAGTGCCTCCATATCAGTGGCAGGAACCTTGTGAATCTATCCAATTATAAAGAACACAAAAATTGGATGTAAGCATTACCATAGGCCAATAATTGACAAAATAACAATCAAGCAATGGAAGCAAACAATAAAGAAGAGAAAAGGCATACCTTTCCTTTATTAAAAACATAGCTCCCGTCGACAGCTTTGAAAGATAAATATTTTGTAACATCAGTATGTATAAGTGTGCGCACCAAAGTACCATTAGCCATCATAAACTAGACATACAATATAATGCATGTTAATTTAAAGATCAACAAGCATTAACATTCCAAGCAAATTTAAGTACCAAAATTTTTCCTAGTGAATGAAAAAATGGCTTCCACTGAAGACAATGTTTGCGCACAAACTTTTTTTTCTTTTAAAAAAAGATTGAATAAAGTAAACCTTTGGAATCATATCAACATTGTAATCTCTGCTAGGCCCTAGATCTGCTGGAGGCTTATCACTACCCCTGAACCGTTTCCAGAGCTGGACAAAAAAAAGGAAATTTATTATGCTTAGCAAGAGGCAACAAACATAATATTGTCATTCTAGTACTTCTTCAAGATAATATTTTAGACAATGCCCACAAAGTACATTTTCTACTACATTCATTATCCTTCACTATGAGATAACCATATAATCATTGCTATCATTTATCTTTCTCAGAAAATGAAAAATATTGTCCATTTAATCTGAGGGTGTAAAAAGTAGGGATGGAAAAAAATGTCACAATCATACTTAGGTATTACTTAATAATGATAGTAAAAGATTCGATCAAACTGAAGGATCGTCCTCTGGACTAAAACACCTAGTGTGATAAGAGTTTAATTCTTCTTGCCTGAATAAGATTGAGTGAGCTAGACTCCCCACCATAGTAATCATTCCTATCCATATGCAGAACCTGTCAACATGGAAGTACAATTGACATTGGAATTATATAATATATCAACTATTTCAGAGCATCTCATGGTTTTCAAACAAGAAAGTGCATATCTTTTTATTTTGATACAAACTACTTATATCCTACTAACATAAGCTAAAGATATTCTGTGAGACAAAGATGTAAATTGGCGGAATAAAGCAGCAAGGCAATTGGAAATAAGAACAATAAAAGAGGTGCATAACTAATTCAGTCATACAGTAAACATATCAACAATAGACAAACGTTCTCTTGGTCGTGGATCTATGCCTAAGCCTAAAATGAAGCATCTTCATTAAGGGGGAAAAAATGAAAAGACAATTTCAAATTAATTATTTGTGAGATGATTCCGTTGTTGCCAGAATCTAACATTTCATTCATGCCATGATAGAACTCAAAGTGAGATTGCTTGTAGAAAACGTAAAGATTTTTTTTTGTAGTCTGATTATTAGCCGACCCCACCTAGTGGGATAAAGCTTGGTTGTTGTTGTTGTAGTATGATTATTCATGGCCGGAGGTCTTTCTAATCGTATGCTGATCTGCAACCAAAGTAGTTTTCTGGACAAGGACAACGGCTACTTACGTTGATTAAGCATTCTCTGTGTGGAATTGAACCAAGGGTAATTCTGAAGACACAGCCAACCACATGGGATAACATAAGAGTAACCGACTGATGTAATATCAATCTCCCAGCAATGGTAGAGTTTGGTGTAGCATAGATCAATTTGTACATTTTCAAGAACAAGCCGTAACAGAATCCCACAAACGGCCATATCTTTCATGTCTCAACATTAAATTTCAAATCAGGGCAGTCCAAAGGACATACTGATCCTAAGTCAGTTACCTAGAATCAGAAAAAGTAAGCGAAACTGAGGTCAAAAGGGACGCACCCAACATATTAGAGAGTAAAACACATCTAGAACCAGAAACTTGGGCAGCAATCTAGTTCTATCTAGCAACATCAGGGCAAGAGGATCAAAGGATCCAGCAAACCATGTACTGATCCAATGAATATGACCTTGAATTTCGCTCCAGCTACTAAGTCAAAACAAGTAAACGAAGTTCAGATCAGGTAAATGCCCAACCCACTCAACATAAACCATCAAGATCCAACTTTTCAAGTCAAATCCAACTACCAGCGACGACTTCTTCAATCTGCAACACAGATCAAGTCTTCCAGCCCATGGAAACACCAAGCTCAACTTTTGATCACGGAGACTGCTTTCCTAGCCACTAGATGAGCAAAAGATAGATCGAAATCAAGCAATCGGGTGGGAAAAGGGAGGCGAGAGTAGACCTTGAGGCCATCGACGGAGAGAAGACCGCTAAGGATACACTCCTTGAGGCCGGTACCCAGGACGATGACGTCATATTCTTCATCCATGGTAGCGACGAGGAGGCGAAGGGCACGAAGATCTGTGGGGATGCGAGAGAGACCAACAGGGAGAAGCAAGACAATGAAGCCATGTTTACTAGTAAAGAAGGTTTATATTATTGCAGGGGATAGGGAGGTGGACTGGACTCCTCAAGTCTCAAGAAGCTTTTTTTTTTTTCCTTTTTTTTTTAAATACTAAAAATGTAAATAAACAAAAATTTAAAAAACATCTTTTTTTATTAGAAACATGATTTTTTTATTAATTATCTAAACAACGATCCACTTTTATGATTTTAATCATAAATTCTAAACTCTAAACAACGACCCACTTCTATAATTTTAACTTTAATACCTTTGAATTTGATCCATCTAACTTGAATAATTTTGATTAGTGTTGGTGTCATAATAATTATGAATTATAATTATTATAATTTTATAACAGTCCATAACTAATACAAGCTTTTACGATTTTTAGAGGGGTTTGTAAAATTAAAAAGTTAAAAAAACAACAAAGTTTGAATCGTTGTGGTGCGCCAATTTGAGGTTTTTTATTGAACAAATAGTAATAAAATTTCAAAACTATTCTTTTCTCTAAAATTGAGAATGGACTTGATGCAATTGTAATTAATGATGTCTTTTTATTTATTTTTTCTTTTTTTTTAAAAAAAAACAAATATTGTACCGTATGGACACTCACTAAAACAATCAATAAAAAATGAAATTAATTTTATAAAACATTTAATTATATTTTTTGGTGTAATCATTCTCGATCAAGATTGACTAAGTTGATTAAGTTCGGGTTGACTTAAATTTAAGTTTCAATATTTAGATAATATATGAGAAAGAGGTCAGTAGGTCAAAGTTGACTAAATGCTTGACGATGTAAGAAAGCTCTAACTGAGGTTAGACAAAGGAAAGCTTTAACTGAGATTAGGCAGGGTGAGAATCTATCGAATGATCGAGAAGTCATAACTGGAGGTTAGGTAAATGGAAAGTCCTAGCGAGACTAAACAATGAAAAATCTAGTTGAGAACTAGACAATACAAGTCCTAATGAGACTAAACAAATGAAAAACCTAGTTGGGAACTAGACAAGAAAAGTTCTAGTGGGGCTAAACATTTGAAGACCTAGTTGGGAACTAGGTTAAGTCCAAAGTAAGTTAGCTGGGAGCTGAACACTTGGCACGAATGAGAAAGCCCTAGTTGAGAACTAGGCAATGGAAGTCCTAGCGGGGCTAGACGAGGGAAGGTCCAGTGGGTCAAAAGTTAACCAGACACTTGATGAAGAAACCTTAACATGTCAAGATTGATCGGATGCTAGGCAATGGGAAGCCCCAACAAGTCACAAATGACTTTAGGGTTAGACAAAGAAATCCTAAACTCAGATTCAGAGTTTAGGGTTGGGCAATCGATTGACCCAATCGATTGAAACTATTTTCGTGTGAGAGCAGAAGGGCTTGGAATCGATTGAGTAATTGATTAAAGCCAAGTCAATCGATTAAGGTAATCAATTGTGAGGTTTCTCATGACAACACAAAAAGGTGCTGAATCAATTAGCCTAATCGATTCAACCTTGTCAATTGATTAGAGTAATCGGTTGGGTTGTATTTCGCGAGAACACGAAAGGATGAGAAATGAGAATCAGTCGATTGATATAGAAATCAATCGACTGATACTCTATCAGCACATTCAAATTAGGTAATCAGTCTACTAATGTTGTCAATCAATCGACTAATGTCGATTTGAAGAGAATAGAAGAAAGTATGACTCGCGTGCTCTGTTTGACTGATAGTATCAGTCGACTGATGTTGTCCATCAGTCGATTGATTCCGAACTGTAGAGCAAAGAAGTGAGTGAGACTTGCGTGCTCTGTTCGACTAATAGGATCAGTCAATTGGTGGTTTAGATTAATCAACTGATGTCAATTTGAAAGGTCCAGAAGCAAGTGAGACTCGCGTGTTGTGCTCGACTGATGGGATCAGTCAACTGAGTTTATACATCAATCGACTGATGTCGATTTGAAGTGTACAGAAGCGAGTGAGACTCGCATGTTGTACTCGACTGATGGTCTCAGTCGACTGATGTTGTACACCAGTCGACTGATGTCGAACTGTAGAGCACATAAGTGAGTGAGACTCGCGTCCTCTGTTCAATTGATGATATCAGTTGACTGATATTGGACATTAATCGACTGCTGTTCAAATTAGACTGTACTGATGGAATCAGTCGACTGATGAGTTGCATCAATCGACTGATAGTGGTCAAACAAGTCAAGAGAGAGCCGTTCTGCAGGTTTCAACGGTCAGATTCAACATATCAATCGACTGATGGGTAAGATCAGTTGATTGATAGACGAAAATCAACCTCGACTTGAAAGCTATAAAAGAAGGTTCTTAAAGAGATTTTAGATGTTAGTTCTTAGAGATTCTTAGGCGAGTGCTATTGCATTTCCGAGTCAACAAGAGACATTTTCGAACAACAAGAGATCAAGCAAGCAAGATTTTTATTGTATTGTGTATTTACTTCCTTGTTCTTGTTGTATCCTTATTGTGAGCTTGTACGAGCCCCTTCTGGAAATATGTTTTCATAGTGAAACTATGAGAGAGAGACGAACCCTTGATTAGTCACCTCAAGGAGGTGGATATCAAGTAAAATAAAAAATATTTGCATTGAAAATTTTTTGCTTCGAGTTTTTTTTACTACCAATCATGTTCAAAAAAGTGAATGAAGTTATTCACTCTCTCCTCTGACTTTCTACTTGTTCTAACAATGTTATGTTTTATTTTATGAATGATTTGTAATAATCAATGTTGTACTTTTTTTTCTTTGATATATAAATATAAATTTTTAATAAAATTGTTATCAGATTATTATTTTCAAAAATAAATACACTTGATAGTTAAAAAAATATACAAATGACTATCATTAAATTAAAGATCATAAGTTAATTAAATATTAAATGAAAATTATAAATTTAATTAAATTAAAAATCATAAGTTAATTAATATATTAACTACAAATTATAAATAAATTAATTAAATATCATAATTAATTGAAATATTAAATAAAAATTATACACAAAAGTCTTAAATGAAAAAATAAATAAATAAGGATATATGATTTAATAGTATATTGTAGCAAAAGATAATTATGTTTATTTCAGATGTCTTTTACAATCCATTCTAAAGTTATGTGAAGGGAGATACATTACGGGATTAGCTTATAACATACTGTCAAATGACTAGGAGATGGAAGGAGTTTTTTCTTGAGGGTATGTGCTCGCTGGGAATTGATCCCTATTTTATTATAACAAATCTGTCACCCACTGATCAACTAGGCTCCTTGTGGGGGACGTGATTAATAGTATATGATCCATAAAAAAAAGTTATTAAGAGATTTTTTGATAGTAGAGAAAATAGTAGATTTTTATGCATTTGATATGATATATTGTAACCATTAAAAAAAGCTCATTTATAACTCTAACGATCGGAGATGTCTTTAGTACATGTGCACATATTATAGTAGTTATTAGCTATAACACATATAATGTTATAATAACTATGATTTATAATTATTATGTTAGTACTAACGTGAGTTGAACAAATCTTACTTGTATATATATTGTAACAATTATGATTAACTGTTGCTATAAATAATATATAAGTGACCAATATTTACTTGTGCATATATTATAGTGATTATGAATTATAGTTATTATACATTGCAGTAACTATGATTCGTAATTACTATATTACAGTGTTGACCTGAGTGCTTATCTAATTGACAATGAAATTTTCATTTAGACCAATCATGTAAGGAGGAGTAATTTGAGTAACAAAGAAAGGGTGGATAGATTTTTTGATGATCAATAAAAATACAAAAAAGTGTTCTTTTGATTTTTATTGAAGGAAAATTATGGGACATTAGACTTAATTAAAATAGATCTAGATGGAGTTTGATGGATTGAGACTAGAGTTTGACCTTTGGAAGAGGTCAAAATGTAGGGTAGGGTAAATGGATTAAGAGTTGAAGATGCACTAGAAAAATCACACTCTTGCCCTTGGAAACACGAGACTTAATACGAAAAAGAACTAAATGACGACGAGCCTTGTTTGTGTTTCAACTTGTTGTCTCTTCGGGCTCGGAAGTTTTTAAAGCTAAAGCTTATCTTAATTATGATTATAGATAATTACTTCTATTTAACTATGGTTTATTCTTCCTTTATAGGGAGAACGAACTATTTTGAAAATAATTAAGTTTTATATAATAAAATATTATAACTCCTCACAGAAGCACCAGTGGTCTAGTGGTAGAATAGTACCCTGCCACGGTACAGACCCGGGTTCGATTCCCGGCTGGTGCAGGTTTTTGTCATTATTATTTATTTCATCATTAATTTTTTGTAATCAGGAAACACACACCCAGTCCATCATCTTCTTCTTCATCATCGGGTTCATGTTGATGCTCTGGATCCTCGGTGTCGCCTTTGTGTTCTACTTCGCCGGAATCTTATCGTACTTGCTCGGAATAGGGAAAGTCATACTTTTCCCCAAAAAGTGACCCTCTAGCCCTAAGGAGATGTCATTGTTTTTTAAACTTCCCACTGTTTGATCATGGAGCTGCAACTGGTAAATAGACCAGTCTACTACATATTTTTTTGACTGAAGGCGAACATCAACAAGTTCTCAATATATCATTATCCTGAGAATTGTGAAGCTGATCAGAGTTCATCTCCATAGAAGATTTGGACCAGTGATGAGTTTATAAGCTCCTTATCGTCCACAAAGATAAACTGCAAAACTGGGCGATTCAGACTTGAAAGAGATCAAAACCTCCTCACTTAATCACTCTATTCTTGTTTCATCAGAAACAAAAATAATATTTAGTGAAAAAGAATTCTCATAAGCACTACCTTTTCCTTGGTCCTTGCATCGAGAAATCGGTAAATGTTCTTCCTCCATGAAGATGGTTGGTACATGGGTCAAAAACACCTTCTCCAACCTCTTCTCTTGGGCAATAGCTCTAGAGGATTAAATTTTGATTAGTAATTAAATTTCTATTCTTTTTCATACATTGATTACAGTTCAAATTAGTTAGACTAGTCTCCATGATTTATCTCCTTCGTATTAATCCTGAAACATATTTACAGGACGTTGAAGACAAGCCTTTCATTTTTTTATCATCATGAATAATAACTCTAAGATTGCGAGATGAAATTGATGAGTTTTATATAAGAAGTAAGTCAAGCCCTTATTATATAGGGAGAGAAATTGCCCTGTTCCCAGATCGTCATAAATCTAGGCATACAAATAGAAATGAAGCTGCAAATAGATTGCCGTATAAGGCAAAATGAATAAAGTCAAGTTTCGCCAAGAAAGCATGGCAGCTTCGAATTAGTATTAGTTGGAATGTCAAGTTTCTCAAGGTTAATGCAGGCAAGTGTACTCTCAAGGTTAATGCGAGCAAATGTACATCATAAACACATAGGAAATAAAACCATACGACGTATGTGCATGCCAAATCAGAGTATAGGCCGAAAGAATAATATATTCGCAGCTACACGAATAAACTATCATGTGAAATAAGAGCAGTGCAAAAGTTAAGACCATAAAAGGCAAATGTAGTTATGTGAGGTATGAGATTTGTCTTGCCCCATGAAGAACCACTCGAGAGTATCAGTCGATCTATCCGAGCATGGTGTTTTCATTTGGGGTTAATTTCATCCCTTGATGGAAATTTGTTCAAAGGAACAATGTTTTTCATGGAAGATTAACCTGATCTTTAGCATACTTTCAGCATGCCAAATGGTTAGTAGAAGTTTCAGCTGTATCGCAGACCTTCATGGTTGGGGATACTCGAGTAGCTGTGCTATGTTGATGGATAGCTTGCAGCTACCCACATCATATAGGTGCTTTTCCTGGTCTTGTTTTACCTAATCGCTTAAGGTGAATAGAAATATAGAACACCCATGAAGAATTTGACAAGGATGCTAACATTCCTTGGCCATATAGTTCAGTAACCGAAGAATACTACATGCAAGGTCGTCTCAAGGTGGCAAAAGGTGAAACGCTCACCCCAGCGTCTCCGTCAATCCGTCTCAAGACCAACACGAAAATGCAGGATCGTCTCAAGATTTCATGAGATGAGGCCCTAGGCAAAAGAAATTTTTAGGCCTTTAATATTTTTTTTCAAATTACAACTCTATCTTACACGTTGAAGATTTTTTTTCTTAATATACTAAATTGGCACATGCTTTATTTCACCCGTAATGAGGTCTATTTATTTTAATATATATGATTAATTCCAGTTATTAATTTTTTTTTATTCTACTATTAAGACAACAAGTTGATATATTTTTTACCTATATTTAATATTTATTAAAAAAGTATTTTTGATAAATTTAATTGAGATTGATCGGATTATAATATATATATATATATAATTATCTCAAAAGATTAATTTACTTATATATTAGAAGTTTTGAAAAGAAATTTTTTCATTAATATGATTTAAAAATATATAATTATATAAAAAAGAAAAAAATATATATGTTTTGTGTTTTGAATTAAAAATAATAAAAATTACATAAGATACTTAAAATAAAAATATTAAAAACACTCCATTGAATTTATATATCTATGATTGATAACTTGAGATAAGGATAATTAATATAAGATCTCTCATGCATTATTTAATAAGGGGTAAATGAATGTAAGATTTTGTAAAGGAATATGCATAATATTTTTTTACGCTGGGCTATAATCCAGGAGGCGCAAAATAGAAAAAAAAAAAAAAAAGGGGGGGGGGGGGTTATAATTACTAATAATTTGTTTTTCTAACTATTTCATCCATAATTGATTATTTATATATAACATTGATAAAGAGAAAAAAAAAAGTAAAAAAGAAATATTATTAATGAGGAAGGACAAGGATGTCCTTTAAAAGAATCACTGATGTGGAAAGGAGGAAAAATGTAGAGCAAATGATATCACAGATTATCTAATTATAAAATGAGATGGAACTGTGAAAAAAATAAAATGAAATAGGATCTTTTATATTCTAGGGTAGATAGAATTTTAGGTTAATATAATTAATATATAATTAATTGATAGATGATTGGTATAAATGAGGGGTGAAAATTGAAGCATCATGCACGCGTGGGTCGTTACATGCACACGTGGATTAAAAAGTGATTTAAAATTAAATTAAAATTGATGACTAAATTTAATAAAAATATTTATTCATTTCAAAATTTTATAATAATAATGATCCCAATTTTATTAGGCCCTCGGCATAGGCCATATTCCTTAAGCTTGCCTGTTGACATGAATTTATATTCTCTCTCCAACTCCAACTCCATGTGTAGTTGAAAGTCATGAGATATATCAAGTTTACTATGATCTTTCAACTCGGACATATTCACATATCGAGATATTTTCTCTCCGACTATATGGGTATTCACAATTGTGAAATCGAGCTTACTATTCTCTTTCGACTCTGACATGATCTCGGATTAAGACGTCCATCGACATATCTATCCCCTTGTCTCTGACAGGCGGCGTCCATCGACATCGACTCTAACTCCCTTGGTCTCAGCGAAGGTGTCCATCGGCATATCATTCCCTTGTCTCGGACAGGCGGTGCCCATCGGCTTACATTTCCCTTGTCTCGGACAGGCGGTGTCCATCAACACTACAAAAAAATAATTATTTAAGCAACAAAAACATGAATCGTCACCAAATAGTGACGAAATAATTTCGTCGTAAATTAGCAACAAAATATTTTTCGTCGCCAAATTCATTGTAATTTTGCGATGAAATTAAATATTTGTCTCAATTCTGCGATGAATAATTAATTTGTCGCAGAATTTACGACGAATTCTCGTATTCGTCGCAGATTTGACATACTTTTAAATAACCAAATAATTTTTTTTTTGAAAATCGTTGATAAACCTAGATAGTTCGGAATGAAACGAAATCAGTTCCAATGTGTTCGTATAGTTCTTTTAATCATATTCATGCTCTCAAACATAATTTTGACAAAAGTGATAATTTTTTGAACATGATTTATATTTTGGGACATATTCGTGTTAAAATATTGATCGAATAAAAATAAACAATTAGGTAAAATTTATATTTGAGGGCATGATTATGATCAGGAGAACTAAATGAACACATAAGAACTGATTTCGTATTATCCCGAGGTCTTTAGGTCCATCAACTATTTTTGAAATTTTTTTATTTAAAATAAATAAATAAATAAATCTGCGACGAATCAGAGGAATACGTCGCAAAATAATAATTTTTAAAATAATATATTTTTTTAAAAAAAGGAAAATTTTCAAAAATGATTGATGAACCTAGAGACCTCGAAATGACATGAAATCAATTCCTATGTGTTCCTTTAATTATCCTGATCATAACCATGCTCTCAAACATAAATTTGACAAAATATATTTCATTTAGTGAATTTTTAAAAATGAATGTGCTAGAAAAAACTAAATCACATTGGAAAAATTACCAATTAGGTAAAATTTATGTTTGAGGGCATGATTATGATCAGGAGAACTAAAGGAACACAAAAACTGGTTTCATGTCATTCCGAGGTCTCTAGGTCCATCAACCATTTTTGAAAAAAAAACATTTTTTTAAAAAAATACAAATCTGCAACGAATTCCTCAGATTCGTCGCAGATTGGCGACGAATCCGAGGAATTCATCACAATTTTTTTTTAAAAAAAAGAAAATTTTCTAAAACTGGTTGATGGACTTAGAGACCTCAGAATGACACGAAATCAGTTCCTATATGTTTCTTTAGCTCTCCTGATCATAACCATGTCCTCTAACATAAATTTGACAAAATATACTTCGTTAAATGATTTTTTAAAAATGAATGTGCTTGAAAAAACTAAATCGCATTAGAAAAATCACCAATTAGGTAAAATTTATGTTTGAGGGCATGATTATGATCAGGAGAACTAAAGAATACATATGAACTGATTTCGTGTCATTCCGAGATCTCTAGGTCCATCAACCATTTTCGATTTTTTTTATTTAAAAAATAAATAACTGCGACAAATTCCTCAGATTCGTCCCAGATTGGTGACGAATCCGAAGAATTTGTCGCAAAATAATAAGTTTTTTTAAAAAAGGAAAATTTTCAAAAATGGTTGATGGACCTAGAGACCTCAGAATGATACGAAACCAGTTCCTATGTGTTCCTTTAGTTCTCATGATTATAACCACGCCCTTAAATATAAATTTGACAAAATATATCTTGTTTAGCGAATTTTTTAAAATGAATATGCTTGAAAAAACTAAATCGCGTTGGAAAAATCACTAATTAGGTAAAATTTATGTTTGAGGTCATGGTTATGATCAGGAGAACTAAAAAAACACATAGGAACTAGTTTCATGTCATTCTGAGGTCTCTAGGTCTATTAACCATTTTCGAAAAAAAATCATTTTCTTTAAAAAAAAATAAATTTGCGACTAATTCCTCGGATTCGTCGCAAAACAATAATTTTTTTTTAAAAAAAGGAAATTTTCTGAAAATGGTTGATGGACTTAGAGACCTCGTAATGACACGAAACTAGTTCATATGTGTTCATTTAGTTCTCCTATCATAACCATACCCTCAAACATAAATTTGACAAAATATATTTCGTTTAGTGAATTTTTTAAAATGAATGTGCTTGAAAAAACTAAATCGCGTTGGAAAAATCACCAATTAGGTAAAATTTATGAATGAGGGCATGGTTATGATTAGGAGAACTAAAGGAACACATAAGAACTGGTTTCGTGTCATTCTGAGATCTCTAGGTCCATCAACCATGTTCGAAATATTTCATTTTTAAAAAAAAAAACAAATCTGCGATGAATTCTTCAGATTTGTCGCAGATTGTCGACGAATCCGAGGAATTCGTCGCAAAACAATAATTTTTTTTTTTAAATGAAATTTTTCGAAAATGGTTAATGGATTTAGAGACCTCGGAATGACACAAAACTAATTCCTATGTGTTTCTTTTGTTATCCTAATCATAATCATGTCCTTAAACATAAATTTAACAAAATATATTTCATTTAGTAAATTTTTTAAAATAAATGTGCTTGAAAAAATTAAATCGCGTTGGAAAAATCACCAATTAGGTAAAATTTATGTTTGAGAGCATGATTATGATCAGAAGAACTAAAGGAACACATACACTATAAGAAAATAGGGTTTCAGAGACAAAAAAAATTTGTCTCTAAAAATCATTTTTCTGTCTCTAAAGAAAGTTTAAGATAAAATATTCTGTCTCTATAATTCGTTATTGAAAGCCTCAATGCAAATTCAGGAGATAGAAATATTTCGTCTCTAATTTAGAAACGGATTAGAAAGCCGTTTATAAATTTGTTTCTAAATTGACAAAAAAAAAGTTTCAAATACAAATTTTGTCTCTAAATTTTATTTTAAATCCGTTATTAATCTGTTTCAAATAACATATTAAATATAATTTTTCTATTTATAAATTCATTTATAATTCTATTTATAAATTCATTGTTAATTTTTTATTATATTATATTTCTATATTATTATCTACATATTACTTTTCAAGAAACACTCACACATTTCAAACAAATTAAAAATATTTAAAACAATTAATTTCTAATCCAAAAGTGTCATACAATTAATATTGAGATAAATAAATATTTGCATCATCCAAATACAATACTTTAATCTATATTTCATCTATCACAATGCTCATGAGGACTAGATCCTCTTGGATACAAATGATTTATATATCCCACCTCTTGAATCATCTTACGAATGATTTCTTTGAGATTATCTTCTCTTTGCCTATCTTCCTCGATAAGCTTTTCTTCTCAAGCCGATTTGTAGTCCACAAACTCAGTACCTTGCTTCCTTTTATGCATTTGATAAAAAATCTCAAATTCATCCACTTCTCGTCCCAAATCTTTTTTCTACAATCATATATAACATATGTTAATATAAAACAGAACAAATGAGATTCAAGTTTGTCACGCCCCCGGGAGGGTATTTATCCGACGAAAATCGGACAGCACCTCCCTTGTACGGCGGACAATTTTCTGAATACACAATACAACTAATCTCAAATACCCAACACGGGTATGTATCTCAACATAAAAGACATAATAACAAACACAACCACGCAAATAAGGTTCAACAAGTACCACAAGGCAACCACAACTCAAATACATCAACAGAAGTGCGTGCCGGCACGACTTACCGCACAAACAACAATCCAAACTCCAACACAATACCAAGAACATGGAACTGAACCAAAACACAAAAACAAACAAGAAACACAATACCAAAGTCCGATGCGAAACCAAAACATCTCCAGAAGCTTGGGACAGGCAGACTGGACTCTCCCCCGGCGACGAATGAAGAACTAACTGATACCTGAGAAAACAAACATAAATAAAAGGGATGGTGAGTCCAAATGACTCTGCGGGTATATGA
>JBBUKS010000060.1:7373191-7383391 GCA_038050645.1 Hedychium gardnerianum
CTCACCACCCCTTTTGTTTATGTTTGTTTTCTCAGGTATCAGTTAGTCCTTCTGCCTGTCGCCGGGAGAGTCCAGTCCGCCTGTCCCAAGCTTCTGGAGATGTTTTGATTCGCATCGGATTTTGGTATTGTGTTTCTTGTTGTTTTTGGATTGTTTTGGTTCAGTTCCATGTTCTTGGTATTGTGTTGGAGTTTGGATTATTGTTTGTGCGGTAAGTCGTGCCAGCACGCACTTTTGTGGATGTATTGGACGTACATCAGAGTTGTGGTTGCCTTGTGGTACTTAATTGCGTGGTTGTGTTTCTTATTATGTCTTTTATGTTGCTATACATACCCGTGTTGGGTATTTGAGACTTAGTTGTATTATGTATCCAGATAATTGTCCGCCGTACAAGGGAGGTACTGTCCGATTTTCGTCGGATAAATACCCTCCCGGAGCGTGACATCCTTCATCATATTAGTGCATGCATATGACATTGTAATTTTGAAAAGAAGCAAAGCAAGTTGTAGTTCAATTGTCATGAGTGTATATCATACCAAAGAGAATAAATTCGGCAAAAAAAAGGGTGAAATACGTCACCCTGGTGGCCCCCCATGATTGCCCTACACTAGGGGTGTCAAAAATGAACCCGACCCATCAACCCGACCTGAGTCGACCCAGATAAGATCAGGTTCGGGTTGGGGATTTTCGAATTCGGGTTGAGGTTTTTTGGGTTGATTTATATTCAGGTCGGGTCGGGTTGGGTTGGGTTCGAGTCGACTCGGGTGGTCTAGGGGTATCAAAAATGAACCCGACCCATCAACCCGACTCGAGTCGACCCGGAAAAAATCAGATTCGGGTTCG
Source organism: Hedychium gardnerianum (assembly GCA_038050645.1). Lineage (NCBI taxonomy): Eukaryota > Viridiplantae > Streptophyta > Magnoliopsida > Zingiberales > Zingiberaceae > Hedychium > Hedychium gardnerianum. The sequence continues at coordinate 7,374,035 of JBBUKS010000060.1, forward strand.
GGTCGGGTCAGGTTGGGGGGTTTTGTGTTGATTTATATTCAGGTCGGGTCAGGTCAAGTTCAACTGACACGAGTTGACATGAATTTGTTTAGGGTTTTTTTTGGAGTTAAATCAAATTTTAATTTAAAATTAAGATGTTTTATGTACATAAATAGCATAATATTAGTATACAATGATGAAATAGTGAGATAAAGGTGAATAATTATAGGGAAATAACAAAAAAAAAATATTTTTTTTTCAGATTGGGCGGGTTATTCGGGTTGGTCGGGTTATCCGGGTTCGGGTTCAGGTTTGGGTTTAGGGTTTTCAGGTTGAGTTCGAGTTTGGGTCGAGTTTGGGTTGAGATTTTTTTTTCGTAACTAATCTTCAACCCGACCTGAACTCACCTGACCCACCCGAATTGATACCCCTACCCGACACCATTGGGAGGGAGTAAATCAGGAAACAAAAGTGGGCCACCACGTGGGAGGGTATATTCACGACTTTTGTCAGGATTCGACTCTTGTTTGAATTCGACAAATCTTCCACATGGTGACCAACTCGGTCATGCCCAAGGGGCACACCAAAGAGAATAAAGAATAGGCCTGTGGTAGTCCTCTCTAGGTAATTTTTGGCAATCTAACTCAATTAATCAAAATAGATTTCATCACCACACCAACCAATAGCATGCAAGTAGAGCATTCAATCATGTCCAATGACCTAAAACTTGACGGTCAAACTTAAAAAACTTTTGCGATTTTCAAAATATTACTAAGAAGCAAACATGGAGATGTTTATTCAAAACCAAATGCTATATAAACCAAACAAAGTGCAAAGTATGAAAGAAAAATATGAAAGCAAAGTGTGAAAGTAAAAAAAAGTTTGAAATAAAAAAAGAAAAGCAAAGAACAGACTCTCCTTTATTCCTGACGGTTGAAGACGATTTAGAAGTAATAGCCACGTCGGTCATAGGTGTAGGATCAGTTGGACCGACTAGAGGGGGTGAATAACATGCAAAAAAAAAAATACAACTTTTTCTTGCTAATTGCTTAACAAGGATACAAACATTAATTATAAAAGAAATGCATAAAAAGAAAATAAGAGGCAAAGATGTACTTGGTTTACAACCTAGGTGGTTGCTAATCCAAGGCAATGTGAAGTGCACTAACAAACTCCTTCGACAATGTCGGTAGCGGAGAAGCCCTTTACACGAATTGAAAGCACGAATAAAAAATACAGAGTTTGGAAGTTAAGAACTGAGTGTGTTGTTAAACTTCGAGCTCAAGGGCTCTTTTTATAGCCTTCTGGTCGAAGTGACCATTTTGCTGGTCATTCCAGGCGCTTCCAGAATCCAGGGCGCCTCCAATAGGCTGACTCTTATCATCGTCGCAATGGTGTTTTGGCTTATCAGGCGGATTGGAGGTGCCTCGGTTCATCCGGGGCACCTCAGGTTGGTTGACGTGGACTTCGCTGCTTATCCGCTTCATAACAGCTCTTTCTGGACATCCGGGGTGCCTTGGTTCATTCGAGGCGCCTAAACTCAGGGCGCCTGGAGTGATTCCAGGCACCTGGAGTTATTCCAGGCACCTAGAATGATCAACCTCAGAAGTTGACCATTCTTCGATTCCTCGCTTGGGTGATGCTTTGGTCGTCCGAAGTTGAGCTCACCCGAACCCAACTCCGACCTTCTCCTTGAGCAGGCTTCCTCCCGACTTCTCGTCCCTCGGATAGAGCGTGTGCGTCCTTCTCACTCACTAGTGTACTCTTCCACAACTCCTCGTCCCTCGGATGCACCGAGCCGTCGGCTCCCTTCTCGTGTCATCCTTCTCGCTCGTTGCGTCTTCCGCTCAACTTCTTGTGTTCCTAAGTCCCTACACACTTAGACACAAGGCATCAAACACATAGGGTCTAACTTAACTTGGTTGATCAACATCAAAACTAACTCGGCATACTTACAATCTCCCTCTTTTAATGTGCATCAACCCGAGTTAAAGTTAGGAAAATCAAACAAAAAATTATATATGAAAAAAATAATTTTACAATGTTAACACAAATTTTACAATTAAGTCCTCTCCTTAAGTTAACACCTATTAATTCTCCCCATTTGATCACAGCAAAAATATGGGTAAAAAAACTTAAATAACAGAAAAAAACTTTCAAAATTTTTATAGATAATGTACATACAACATGCAAGTTTGTGTATTTTTACCGTAATTATTTTTCAAATAAAATAATTTTTAGGTATTAAACTTCAGATTTTCTAAAACTAATTTGAAAATTGTTTTTAACATTTGAAAAATACTGAATTTTTTTTTCAATATTAAACATAATCAATTTGATCATAGAAAAAATTTCCACGAGAAAACTATTTTCTTATAGGGAGAAATTAGTTTTCTTTACAGAAATAGGTATTTTATAAGATAAATACTTAAAAATAAATTTTAACATTAAAACAACTTGTTAATTTTTTTTGAACATTCAAAATATAACAGTTTTCTGCAAAAAAAAATCAAGTTTTTCAAAAATTAGTCTCCAAAATTTTTAATTTTAAAATTTTAATTTTTGAAAAAAAATCATTAAAAATTATGTAACGTTCAAAAATTTTCAAAATTTTTTATGCTAATAGATGACATATGTGTTTATCACAAAAAAATTTAAACCTAAAGAAAATCAAACATCAAGATTACGAAAAATATTTTTTTAATAATGTTAATTATTATGCAAATTAAATTCTAGCATGTAAATAGAGATAATTTAATATGCTAGAATAGATTTTGGAACCCAAAATAAATTTTGACCTACTGAATTTATCAAATATTTTCATGGAATATTATTTTTTGAAATCTTTGCAGTTTGGCCCCTATGATTTCTTAAATACTAGTTAAGTCCTCCATAATTTCTAGTAGGAATTTTTAAAAATAAGTTTGAATTTTCAAAAAAAAAATTCTAATTCTTGCTTTTGTGTCTCCACTAAATCTTTTAATTTAGCATTTTTGTTTTTAATTTTTTCAAGTTCTTCTAGCAAGCATGCATAGTCTTTCTTCGAATTTATATATTTGGTCCTTATCTTACATAGTATTCTAGACAACATTTTTACTGTTCCATACATTTTATCTAAAGAAAGCATACGTACCTCACTTACCGTATCTAATTCACAGTTTGAGGCTCCCCCTTCATCGTTGCTCTCCTCCGAAAAGTTTTCATCATCTTTAGATAAGTGGTTGACCGTTAGTGCAAGTCCAGCATATTCCTCGGTCTCGAACTAGAATGAAGATGAGTCGCTCCAAGTTGCCTTGAGTTTTTTTGTTCTTGGACCTTCTTGACCCTTTGTTCTTTTCTTTTCCCATGCCTTTTAATTTGGAACAGTTGTCCTTGATATGTCTTCTTCATCGTAATTGTAGCACCTAACTTTCCTGTTTCTTCGCAAAAGCTTATTTGCCCGGTTCTTATCAAAATTGTGTAGAATTAAACAATTTTTTAAATTCCCTTACCATATATGCTTCTTCGTCTTCGTCGAGAGATGACTCTGAATCTGGTTCATTCTTCTTGACTTTTAGCGCTAGGTTCTGATTCGACTTCTTTTCTTTTCTTAGTCCTACACATCAAGACTCACGTCATCCCAAAATAGAAAATAATTCTTCTAAAATACTTAACTCTAAATCTTTTGAAATATAGTATGAATCGACTATCGAGATTCATTCTTGAGTTCTTGAAAAAACATTTAAAGCATGTCTAAGTGAGTCTCGATTTGTTATCAATTCACCAAGGTTAATCCTGTGATTAACTCTTTTAGCTTGGCGTGTAGTTGAGCAACCATTTCTCCCTTTTCAAGTCGGAGGTTGTTGAGTCGATTTCTGAGTAAATCTCTTCTGGCTAGTTTTGTTTCAGAGGTGACTTCATGTAATTCCAGGAACTTCTCCCAGAGGTCCTTGGCGGAGTTATAGGCGTCGATTCTGTTGAGTTCTTGAGCCAGTAATACACTCAAAAGGTAGAACTCAGCCTTATCGTTGGTCATTGACTCCTCTCTTTGCCTTTTGTTCGAGCGGTGCTCTTCGAGTTCTTCTTCGTCTTCATTTCTGGGTGCTTCAAAACCAAGATTAATTGAAAGCATGTTGCCAAAGTCAGTTTAGAAGAATACCATCATTTTATGCTTCCAAAGCGTGAACTCCCCTTGAACTATGGTGGGTGGATGCTTGATTCAGCTATCTTCCTTGTTGCTTTAGTCAGCGTTTAGTTTTCTAAGACGGTTGGGCTCTGATACCACTTGTAGGATCGGTTGGACCGACTAGAGGGGGTGAATAGTTTGCAAAAAAATACAACTTTCTCTTGCTAATTGCTTAACAAGGATAAACACATTAATTATAAAAGAAATGCATAAAAAGAAAATAAGAGGCAAAGATGTACTTGGTTTACAACCTAGGTGGTTGTTAATCCAAGGCAATGTGAAGAGCACTAACAAGCTCCTTCTTCGACAATGTCGGAGGCTGAGAAGCCCCTTACACGAATTGAAAGCACGAATGAAAAATACAGAGTTTGAAAATTAAGAACTGAATGTGTTATTAAACTTCGAGCTCAAGGGCTCTTTTCATAGCCTCTTAGTCGAAGTGATAATTTTGTTGACGTGGTCATTCAGGCACCTCTAGTGATCCAAGGTGCCTCCAATGGGATGACTCTTATCATCGTCGTAATGGTGCTCTGGCTGATCTAGCGGATTGGGAGCGCCTCGATTCATCCGGGGCACCTTGGGTCGGCTGACGTGGACTCCGCTCCTTATCCGTTTCGCAATGGCCCTTTCTGGACATCTGGGGTGCCTCGATTCATCCGGGGCACTTGGAGTCATTCCAGGCGCCTGGACTCAGCGCGCTTGGAGAGATTCTAGGCACCTTGATTCGTGGCGTCTAGAGTTATTCTAGGTGCCTGGAATGGTCAACCTTAGAAGTTGATCATTCTTCAATTTGCTCGCTTGGGTGATGCTCTGGCCGTCTAAAGTTGATCTTACTCGAACCCAACTCTGACCTTCTCCTCGAGCAGTCTTCCTCCCGTCTTCTCATCCCTAGGATGTACCGCGTGCGTCCTTCTCGCTCCATCAGTGTACTTTTCCGTAACTCCTCGTCCCTCGGATCCACCGAGCCCATCGGCTCCCTTCCTGTGTCATCCTTCTTACTCGCTGTGTCTTCTGCTCGACCTCTTGCATTCCTACGTCCCTGCACACTTAGACACAAGGCATCAAACACACAGGACCTAGCTTAACTCGATTGATCAACATCAAAACTAACCCGGGGTACTTATAGTAGGATGGTTCGAGTGTAGCTGAGGGTCTTCTTCATGTGATCAGTGTCATGAAGCACTGCTCCCTCTATCGTTGTCTCCTCGATAGTACTACCAGGTGGTTTGAGACGGTTCGGGTGCAAAATCCAAGGTGGGAGTGGAATGAATGTAGTTGAAGTCAAAAATGCTCCATCCAATATTTTTCCTTTGAAAATTCTTCCTAGAGGTCGGAGGCGGTTTAGATGGAGCAACCATTCTGGAAGCCTACGGCGACCTGCAAAGCCAAGGAAAGACAGCATCTCCTGCATGCATGTGGGGTAAGAAGAAGATGTGAAAATGTTACTCTCTACACAACATGAATCGAAAAACAAATCACATCCAACAAAATCAATTACAAGTACCTCTATGAAATTTTCTAAAAGATCACAAGAAATACTAACCTAACCACGCTGAAAGTACCTGGAGGTTCTAAAAAAGTGAATGTGACATCCTCCTGGTCAGGTAATGGTACAACTGAAAGAAATGATTCTTGAAATTTTGCCTCCACAACACAAGTCTCTACACTTCCATCATCAACAAATCCATAGACATACTCAACTGGCTCCTCATCATCATCAACAACACCACTCAACGAATCGATGGAGTCTTGTAGAGCAACTGAACTATCACGAGCTCTATAATCCATCTCCTCACGCACGTCGATATCACTATGAATACTCTGCAAGGAAAGTTGGCTTGAGCGTTGTGCTAGCATCTAGTTGACGGATGATATCATTTGATCCATGTACATCTGGCAATTCTGTAATGATGCTTCATTTTTCTACTAGGACTAGAGCATATAGGCTGCATGTTGCTGCATTTGTTCTTCCATTTCCTGCAATGAGGTTCTTATTTGACTAAGGGTAGAAACTTCTTCATTGTAATCTTGGAATGTCCCCCAGGGAATTGGCTTGCTTTGCTGGATTGGATTTGACAAGGTAGGCATATAATCATCCTAAAATCCCTGTGGGCTTTGATATGCTAGATATGACTCAGTAAATTATCCTTGTGCATCCTCATACCTGAAATGTGAATGATCCACCCAATTAGAATTATATGTATATGAAAATGGCTCATACCTATTTTGCTATTGAGGGGGTTGGTAGTATTGTTGTTCAGGCTGATAAAACTAAGGTGATTAATATTGAGGTTGCTCAGGAATGCATTGTTATGTGTCCCCATACATGTAATTTGGTTGTTCTCCCCAACCAGAACCATAATTCTCATTAACATCTCCAAATTGCTAAAAATAGGTATCCATTGTTGCATGCAAAAAAGAAATTCCCTGTTCTTACACTAAAATACTAGCAAACAAGATCAGAAGACACAGGAGCATATGATGTCAAACACATGGATATATGAACATTAAAGCTCTTGACACATTTTTTTTTCTTCAAATTTTTATGTAAAAAGAGAAAAATAATCCTAAGGTTATCAACACCACTAACAATTCCTCGCCAACGATGCCAAATTTGATAAACATGTTGTCGTGACACGTCTACAAATAATTAATTACCAAAACCCTTCTCTATAATAATATAGCATAGGAAATGGCCTGGATCGTTTCTCACAAGAAACGTAGCTAGATGATAATTTTTAGGATCAATTTATTTATGAATAAGAGGTTTTCGGGATTTGGTGTTGAAAATGGGTTTTGCTATGTAATGAAGTTGTCACTGAAATAAGGAAATTAAAAGTATGCTCCTAATGAGAATCCAAAAAATCTACTCTAAACATGAAACGTAATTCTTGGAAATTAAACACAAATAATCTAACCTAATGTAAATTAATCTAAGTGTATGCTCGTAAGGGAAAACCCAAACCTACTATATGCTTGCAATCAAATTCATGGTATGCAAAGAACAATCAAACCTAATCCTAGCTACTTCATTGCAAGAAACAAATAAGGATTCTAATTATCACAACCACCGTTGTTTCAACTGAACAAACTCAAAATCAATCGATGACAAGCTAAAAATAGGGGAAGACAATTTGAATTGAACTACAAGAAATCCAAAAGATGAACAACTTCAGATCAATCGTAAGAGAAAGTCAGGCCAAGATCTATTCACGAAATTAGCTAGGACAACCCCAAGCTCCATGGATCGGGATCAAGAAAAATAACCGACGATGATGGTGATCGACATTAATGATGATTGGTCAAAGCTTCAATCGGAGATGGGTGTGGAAGATGATGGATCTACTAAGGAAGGGAATCCCCTCAACCCTGGCGAGCGTGTGATGAAGGAGATGATCGAAAATGCTAGCGGCAAGTGATGATGGTGGATGGACGGAGCTCAGTGCTATGCCCGATCGAAGTAGGGAATCCTCTAAACTTCTCTAGTGGATGATGAACAAGGAAAAGCCCTTAACCTCGGTGGATGATGGTGGATAAGCTATGGTAGCCGGCGGTGATGGAAAGAAGAAGCTCCTCTGTTCCGCTCGCGCCCGATCACTGTCCAATGTCATGATCGGTAGAGATGGAGGAAGTAGAATCGCTGGAGCTCGATGGAGGTGGTTAGGAAAGGAAAATCCCTTAATCTCGGTGGTGGATGGGTCTCCGGCGATCGGTGATCGGCGATGAAAGGTGGAAGAACTCTCCCGTTTGCGCGCGCCAATCTCTATTACTATAGCAATTGACGATCTCCAGTGTTCCTGTAGCTTCTCATTTTTGAATCTCATCATATTTGGAACAACGACTCTAATCAACTCAGATCTGATCCAATGGTGGAAATCAGTTCAGATCTTAATCAAAGGATTCAAATCTTGATCACTGGCTGTGATCTACTCCCCCTTGACTTGGATGGACAAGACCTTTGACAAATGGCTCAGATCGCTCCTGATCTTGGATGAACGGTCCAGATAGCTCCAGATTGGATCTCCTCATTTAAACCCAGAATTAAGCCCAATTTGGATTGATCTGACTCGAGTCCATGGCCCCTTGATTTCCTACAAAAACCATATTCAAATAATTAATCATAATTCCAAAAATAAAAGATAAATTACATTAAAGCCTAAAATTGAACCTAACTCATGAAAAATAGTATAAATGTGAATTTAAATACACGAGAGGATTAAAATCATGAATTTAGGAGTGATGATTATCATTTCTCACAAGCACTCCCTTATCATCAAGTTTGCTCTGAAAAACTCACTTTGTGTTAATAATTAAGTTTTCTTCGGATTTAAAAACTAAATCTCAAACATGACTTCTCTCAAATTGAGACAATTCATCTTGCATTGCTAAAATCCAGTCTGTATCAAGCAAGACATCGTCAATAATTTTTGGTTCAATTTGGGAGATTAATGCTATTTAACTTCCTTCATTTTGAAAATACGATCGAGTTCTCATCCCTTGTGTAATGTCTCCCACGACTTGATCTAAAAGGTGATTGACATTTGTCCTAATGAATCTTGGTTCTTGAGTTGTGGTGATCACATACTTAAGTGATGACTCTTCTATTCTTTCACTCTCACTCTCTTGGTTTTCTCCCCCTTGATCTCCCTCATTCAATGTTAATTTTTCCAATTTAAATTGTGCTTCAACATTGATTGTATTTATTGGATTTGATGATGGATTTTCTTCAAAGACAACATTTAGAAAATTTTCAATTATTTTAGATCTCTTATTATAAATTTTATAGGCTTTGCTATGATTATAATACCCTATAAGGATATCATCATCTGCCTTAGCAGAAAAAATTTCTAAGTAATCTTTGGTGTTTAGAATGTATACTTTACATCCAAACACACTAAAATATTTAATTGTGGGTGATTTTTCAAACCACAACTCATGTGGTATTTTGTCCAAGAGTCTATGTATTAGGGTTCGATTTTACACATGACATGTCATATTTATTGCTTCAACCCATAGATAGCTATGAAGTGAATATTCATTCAATATGCTCCTAGCGGCCTTTTGTAAAACTTGATTCTTTTTCTCAACAACTCTATTTTGTTGAGGTGTCATAGGGGTGAAAAATTCATATTGTAACCCTTTTCATGCAAAAACTTGTGAATCTATCATTTTCAAATTCACCTCCATGATCACTTTTTATTTTATTTATCTTG
>JBBUKS010000060.1:7404981-7435515 GCA_038050645.1 Hedychium gardnerianum
TGTATACATCCGATCGGAGATTAGGAGAGCGATCCGACCGGAGATTATGAGGGCGACCAGACCGGGGTTTCCAGGGGAAATTCGATCGGTGAGGAGAATGTATATGTCCGATCGAAAATTAGAAGGGCAATCCGATCGAAGGTTATGAGGGCGACCCGACCGAAACTTATGGAGACGATCCGATCAGCGATGGTGATTGTTCTCTTTTGATTAGTGGAGTGACAGCGAGCCTGATCGGATATATGAACCATGTTCATCTAAGAGAAAGTATGCACTCGACCGGGTCTTCCCACGGGTTCTCCCAGTTGGTAAGTGGGATGTATATACCCGATCGGAGCTGAAGAGGACGTTCTGATCGGCGATGTTAACGCGTCCATGTGAGAGTTGATCTTGACTTTGACCAGGTGTCCCGTGACACCTATTAGTGTTGTCAAGAAACTTAAACCTAACCACCCGTATCATGACATTAGACTCTTCGGTAATCAGTTCACAGGAATATTGCCATCGGATCTTGGGAACCACTCCAATCTGAGGAATTTTGAGGTGTCAGACAACAGGATTTCAGGCAGCTTGCCGGAAGGCCAGTGCACAAACGGAGCTCTAAATTCGGTGGTGGTCTTCAACAATTTCTCCGGTGAACTGAAGGTGTTTCTCACCAATGGGTGCCACACCTTGAGTAACATTCAACTCTATAACAATAGCTTCTCCGGCAAGTTTCCCATCAAGATATGGTCGACTGCGGTAAATTTGACAATGGTGTTGATCCATCACGTGCAGTTCTCAAAGCGAGTAACAATAAGTTCTCAAGCGAAATTCCGACAGTGCTCACCGGAAGGTCAAGGCTTCTGAATCTATTGCTTGATGGAAATCAAATCTCTGGTTCAATTCCAGCAGGCATATCCGCTTTGAAGTCACTTACAGAGTCAAGAACAACCACCTCTCGGGAAACATCCCGCCGGAAATTGGACTGTTGCCGGAGCTCAAAATAATAGACCTTTCATGGAACATGCTATCAGGGCCAATTCCACTGGAGATGGGCAACCTTAAACTCAACTCCCTTAACCTGTCTCACAACCAACTCTCTGGCGAGATACCCCTCCAGTTGTAGAACCAAGCTTTCGAGCAAAGCTTTTCAGCAAATCCTGATCTCTGCTCCTCCAAGTCCAGAATATCAAACTTTGTGCACACCGGACGGCCAGTATGGATAATAATTCTTCACAGAGAGTGACCATAATATTCCTAGTGCTCGGTGGATTCATGCTCCTAATGGTTACTGTGATCGGGATATTGATGTGCCGCCGGCAGCCCGATGTCGTCGATGAGCTGCCATGGAAGCTCACTTCTTTTCAGAAAGTGGACTTCACTGAAGCCAACATAATAGGTAATCTGACAATGGATAACCTCATCGGCATGGGAGGGTCCAGTGAGGTGTACAGAATCGACATTAGCAATCCCACCAGCATGACAGTGGCCGTGAAGAAAATTTGGAATACCAGAAAGACAGACTGGAAGATGGAGAAGGCCTTCGAGGCTGAAATCAAGATCTTGGGCTCAATCCGGCATGCCAACATTGTGAAACTACTCTGTTGCGTCTCAAATGCAGACTCCAAGCTCCTCGTCTATGAGTACAAGGAGAATGGAAGCCTGGATCAATGGCTACACCGGCAGCGAGCGAGACCAGACTCCGAGCACAATGAACCACTTAATTGGCCCAAGAGGTTGGGGATTGCCATGGATGCAGCAAAAGGGTTGTACTACATGCACCACCAGTGCCCGAAGCCAGTCATTCACCGTGATGTGAAGTTGAGCAGCATACTCTTGGATTCAGAGTTTAGAGCTAAGATTGCTGACTTTGGCTTGGCACGCATGTTGTACAAGACTGGTGAGCCCGAATCAGCATCGGCCATGGGAGGCACTTTTGGCTACATGGCTCCAGGTAACTCCTCGAACTAACCACTTGACCTGTTTTCAATCTGTAGCATATGAAGTTTGTTGTACATAGATCAAATTCTGCTCAATTGCAGTGTGGTTATTCGTGGAAGATCACAAACAAGGTGGATATTTATAGCTTTGGGGTGGTCCTCTTGGAGCTGACAACAGGAAGGGAAGCACTAGATGGTGATGAATATGAGAGCTTAGCAGGGTGGGCTGCTCGCCTCCAAAGGGAGAATGGCAATGTAATGGAGCTGATAGACAAGGACTTGAGTGGAGATGCTGACTACTTGGATGACATAATGACGGTGCTAAGTCTAGGCATAGAATGCACAAGCAGGAATCCTGCCTTCAGGCCTTCCATGAAGGATGTATTGCACAACCTGATGGAATGTGACCGAAGGGATCTTGGTCAAAGGAAATTCGACATCAGTACGCTTCTCCAGACTAAGAGATGGAGCCTGCAGAGAAGTTCATCAGTTGCAGATGACGAATATGGCCACAGTAATCTGATGGATGCAGTTTAGACAAAATCCGAATTGCTTTGTACAGTAGCTGATTTGAGCACCATTTTCCTGCATGTATCCTCAATGGTGTGGAAAGATTGAGAATGCTTTTTGTTGTTGAGGATCGCAGGGTGGGTACTGTATAACTTTCGAGCAACCAGTCGCCTAGAAGCAGTATCATGCTAAATTTTTATGATACATGACCTTGAAACTGGGGTGATTATTTATGCAGTATTGTTCATCCTTGATCTAAGCACAAAAACTAGATATTAGTCATCATAAACTAACATTATGAGCATTTTGCAGATAGTGATTGCCAGCTACCTTGTAACCAACACGGATTCCATGTCCATAACTTGCTATTTGACTTCCGTCTCTTCTTTATCTAGGGACTGCAACAGGAAGATTGTCCAATATCCTATAAACACAAATGAAAGCCAGGTTACGAGGCAATCCGAAGTCCAGAAAAACTTGCATAAGAAAAAAGGACACTGATAAGGTAAGAGCAAAAAGAAATAATATTCAAAACAAACAAAACACAAATCAAAGTTTTCTTTTAAATGATAGCCCATTATTGTACTTGCATATTAACCTGATACTCATCATCTGTCTTCTCCCTAAAATTTTTTGCTGCTTCAGGGGAAAGTTTCATGCGATAAGCTACTTTGCAGCCTTCATCTTTAAGCATTTTGAACTTGTTATTTGAGATAAAAAGAATTCATCTCCTTTATTGAAGAGTAAGGTATATTTATATACAAATTAAGAATCTATTTTAGGAAACTATAATTAGCCTAATTGACAATTAGCGTAATTGACAGATATATATATTAACTAATATATACAGATAATATAGTAACTAATATATATAAATATGGTAACTAATATATCCCAATAATAGAACTAAAGCAAAGAGTAGAGATAGATATGCTCATGAACACTACTAGAGGATAAGGAACTTACCTAATTTACAAGAATCCACTTAAGAGACAAAAAGGTCAGACAAACCATAAACCAGTTATTTTAAATGTTGAAGATTAGGGCTACTAATGCGATTCTATACTTGAAGTGGCGGAGTCTCTAAAAGGACAAAGACTAGAGACACATCTAGCTCATACAATCTGTGAAACTCAATGTCGTATGCCAATTAGTTGTCCTTTTCCCAAATCCTAAATGAAAACAGAAGTAACCCTTTGGCTAGTTTACTAAATGAAAATTTAGTAGTGTAGCATTGGTAGGACATGCTGGTGGCATGTGAGATGAGAAAGAGAATATGTTAATAAAACGTGGTTAACAACTCCTGAATTTAGAATCCACAAGGATGATTTAGATGTATGAGATAAGAAGCAGAGGTACCATCATAAACTAACAAGTTAACTGCTCAAGATGAGACACTGATTTCAATTTAAAATTAGAGGAATCGCGAATACTGTTCAGCAGCAATTACAATAATGGAACTACTCTTGGCTGATAGAACCTTATGAGTAGTTGTTTCCCACTAAGCAACATGAGAAGTGTGTAATGGTAGCCATAGAGAGAGTAGTAGACGTCCTTTACATGTTCATGTTTTTCACAATTGGATTTGGGTTTTTCTGTCCATTATACTACCACTACAACCTGCCATCAACCTCCATGATCGTCATATGAGGCAAGAGTAGATTGATCTACTGCAATTACAGGATAGTGGAATTATGTTAGAAGTTTGTAGCATACACATTTACATATCTGATAGAGGAGTGGAGGAGTTTATCAAGATTTGAATTCTTACTAGCATCGTAGTGATCTTGCATTACTTTGATACTTAAAGTGATTGTGAAAACGTCTCTAAATTTTGTTGTAAAAGTCTGGAATTAACAAATGTGAGTGGTCATCCTGGTTTTATTGATGCAATTGAAAGAGATTGCTAATCACGTCATAGGCTTGAGAGATGTCACCCATAGACAAGTTCCTAGATTGTGTCCAAATCTTGTTGTAGGAGACGAAATAGTGGAAGATACCTATCAGGTTGGATTTAATCAACTTCTAAAAAGGCAAGGTCATCAATGTGCTCCCATATGGCTTTGATGGACTTAGGCATCATAGCAGCTCGAATGGATAGGTGTTCTATTCAAGGTTAAAAATTTCGTGCAATGTCGGAATTTTGATTTTTGATCGGAATGATACTTGCTTCGGTATCGTGCCGACGTTTTGATGTATGATTCTAGCGATAGATTAGTTGTTGAAGAAGGAGATGAAGCAAAATGCGAGTAGTATTGAGTTTTGGTAATTATTGGAATTATAAGTTTTGGCCGTTTCGTAAGGCACAATATGAAATTTGAAACCATGTTTTTATTTGACCTGGCTCATGGTTTGAAATCTCGTACCATACTGGGTGATACGGTCGAAACATATCATTCCAATAAATTATCGTAACTCGATACTACTTGACATAAGGAATTTAATATACTAGTCATGTTAATGAGTATTGCATCATACTGACATTTGACACCCCTTGACATGGTATAAAATGAATTGAAATAATGTTTGTTATTTTTTAAATTTTTTTCTGTAAAATACAATACCAAAACTATACCATACCATTCCATATTGCACATAAAGTCCGAAGTTTGGTATATAGTTATGCTCTCTTTTTATCTCCTTCCCTCCAATTCTCTAGCGGCACGGTATGTCGAAACATTGACGCAATACCAAAACAATATCGTCCAGTTAAAATCTAAAACTTTTGCATGCCTCGAGATTTTGGACCTTGGGTCTTCCCATATAATTTCTATGTGGCAATTGTTATGGAACCACAGGATTGGAAAAGCAATGGTAGGGGCATCAAGAAGGTAATTGAGGAATCAAATGTTTTGAATTGAAGGAGCACTAGAAGATTCACTAAACAAGTCAAATATAACAATTTTTTTCTATTTATTTCGGGTCAATGTACAATAACCTAGTTACAATATGGCTGATCTGGAGAAAGTTGGACTTGTGAAACCTCGTGTTTCCTCACAATTGAGTAAGCAAAAAAATAATTGTGGCGCAAGAGGTATGCTTTTGGTGGGAATCAGATCCTTTTAGCACAGAAGAAGAGAGATGCTAATGAGAAGCAAAGGTTGACTGTTGAGTGACAAGAAGAGGTTGAGAGAATGAGGTGGCTTCTAATGAGCAAGAGGTTAACAACAGTTGAGGCAGAGTTCAACCAAGAAATCTTGGTTCTGAAATTATCTACAATTGAGAAATCAAGGCAAGTGATAGAAGCAGCGGAAGGCCTTGAACCTATTGTCGCTTAAGATGGAGGGTGGCTTTCGGTAGATGTAAGAAGTCCTCCAATGAGGGACGATCAGTACTCACTCTGAACCTCATCTTGTGTTGATATCAATCGCGGCAAGGATAAGCTTTGATGCTTCTATGCTTGACAGCAGAGAAAGGAGACTTGAGGCTTGGTAGTTGATCACACGAAGGCTCCTCGATCGAGATTGCATGGTGGGAGAATGACTGGGTTCAACTCTGATTCAATGTTATTATGGAATAATTTAGTTATTAACCTAGGTACTTTCTCTATGCATATTATTAATCAACAAAAATATTGCAAGTAGCCCCCTGATATCAGAAGTAATCACATATTAGGTTCATAACATGTTCAAAAAACATCTATTTCTTTTTGTCCAGAAGTTATCAGGTCCTATATGTCAGCATGTCATTGTGTAATTAGAAGTATAATTATTGGGTTATGGTTGGAGGGAATGTTTTCTATTGACTTTCCACACAGATTGACCAGGAAATTACCAAGTTGGTTAGTGAACAACAGAAAATAAATGCTCACCATGGTCACGTCAAGTCAGAACTGAAGCAACTAGAAAGTGACATTGCTAATGCTACTAAGCAGAAGCAGTCAATCTGTAAAGCTGTTGAAAAGAAGGTTTCTGTTCTAGTCTTATTTTTTTTTTTTCCATTCTCTTCCCATTGACATGTTTTCTGATGTATCCCAGACTTATGTGGACCTGATAGTATTACATTGGATTTTTTTTTTTTCAGGAAAAATTACTTGCAAATGCCCATAACCAAATTGTTCAGATACGAGCTAGTATTTCAATGAAGCAAGCTGAAATGGGCACTGAGCTCATTGATCAACTAACATCAGAAGAAAGAGATCTTCTTTCAAGATTAAACCCTGAAATAACAGAATTGAAAGAGAGGTTACTGGCTTGTAAAAATAACAGAATAGAGGTTTGACAAAATCTTCTAATGTTATCCTTTGATTTTCTCCCTTTCTAAAGTGCATTATCTAATTAGTCATGTTGTCTGAATTGAGAAACTGAAGGAGGAATTGAAAATAAATTTGTCAACAAATCTACTTATTTTTTTTGACTTCTTTATATCATCTCATTAGTCATGTTATCTAGATTGAGACCCGAAAGGAGGAATTGGAAACAAATTTGTCAACAAACCTTGTAAGAAGACTGCAAGAGTTGGAGGGCATAATTTTATCCGCAGATTCTGACACCTTGCCTAAGGAAGCTGAATTGAAGAGGCTGGAACTAAAGAATTCAGAAGTTTCTATTGATAAACTGTACAAACAACTTGAAGGTATGAATTGAAGTTATTTGGCTCCATTTGTTTTGATTTTTGAGGTTTTTACGACTGAAGAAATTGCCTTCAGGTGTTTTGAAAAATATCGATAATCTCACACAGAAGATGTTGGAGATTAAAACTTCAAAAGAAAACCGAAAGGTTAGACATGCTTGCCTTTATGTTGTGTATGTGTGACATTTGCTATACGATACTTGTTTGTCAGATGCTTGAGGAAAAATATGAGCGCACACTTCAAGATGAAGCTAAGGAGTTGGAACAACTTTTGAGCAAAAGGAATATTCTTCTGTCAAAACAAGAGGATTTCATGAAGAAAATCCGGGATTTAGGTTCATTGCCATCTGATGCCTTTGACACGTAAGACCTTTCCTAAAATATGCAATTTTCCTACCTATATTAAGTCCTACCAAAAGAAAAACAACATGAATAGTTATTTTAAGCTGTAAGTGATTTTTTATGACTTCTATTGTTTTAACCGGAATATTATAGCTTAGACAACCAACATAAATCCAATCCTATTGTACATCTTCATTTGTCATATTGCATTTTGGGTAAGTTATATTGTAGCCCTTTCTAGTTTTATGATGTTCCATGTATCCTCCAATCCCAAAATTGCAACTTTAGTCCCTGACTCGAGGGGCATGACAATGTGATGTCAAAAATGACTTGCTATAATTATACTCACCTTAAATCATGCACATAAATGAGTTAAAAGAAAGAAGCAGAAAAAAAATGATTGTTGAAATTTGAATATTGAAAAGTAGAGGGAAAAATTTGAAGATTGTGAAAATATTTCTCATCCTCAAAATTTGGACCTTGACTTCTGATTGCGCCATTGGTTGATGAGGAAATAGGAGATATAATGCCATGATCATGTTGACAGTGGAAGATAAACACAATGGATGAGGGCATCTATGATGCTAGTTGGAGAGGAAGCAAAGTCAACAACTATGATGCAGTGGGAGTTGCTGCTTATGGAAGTAGGAAGTTCCCAAGGTGTCGATTGTAGGATAGTGGTTGGGTGCAGCTGACTACGTTGCTCATCTAGCAGTATCTGTTGTTGGCAGCAACACGGTGGTGAATAAACAGTCTTTGACAAAGAGTAGCTTGATGAATTGGAACACTGTTTACTGGTATGGTGATGAGGTTGCATATGAGGAGATGAGCACAATAGGATCCAGTGAGGTGGAAGTAGGCAAGGAGGTATGATTGTTTGATGAGGTCGTGGTTAGAGCAGATTCAAGATTAGGGTTTCTGATGGTTGTGAAGAGAATAGGGATGGAAGATTAGTGTTTTTTTCTGATGATGGTGGTGCCAGGTGAGGCAAAGCCATTTTTTAGCCTCCTGCTAAAGATATTGGAGAATGTAATGTAGCCGTAGAAGAACACCTGTTTTCATCTCAAGTCGGGAGTGTTTAAATTTTAAATTTTTTATTATTAAAGTTGAAATCTTATTTGATTTACAGGACTTAATAAATACCCTATACTAAAACTACCGGTGTGAGACTGTTCACTACACATGTAACTGATTACTTCTAATGACGCCAACATTGATTACAAGTTTAGCATATAGTAGGCTGACCGTACTAACAATTTTTGATTTGGAGGTTTATGTGGAATAATGCCAAACTCAACTGGGTTCATGCATTCTATTTTCTGTACTCTGATCAGGTTCTTACATTGCCTTTTAACATCTTTATCAGTAAGTGTAGTTTTAAGTAGGTGATCTATATGGGCATCTCTCCGGTTCCCATGTTTGTTTTGTTAATTCATCCATGCTCTTCTGTGACTGGCTACCATTGAATAGTTTGCTGTAGTGGCTCCATGTTATCATACTTTTCCCTACTTGTTTTAGATATAAGAGGAAAAACGTCAAAGAATTGCAGAAATTGCTTCATGTGTGTAATGAACAATTAAAGCAGCTTAGCCATGTCAACAAGAAGGCACTTGACCAGTATATAAACTTCACAGAGCAGCGTGAACAACTACAGAATAGACGAGCTGAACTTGATGCTGGTGATCAGGTATTTTATCTTTGAGTATGTGTTCTGTGTAGAGTTGATTTTTGTTCAACCGGCATTTGAATATTTATCATTCTTGATATTTGCAGAAAATTCGGGAGCTAATTGCAGTGCTGGATCAGCGAAAGGATGAATCAATAGAGAGGACATTCAAAGGTGTAGCAAGACACTTTAGAGAAGTTTTTTCTGAACTGGTGCAAGGTGGCCATGGATACTTGGTTATGATGAAAAAAAAGGTTAATCGTTGTTTATTCTTTATGCGTTAGGAAAATCTATCTCCTACGAGTTTTCATTTGCTCTATAGTTTCTTGTTTCTAGGGTACATATTTGTGCTACTAGCTGTTCCATACTTCATCAATCAGGTTTGATATAGAATGTGTTTTTATTACACAAGTCTCTGCACAACTGATTAAATCTTTTTTATTGTGATCCAAGGGAACCATTCTCATCAGGTTTATTTTAAAAAAATCAATTGTGTGGTTATGTTAAGATGTTTATATTTAATTTCTTTTGATTCTTCTTAAGATTGTAACTTGCAGTATGAGTTGATAGTCGAGTAAGAAAGTAAGAAATGACTTCCCTAGTAAGAATTGACCTCTAAGGGGTCCCTACTCCAATTTTAGTTAAATCATTTTGTGAGCAATTTTCTAGAATGTGCTTGGCTCGTGCTAATGGGAAAGTATATCCATGAATGTAGAATAAGAATGCCACATTACCACATCCAAAATGATTCAGGCTATATTGTGAAATTACCAAGCGTCTTCCATTATTAGTAATCTCTTTTCTATGAAATATAGGAATGATCCCAACCAAGAGATGATTTAGATTATTTTGATGCGTGCATCTTTTGTAAAGAAACTTGGGTGAAAATGTATTTTAAAATATGTTTTGTACTTACTGAATTGTTTCATAATATTATAAAGTACATATTAGATACAATATAAATACAATATAAAACGTTAGCAAAGCTATTAAAAGAAACTATAAACAAAATCCAACTTTTAATTTTAATCATAAAGCCTTACACTACTAGCGACTAAAATAAAAGAAAACACATCATACAAAACTACAGATCTTCAAAAATACTCTAGGAATTATCCTCAGAGCCTCTTTTAATCAAACCTCGGGGCGAAGGATGCTCCCTTGCTGCTTTGGTTGGTATTTAATCATTCGAGGGTTGGGCAAGATGAATAACAATGGAAATACAATATTACAATGATACGACTGTAACAGAATTTCATATTATCACAAGAACCTAAACTTACAGGAAACTAACACATTCTCACCAATATAGATGCAAGTTTGTGGATGCAGAAGAAGGGAAGCCAGACAACCCAACCAATGTTGCAAAAGGAAGGAGTCATTGCTGATAGGGATTTCACTCCCTATCACTTGGTGGAAAGGAATGGCTCGAAGGTGACAATGGAAGATTGGACCACAACAGCATCACCGGTAACAGGCGGTCCCATCTGTACAATAGGTGCATGGACGACACCATGAACAAGCAACTGACAGCAATGATGGAGCTGCATGAAGTGATGTGAGCGCTGACTGTGTGCAACCATGGCAATGTGTAGTAGATGATGTGTCTACAACACTAGCGGTCGTGTGGTTGGATTCATGAGCAAGAATAGGTGAAGGGAGAGGCTGGAGCTTGAGAGAGGAGCTATGCAGATATTGGAGGAAGAGAGGGCTATGGAATCTTGCTGTTGTGCTGAGAAAGGAAGCAAAGAGAGGTTCCTGGGGTTGATATGGCATTGTGTAATTGGAAGAAGGAAGAATGTTGGGGGTTTTAAAATTCCCAAACACTAATCCAACTGAATTCATCCAATTTAGTTCAATTGGGTCCAAATTAGATTCATCCATAAACCTCGGATCTAGTCCCGTTCAAACTGAAACTGAAAATAAATTATATGGTCCCACTGTTAACCAGCCCATCTAACCCCAAAATAACCCCAATTTGAACCAAAAACTATGAAATCAGTTCTTTAATTTAGTTCAGCTGCAAAACCCTATATCTATCAAATCCCTGGTAGAACTTGGAATACAACTATGTTTTGGGGGTACTTAGTTGTTCCATATTTCATCAACCAGGTTTGGTATAGACTGCATTTACTACAAGGATCTTTGTGCAGCAGATTGAATTTTTTCTTAGAGGGTGATCCAAGGGAAACGTTCTCATTGAACTCACTTTAAAAATCCAACCTTGTTATCTTAGGATGCTTATGTATAATGTATGTTCCTTTTTGCTTAGGATTGCTAACTTGCAGTATAAGTTGATGGCTGAGTGAGAAACTAAGAGATGACATCCCTGGTATGAATTGACATCTAAGTTGTCTTTACTCCGATTTCCCTTTATTCATTTTTCAATCATTTTCTTTGTGATGTGTTTGGTTTGTGGTAGTGGGAAAATATTTCCATGAATGTAACATGAGAATGCCACATCACCACATTACAAATGACATGGGTTAACATCTTGTAAAATTGCCAAGCATGCATCACCACTAATTATTTTCTATGAAATATAGGGAAGGATTCCCACCAAAAGATGATTTAGATTACTATGAATACGGAGTGGGCATCCTTTATAGAAGAGCTTAGGGGAAATGTCTTTCAAAGTTAAATTAAGTACTTAACACATTGTTTCATAGCATTATAAATGCATATTTGATATAATATTGATATGATATAATATAATATAATAGTTGTAATAATTAATACAACATCAATTATGATATAATAAAATAATACAATTTCTTAATGTAATAACTTTTATTCTAAAAAATAATAAATATTCTAAATTCTAATATATGTAGAGGTATCAAATGGGTCTAGCCACTCACTTTTGTTATTTGAGATAAAAAGAATTCATACCCTTTATTGAAGAGTAAGACATATTTATATACAAACTAGGGATCTATTTTAGCAAATTATAATTAGGCTAATTGACAATTAGCCGAATTGACATATATATATATATATTAACTAATATATACCGATAATATGATAACTAATATATACAAATATGGTAACTAATATATCCAGATAATACTCCCCCTCAAGCTGGAGCATAGATATTAATCATACCCAATTTGTTACAAAGATAATCAACCCGAACCTCATTTAAAGCTTTTGTAAAGATGTCCCTTAGTTGTTCTCCAGTCTTCACATATCCTGTAGAAATCAAGCTTTGTTGAATTTTTTCACGAACAAAATGGCAATCAATTTCAATGTGTTTACTTCGCTCATGAAACACAGGATTCGATGCAATATGAAGAGCAGCTTGGTTATCACACCACAGTTTTGTTGGTAATGAATTTTTGAGTCCTATTTCAGTCAAGAGTTGATATATCCACTATCTCGCACACAGATTGTGCCATAGCCCTATATTCTGACTCTGCACTAGATCGTTACACAACGTTTTGCTTTTTACTCTTCCATGAGACTAAATTTCCCTAGACAAAGATAAGTAGATCTTCTATCCATTTTGGAACCTGCCCAATCTGCATCTGAAAATCATTCAATATGAGTGTGCCTATGATTTTCATATACGATACCGTCCGGGTGCTCCCTTCAAGTAACGCAAAATTTGCTCTAACGCTGCCCCAATGATGAACAGTTGGAGATGACAATACTAACCGAATATGCAATATCTGGACGAGTCACATTAAGGTAATTCAACTTCCCAATCAACCTTCGATATCTCTTAGGATGTTTAAATAGTTCCCCATCTCATGCATGCTCCGAGTCATTGGAGCACTACAAGGCTTTGCCCCTAATTTTCCTGACTCAGTTAATAGGTCGAGGACATATTTTCTCTAAAATAGAAATATACCTTTTTTACTTGTAACTTCAACACCTAAGAAATACTTTAGCACCCCCAAGTCTTTCGTGTGAAACTGAGTATGAATGAAAGATTTAAGAGATGAGATTCTTATAGTATCATTTCCAGTGATAACAATATCATTCACATACGCGACTAACAGAATGATGCCAGCTCTTGATTGCTTGTAGAACATAGAATAGTCAAACTTGCTTTTCATCATATCAAAATTTTCAACAACCTGACTAAATTTTTCAAACCAAGCACGAGGACTCTGGTTAAAACCATACAAAGATTTTCGAAGACGACAAACTCATCCTAACTCCCCTTGAGCAACAGAACCAGGAGGTTGCTCCATATACACTTCCTCCTAAGGATCACCATGACGAAAAACATTCATGATATCAAGTTGATGTAAAGGCCAATGATGAGTAGCGGCCATTGAAATAAACAATCAAACAAATGTCAACTTTGCAATAGGAGAAAAAGTGTCAGAATAATCCACACCATAGGTCTTAGCATATCCTTTAGCGATAAGACGGGTTATTAATCTAGCAACTAACTCATCCGGATTGACTTTAACTGCGAATACCCATTTGCATCCAATAGCTCATTTCCCTAAAGGTAGATCAACCAAGTCCCAAGTGCCATTGTCATCTAAAGCATTCATCTCCTCTATCATTGCAACTTTCCAATCAGGATGAGATATGACCTCACGGACAATTTTAGGAATAGAGATAGAGTCAAATAAAGCAATAAAAGAACAAGAGAAAGATGACAAGCCGTTATACGAAACAAAAGAAGAAATAGGATAAGTACATTGACGTTTACCTTTGCGTAATGCAATAGGAAGATCATCGTTTAGGACTGGATCTGATGACGAAGTAGTAGGTGCAGGACATGAATCAAGAGGTTGACGCTTGGAGTAGACTTGAATAATAGGAGGCTTGATAGGAGCCTGTTCCGAGACGGGTGCGGAGGATGTGATAGAATACACCAACAAATCATCATCCTCCCTTTGCTGAGTCGGAATAGGTGAGGACGGGAAATAAGGTGTGTCTTCCATGAAAGTAACATCAATTGAGACAAGATATTTGTTAATACTGGGACAATAATACCTATAATCTTTTTGAAGACGAGAATAACCAAGGAAGATACACTTCAAAGACTTGGGATCTAATTTAGTAACATGCGGGCGAACATCCCGAACAAAACAAGTGCGACCAAATATCCTAGGGTTAATAGGAAACGACTTATTAGGAAAAAGGATTTTGTAAGGGATCTCACCGTGAAGAACTGTGGATGACATGCGGTTAATGAGAAAACATGTTGTAGAAACTGCATCAGCCCAAAAAAGTTTGGGAACATTCATTTGAAATAAAAGGTCCCGTGTAGTTTCAAGAAGATGTCTGTTTTTATGTTCAGCCACACCATTTTGGGATGGAGTATCAACACAAGAGGTAGCATGTCATTCTAACTCATATAAGATTGGAATAAATCAGACATATATTCCTTGGCATTATCACTTCGCAATGTATGGTTGAACACATTGAACTGGTTTTAATCTCAGCACAAAAGGCACGAAACAGAGAAAATATTTCAGAACGATTTTTCATTAAATATATCCAAGTTACACGAGAATAATCATCCACAAAAGTAACAAAATACCTAAAACCAGGTTTAGACAAAATAGGACAAGGGCCCCAAATATCAGAATGAACTAATTCAAAAGGAATAATAACACGTTTATTTACTCTAGGACTTGAACTAAGATGGTGATGTTTTGCAAACTGACACGACTCACAATCTAATGAAGACACCTTACCATATTGTGGACAAAACTTTTTGAGCAAAGTAAGAGATGGATGTCCCAACCTACAATGAGCCTCGAAAGAAGAAGTGACACTCGAGCAAGCAAAAAAAAATTAAGAGTGGTGTGTCAAGAATGTAGAGGCCTCCAGACTCATGTTCTTTACCAATAATTTTCTTCGTCAAAAGATCCTGAAATAAACAATGATCAGGGAAAAATGAGATGCAACCGTTAAGATTACGTGTTAGTTGACTGACAGAGAGTAAATTAAAAGATAAATTAGGTAAAATGTAAAACAAAGGACAGATGAAGCAAAGGGGTAGGGTTGATTGTGTTGACCCACGAACACAAGATTAAAGTAACGGTAGGAGTTAGCTTTGGATTGAAAAGTAGAAAATATACTAGAATTACCTGTCATATGATCCGTGGCACCAAAATCAATGACCTATTTGGAGGATGAGGAAAAAAGACGTGTTTTGTTTACCTAAATCAGCAATAGCCGTGACAGAGGGAGATAAAGACTTGAGTGATTCATATTTTGAGAACTTTACAAATTCATCTGCAGAGATAAGGACCGATTTATCAAAGACATCATTAGTAGATGCAATATGGGCCAAGTGTTTTTGTTGATTTTTATATTGAAGTTTTCTACACTCAAACTTCGTATGGCCGGGCTTACGACAGTAGTTGCAGACAATACCACTTGAATTCGACGTTCGGGTTTCGAAGTCCTGTGAGCCACCTCCTTTGTTTCTATTGTAACTAGTTGATCTTCCGAGCACATTATTAGTATTGTGACTCACCAAAGCACCACTAAGCAAATTGGATGTATTACTTTTTGTACAGAGAACATGACTTAATATATCCTATAAAAATGAGACGTCATAACTAGATACAACTTGTGATTTAGCAGACTCAAAGTAAGAAAGGCCAATGAGGAAACTCATGATAGTCATCTGCTCTCGTTGGCGTTGTTGAACCTTCACATCAGGACTAAAGGGCAACAACATATTAAACTACTCATACGTCTTCTTGAATGTCATAAAATAATTAATTAGAGGCTAATCTTGTTTTTCCACATGATAAAATGCTTTGCAAACCTCATACATGCGAGAGAGATTCCCTTTTCCAGAGTACAAAAATTTCAAGTAATCCATTAGTTCTTTAACGAATTCACAGTGATTGATTAAACCAATTACCTCACTATCAATACAATCCGAATCTGAAGAAACAAGC
The DNA here is from genome assembly GCA_038050645.1 of Hedychium gardnerianum. Classification (NCBI taxonomy): domain Eukaryota; kingdom Viridiplantae; phylum Streptophyta; class Magnoliopsida; order Zingiberales; family Zingiberaceae; genus Hedychium; species Hedychium gardnerianum. The sequence goes on from JBBUKS010000060.1 coordinate 7,420,881, forward strand.
GAGCATCCTCTCTAAGCCATGTCTGCTTCGAATCATCTTGAGGGTCATCAGACCATCTTTATCAATACTTTATAGATAAAGATGAATTGTCTTACTCCAATCCAAATAGTTCGAACCATTTAGTTTATAGTCCGTGATTTTGGACATTACAGGCACCACATCCGTCACAATAGAAGGCTTATTTTCAGCCATAAGATTTTATCCCAAAATATGTGAAATAAGAAGGAAAGAAAACTTCTCTGTTTTTTGCCGAAGGAAGATCAAGATGTGGCTGCGGCTGCTCGGACGGACCACGTTGTTGTCGATTTTCAGGAAGATGCTGAGGACTATGATCGATGGTTGGAGCTGCTGGAGCTGCTGGAGCTGCTATGGCTGGACTACTAGCTGCTGCAGCTGATGCTGCTGGAGCTGCGGCAGCTGATGCTGGAGCTGTTGTGGTTGGAACAGTGCGGCGGAAGAGGACGACTGGATCTGCCGTGCAAAATCGGTGCAGCAACAAAACACAAGTGTCCCGTTCCGAAATGGAGAGGAAGGATTGCCTCTTTTTTACATTGACCTTCGCCTTTTTTTTCCTTTAGCTCTTCCTCCGCCTGCTTTTGCGTCCCCTTTGATGACAGGAGCAATCAAGCAAAAGCAGAGAGCAGATGAATCTCCAACCCTAGCGATGGAGAACACGAGGAGAAGAACCCAAACAGATTGAAGTGAAGCAAAACTGCTCGGATCAAAGGGGGAAACAAAAGAGGGCCAGATCGCACTCGTCACAGGCAATGAAGCGAAGGGAGAGAGATGCAGTGAAGCAAAAGGGTAGCGAAACGGAAGAGGCAAGCCGACACCCCAGTCATCGACGAGTCAAGTTGAGAGGTAAAGAGCAAAAACCAGACGAGATTGCGATGGCTATGTGAAGGTGGCGACGATGACGACAAAGAGATAAACCCTAATTTCGGATCTCTCATTGCTCTGATACCATGTTATTTGAGATAAAAAGAATTCATATTCTTTATTGAAGAGTAAGGCATATTTATATACAAACTAGGGATCTATTTTAGAAAACTATAATTAGACTAATTGACAATTAGCCTAATTGATATATATATATATATATATATATGATAACTAATATATCCCGATAATTAAAAGATCATGATGTGAACGGTTTGAAAGAAGAAAAAAAGTCAATATGAAATTAAATCAAACTAGATAACTTAAACCTAGGCTATCATAAAGAAAGATGGAACTCATGTTTCTTTTATTTAAAAAAGAATCACTTGTATAATAATAGTTGACAAGGGATAAAATCACTAAGCTGATAGAGATGTAAATGACCAAATCTTACCAGACTATTATAAGAATAGAACTCATATTGACAATTATGGCAAAGGGTAAAACATAGTATACCAGCTAACTCTTGGAATATAGCTCAGATCTCGATTGGGAATATAGCTAAAGAAGATCTAGTCAATGAGAGTTCGGTCAATTGGGGTTTCAGTTAAGTTGGACCCCTACGAACTGATCTAATTCAACCAAGTGGTTAGAGTTCGACAAGGGAATCACAATTCTTTATACTGAAAGTAGTTAAGTTGAGGTGAATTGGCTAGCTCTCTAGATGTGACTAAGTTTCTAGATTTGGTTGGTGGAATGAGGTGAGAGTTGGAGTTACCTTGGTTTAAGGTGAGTTTTTGAGTAGGTGGGCTAAAGTGAGATTAGAGACATCCAAAGTGTCTCAACTTGACTGCCCTATGTTTTGTCTGTCGCCATCTCATTCTTACTGTTGGTCAGGAGCTCCTTTTATAAACCTAGAAGCAAGTGCCCAACTGATAGGGGGTGTCCACATGGGAAGACCCTACTAGCAAGCAAAATAAACCGGCGCCAAGCTCCAAGTTGACAGATTTAAATATACATGGTTGATCCTGTTCCCACTGTGATCAATTCCAAAGTGCGTGTCTTCCCTTTAACCATCCATAATTAGTGTGAAACTTTACCCACGTTAATTGCTTTCGTATTAGATTTCATGAAGTAGAATCTTGACACCAATTCTTTCTTGATTCCCTTGTCATTTATTTCTCTAGAGCATAGCCCCTGCCGATGTTTTCTCTTACTTCACATGACACCTAACTCTATAATTAGGTAGTTCGCAGAGATACTTTTATATTTCCTAGCCGATCAAACTCTCCGCTTTACTTTTCTCGGCTCAACACTACTTGTGGTCTCCAGAACATCATCTCCACCTCAGTAAGAACTCAATATTGTTTTGCTTTGTTACATTGCAGATTTGGCCCAACCTTACTTCTCAAAGCCTGAGAAATTTCGGCCTTCAAACTCTTAGTTACCACAGCTGTGTCCTTTCCACCTTCACTAGAACCATATTCATTTCAACTGAACTACCTTGCTTTACCTTTCAGGGGAACTGAATCAAACTTGGGCAAACTTTTTTTTCAGGCTTCCACCTCTGCGGCTCTGCCTAGATGGAACGGCAAAGACCTCTTTTGGCCCAGATGGGCTACTTAGCCAAGCTAAAACAACTAGGTGTGAGTGGGAGAAAGTTCATTCAAAACAATCCGCCACCACTAAATCAAAACTGCAGAAGATTAGGGAGAAATCCAAGATGGCGAACTCCTTTATTTTGCATGCCCCCTCTTTAACAAACAGAGCTTCCAATCCTCCTCTTGTTTGCATTATCAATCTCTGATTTCCCCCTAACCCCTTAGTTTTCTCAAAATTTTAGCAGCACATGGTGGTTCTCCAGATAAAGGTTAATCCTTTATGCTCTGTTTCCTTCGAGGTGCGGTTTGAGGAGGGAAAGGAATCTCTGCGGAAAATAAATCCTTGGAGCGGAAGAAGAGAAAAGAAATGGGAAAGAAGGGGAGAGAAAACAATCCGCAGGGAGAAAGAGGGAAAGAAAGGAGGAAAGTAAAAAATCAGCGTGCTCTCACGGGAGGCCAGCGGCCGCGCAGGGCCGCCCTCACGGTGCCGTGCGAGGCGGCTGCTCGGTGCCACTCGACGAGAGGCGGGCAGCCGCGCGGTACCACCCGCGCGAGCCGGACAAGAGCAGCCCCTTGAGTTCCTTCTAGATGGATCTGTAGAAGTTGGCAAGGAGGTATTCGGTGGCGTCGGGGCAGTTAAAGCCGTCGTAGATGCCAACGAACACCCACCCATGCTGCTCCGACATGATCACGTGTGTTTGGTCCTCGCCAGCCTTCTCCTGCGCCCAATGCGTGTGGGCGTTCGCGCCGTCGTACAAATCGGATTCGTTGCCAATGGAGTCAAAGGTGATGTGCTCGTTGCCACTGCTGTGGATGGTGGTCGAACTGCTGCTGGATTCGGTGGCGGAGACTAGATAGGCAGCTTCTTTGACGGCAATCATGGTCCGAGGTGGTTCCTTCAAAGGATTGGAATCGGGATTAGCTTCAGGTGTTTGTGCGATATAGATGAACTTGGAGGTGGCGTGGGCTATGCGTTTGGTGATGCAGCGGAGGAGATTGCGTCGCTAAAGGTCGGTGACGCGCTGGGACAGAGTGTGGTAGTTGTGACCAGAGGAGGAGGTGGAGGGGCAGCGATCAAGGTGGCCTGAGTGGAAGTCGCGATCGAGGGGGCCAGAGAACGATCCCGACAACCAGGGTTGCAGGGGAATCGAGGAGGAGCTCTCGAAGGAGGCGGAGATGCGAGGACGGACGATGGCTTTCCTCCCGATTTGGGAAGATGAAAAAAAAGCCAAAAAAATGATCCGCGGATGGATTCATGAATCCATCCGTCCATTATTTAATCCATCATTCTCGTGAAGTAAACAGCGGAAAACTAACTTTCCTTAATTCTTAAATCTGACCTCCCAAGTAAACAGGACATTAGGGATTGAAATCACATACCTCTTTCATCAACGGCACTGAGCTTGCTTCATCAGAAAGTGGTACAATATATCACATCACACTAAGTGGAAGGCAAAGTGCTTCATCAAGACATGGAAGAGGAAGTATTTCTTTGTTGCCCACCCTTCTTGGTAGATACCTCAACTCGGTGGTCTTTCTAACACGCCATTCAACATCCCCCTAGCTTAACCTAAAAACTGTAGGATGCTAAGTTGTTGACCAAAGTCATCAGCTGTGCATTTCTTAATGAACTAACTAAAAAAACTCACTTCTGTAGGATTTGAAGGCTCCACAGTTTTAAGTCCTATTCTGAAGTTCACTTTACATATTGCTTGCCTATGAACACTTTTCATTTCACCTCTTCTGCAGATATGAATGTAAACTTTGTTGCATACTTTGGCAAGGGTTCCCTTGAGCAAGCCCTGAATTCTTGAAGGGAGTTGTGTCCGCCCCATTACTATAGACCCTTAGGGTTCAAATCCCACTGCGTCATGCCAGGGTCGAACATGGCCTAGTTCTGTTGGACCTTTTTTCCATGTTGGGTCAAGCACAACATGAGAAAAGAGGTATGTTCTCCACCCAACGAGTTCATCCATTCAACCAAATTAGCCCGATCCCAAATTTGTGCAACTTGGGTCCAGGCCTATAAGCCAAGTTTACTTTTTTATAAAAAAAATACTAGAATTCTAGAAATCAGAAAAGAAATTCTAACAATTTCATTAATATATTTGCATAATTCCATCTTCAGTTTCGAATAATATTAATATTTACATCTCAAACTATAGTACATATCAATTGTTAATATTTTATAAATAATTGTTAAATGACATAGTGAAGAAGAAAAAGAATATATATCTGATTGATAGACATTCGACCTTCCATGTACTTTGTGTGTTGCATTGCAACTTCATGTGATGCACTACTATATTTTTGCAACTTTTCCCCATAATTACATCTTAAGTTTAAGTTTAGTATAGTATGAATATTTATATCTCAAATTTGGTACAACACCAACATAGTAATTGCCTGCCCTCCATAAATAATTATTAGAATGGTCTAATGGAGAAAAAAAGATTATATATTTGATTCATAATCATTCAGCCTTTCATACACTGTGCATGATGTATTCTTGATGTACTGACATTTCATGAGAAGCACTACTGTGAGTTTGCAACTTCTGCCTTGATCTAAAGGAGGTATACACCAACGACAAATTCATAGAGTGGTTGGAGGGTGAGGTTGCTTCACAAAAGATTTTGGGCATGTTTGTGCAACTCCAGGAACAGTAATGTGGGAGGTGAAGAGATAGATCGCAGGTCTTCAAAGAGGAGGATATCAGGCTCAAGAATTGTTTTTAAATCGATGAGCGTCCTTGTGTTTTATTATCTATGCGGTTTTGAATTTAATGATCGATCACATTGATTTGGATGTTCTGAGATGCACTCCAAACATGCAAATCAACATAATCGATTATATGCCCTGTTTGGCCTGACCCCAACTTGGGCTATACCTACGACGACCAGCAAGTCAAGAAGTCATGGCCCAGCCTAACCCGCTGAAAGTGTCGAGTCAGGGCATGTTGCAGACAGCTATGCCTATTTAGCACCTCTACCCACGGCTAGCCAAATCATCAAGGCTAAACTATCCTTCTGTCACAAACTCTCTTGGTCAGAAAGTCTTCTGGACCTACTAGTGCCGCTAAATTTGCCCAACTAAAATCTTAGCCACCATGAAGAGGCCCACCTTCTTTAGAGATATAAGAAACACAACACAATCCAAACTCAATGAAAACCAAAGACTGAATTAGGATCGGAGTTACCATCAAAGCACAAGAAATCTTAGACCTAAGAGGCTTCTAAAGATTCAAGCAGAGAATCAACCAAGGTAAATCTAGCTGCAAATGTAACATCAACCCTTTTCGAGAATCCCACAATTGAGTTGTGTTTGACATGCGAGACTGCCTTCCCAAGCCTAAAGGTGACATAATTTGGGCTCACTGGGAGATGATGCTAAAGAACACTAGAAGAGCTCCAAGCTAACTTAGAGTTACCTACATGGTGTCATGGATCTCAACTTAGCTGTCAAGCTCCATTGTCTTAACATCTCCAAGCTAATTATGAAATATCTTGTTGCCATCTCTTTCCATTTCAAAAATAAAAATAGGTATTATTTCACTATTTTATCATATTTTCATTTTTAAAAATAAAAAGACCCCAATATTCACTCCACTTTGCAAAAAAAAAGAAGTAGTGAGACATTAACATATATTTTTCTTATGAATGGATGTTACATAATATGTGTATGAATATATTAGAATTCAAAAAATATTGTAAACTAGAGATCTTTCAAACCAATTCCATGCATTTTTTTCAATTGAACCTTATGATTCAAAAGATTAATACCATAAATTCTGATAACACTACTCTAATACCTTGCGTTTAAAATTAAAAACTAAAAACAAAAAGTGAAATAGATAGGAGCCTCAGTTTCACAACCTTGCTATATGCTAATACAATCAAGGTTAAAGAAATTCCCCTGAAATAGGTACCTATATTTTAAGCCCTTTAGGCTTTGTTCACAACAATTTTAAGGTTGATGCTTCATTATGTCTGGTCTGAAAAGCATGTACTAGAGATATGGTGAAATAAGATAGTTTTAACCATCTGTTCAAAATATACAAGTGAATTAAAAAAAATGACTACAAAGAGAAATTAGACATCAGGTTATCCCAATCTAAATATAATTTGACTATCAAAGTAACACAAAATGATCATGAAATACTAGTTATTCTAAGATATCTAATGTGATCCAACACGTGATATGATGACCAATAACAAAATAATTATATCACTCTAGAGTAGATAATATCAGCAAGCCAATATATTGATGCATGAGATAATAATATGAATCCCCTTCAGAAAAAAAAAATCTTAAAAGAAAGTTGGAAACATGAAGGAATGATTTATGTAAACAACAGAACCCCAAGGTGATGTCTTTAGAAAAGTTAGAAGAGGTAAATGGATAATGATGCTCTCTTGACAGGAGATTATAGTTTCTCTCTCTTAATTTACCTTCTTCCTTTATGACTTCAGTGCAACTTACCTTTACTATATAAAGTGTTGTCTTTAGAGAAGATTAGAAGAGAAATACGAACAATGATCATCTCTCCATTACAGATTATAGTTTCTCTTTCTTAACCATCTTCTGATATGACTTCATACTTATCTCTACTACCGCCCAACTGATAGATCTTCCACGAATGGCTAACGGAATGTCATTGTGCTATTTTCTTGTCCCATTATCCTCGAGAGATAGATATATAGAAAGAGAAACTACTCCACGAAAGACAAAACTGTGGAAAGAGAATCGACCTTAGCGTAGTAATCCTTCCAGACACGCCGAGCGATCTGATGACCGCCCAAGTCAAAAGCCTTGAACTTGATCTTCCCGATGCTAAGCTCCTCCGATGTAGGATATTGCGTCGGCTGGTGCTGAACCAACCTCTACATTTCAAACCAACACAAATCCAAACCAAACACCAACAAATTAAAGCGAAACAGCCACCAAAAAGAAATCTTGCAAAAGGAAATCAAAGGGATCCGACCTCATCCTTGAGCATGTGAAGCAGCGTGGTCTTCCCGGCGTTGTCCAAACCCAAGAAGAGGATCTTAGCTTCCTTCTGCCACAGTCCGAGAGAGGCAAGGACGCCGTAGAACCAATCGACAAGGAACATCGTGGCCGGCGAAGAAGAACTCGGCGACGAGATCTACCAAATCAAAGAAAAGGAAACCAAACCCTAATAAACAAGTAGGAAAGGCTCGAATCGGTAGGAAGACCGAGACGAGGAGATACTTAACGAACCTTCCTAATGAAATAAATAAATTATTTAACTATTTATGATATAAAAAATACCGAGAAAAATTTTCTTGCCAAATTCTTATTATTTCTTGTCAAAATAATAAGTAATTTTTTTCGGCATTTTACTTACCTATTTCACGTAATTTTGATAATTCCTAAAACACATATCACATTAATTTATTTTCAATACATTTAAAAATTTATTATTTTTAATTTATGTCGTTGAATTTAAATATGAAAATATAAATATATTATAAAAATTTATAAAAATATATTAATTTTAATTTAAAATAATTTAATATTTTTTAAATTTATTAATCAGTTTCGGATGAAATTAATTTATATTATTTAAAATTTTAAAATTTTAATATTTTTTGAATAAAAAAGTTATAAAAATTCATTGGTAGTATTGATTAGCGAATATCATTATCTTATTATCTTATGTCTTATAACAAGTTTACAATAAATTTTATAAGTATTTAAATTCACTCTTCTCAATATATTTATAATGTATCCTAAATTAATTAATGGATTTAAGAAAATTTTGAATTATTTTAAATTAAAATTAATGTACTCATATAAACTCAAATCTAAAATATAATACATGTTTTTAAAATTATAAAAATTAAATACGTGAAATAGAAAATATTGAAACTTCCTCCGGCGGTTAAGTAAAATGTCAGTTTTTTCATCTTGTGAAAAAATTATTGTTTAATATTTCATCGAAATTGTAAATTTTCAGACAAACCATTTGATTTTTCAGGTTAGCTGATTCTTTGAAATGGCATTTCCTTTGAAAGTTTTATGTTCATTTAGAAAAGTCAACAATGATATCAGTCAATTCCTTTGAACTTAGAAATTGATTTCTAAAAGTCAAACCTCTATTTAGTTGTCGAGAAAATGAGTTATTTATTCCCAATTAGCACCGTCGGTTTTCCAAAATTACAAATGGAAATGAATTTGAACAAAACTTCTCTAGTTAGGTAATTTTTGAAATGGAAGGATGTAATGTGAAAAAAGTTTAAGTGAGCATCGTTGGCCAAACAACGAAACATGTGCATTTTATATATTTAAAAATTAAGAGGGCACTTTAAAAAAAAAACAAAAAAAAATAATCTACAATACGATCTTCCTGATTTTCTTCTATGAACTAAGGAGCAAGCGTACAAGCTTCCATGTCTGATTTCCTAAGAAACTTGGACTGGAATGAAGATTGAGGTAAGCAATGAAGTAGATACCAAGAAAGCCAAAGAAAACAGCAACAAGGTTACAAGTAAAATGTCGAAGAAACGTTGATGCAGATACTACTACATGTAGTTCACAACAGTATTCAGGGTAGGGCACTTCACATTTATGTAAAAACATTCGAAAAAGTGACATCGGAATTATAGCCATGCCCCCTTCAACATTTTCATAGATTGGGGTAAATGTATGCAATTTGAGATTAGTTTCGTGCCAAGGTTATGCCTCACTTGAAAAAGATCACAATTAGTGAACCATGTAACCATAGGAACTTGCCTGTGGATTATGAGTAGTCGTATAACGAGATGCTCTTGTCATCGGATACACTGGCAAGTCGTCCCACACGCACACCTGTTCCTCCAGGAGGACGGAATGCCACGCCCCACACAGCATCTGAATGGCTTGCCATAGTCTGGACAGCAGACCTCATGCTGATATCCCATAGCTTAACAGTTCGATCGCTTGACCCTGTAGCTATCGCTGCACCATCTGGACTAGCATCCACGCTGAGGACCCAGCTGGTGTGTCCTGACATTGCTCCAGCCATATTCTTGCCATCGGCATCATACATGTGGATGTTAGTATCATCGCAAGCAGTAAAGAGCACCCGAGGATCAACTGGGGAGAAGACCATGGACCTCACTGCCATGCTATGGCCTTCAAGATGGTGAAGGAACTTAGCTCGGTTAACATCAAACACAGCGATTGTCCCATCCATAGATCCACAAGCTAATCTTTTACCATCAGGACTCCAGGCAACAGAAAGGATAAATTTGCCGCTGCCAGTCTTATCAGGCCGGGTGCCTTCTGGCCGTGGAACAGCAAGGGTAGCAACAAGTTCCCATGTTGAGGTATCCCACAACTTAATTGAACCACTGCCACCTGCAGCAACTGCCAGGATGGTGCCCTGAAAGGGGTAAACGAATGAGATACTCTGTGCAAATTCTCTAAATATTCCAAGTATCAATCATAAACAGGATCTAAGTATATAAAATTATTCATATTGCCCAATGAAGGTTCGTCAACAAATAACCTAAAAGAGCCATCTATACATCCCAAGGATGTATAAACACTTCAATTATATGACAAAGCACCTAATTTCACATATATTCTGCATGTGGTAGAGAACATCAGGTGAAAGAAGTTCCTTCAAAAAAGTAAGCAAAATTGTTTCAGCTTCATTAATCTTACAGCAAGATAAGGGGTTTCTCCATGTCTTATATAGTTCATATATCAAACATAGTCCCAGACCAAGCATCGACTCGAGAGAGGATTCAGGTCATTAGCTCAATGGTCAGACCAATGGATTAACAATTGATCCTCATGTCAACCTCTGCATCAACTCAGTTGAATAACTAGTCCAACTAACCTAGGTTGATGGTCACAAGGAAGATAGAGAAATACAAAAATACACTTCATGTAAATATAAGAACGAGATTACTTGACAAGTTGCATCTTTTTGGTTGTAGAAAACAAAATGATGTTAGATCAATATTCTAGAAAATAGAACCAGTGGTGCAAAGTAAGAAAAGATAGATGGATATAGATACTTGAATAATTATACCATGACTTATAAAGATTTGGAGTGTAAATGTGTGAACAACTACATTTTCCATTTCTTTTGTTATTAGTAATCCTAATAAATTAAGGGTAGACAAACCCCAACCAAGTACTAACACTAACTATAGTCCTAATCATATGCCCTCACATTTTCATGAATTGTCAAACAAAATTTACTAAGCATAACAAACATGCATTATTGCTTTTTAAGTAAGCCTGATGGAATGAACCAGACAAGTATGTTTTATTCAGGAATATTCAACTTCAGACTCGTCAATATTTTGATGAAACAAGTATTATCGTAAGAAAAAATTCATGCAAAATCACGGAAATTAATTCTTTCAGCTTTGGTTGTGCAAAGTGGAGGTTGGACATCCAAGAGGTCGAATTAGGGAGGAAATGTGGCAGGCAATGATTTTGCAGTGTGGATGTTGGAAGTCCAGTGAAGTTGCATCAGAGTAGTATGGATGGTGACTCTACGTAGTGTGGAATGCTAGATTTCGAATGAGTCAAATGGGAGGACGCTCGTGTGATGCGAACACCAAAGGATAGATGTCAAAGAGGTAAAATCAAGGGAAGAAATTAGGAGGAGGGACAATTGTCAGAGGGGTCAAATCGGGGAAGAAAGGCATTGTGAAATAGTTGTGCAGTATGGATGCTAGACACGGAGGTTAGAGGATTGAAGAAGGGAAGGGGCAATGGTTGTGCATTGTTCATGGTGGAAAATTGGTATCATGTGAGTGCGATATTATGAGTGGGATGAGTGTGTGGAGTTGTAGGGTTTGGATTTTGATGACATAATTTTCCATTAGTTAAATAACAGCATTGGTTGGTGGTATGACTATACTGGATGTGACTGGCTTTCCCAATTCACTCAAAACTTGGCCAGGTCAGCCATTTTTCCTAGGCCAAATGCTTTCAACAGTTTGACATGACTGGACTATATATCGGTTCCGAGTTTTCCCTGGTTGATACAGTTTTGATTCATCGAGTATAAAATTGAGTCACTATATTTTATTATTCTGTATGTGCAAGTGATATTTACAGGAGTTTTTATAAGTTGCTCAAGTTAAAAATTACAATGAAACAAAGTATATTTAATAGTTCATTTGGTACATACACTCAGTGGCTCACACTTTTATACGACATAAAAAATCTTTCATATCACAAAGATTTTACCTTCTACTGGGATGGAGTCATGGAGGTTGCTGTTATCTAACCTAAGCGTGTCATGGTGTTTTAACAAGAATACATTGTAAGAACAAAAATCAAAAATCAAAAAAGAAACAAGTAAACAGAAATTTCAACTTTATAGAAAAGCATACGATCGGTAATCCAATGTGTTCGGAACTAATATGACTCCAAATTGGAAATACATAACCCATCAGATTTGTGTTTGGAACCTTCATAGAAAAACACAATCAGTAATTCAATATGCAAGGCGCTAACGTCATACTTTATGGTACTTTAGGAAACTGACATGTATAGCTTCAGGATGAAGATGAAACTCACAATGCTCATGATTACGACTCAAATCCAAAAAATATTTTCCAACAAAACCCATACAATATCAGCATCTAACCATAACAAGTTCTGAGAATGAATACTAAAATATAAACAAATGTTGCAAACTTGTACTGTCAATGAAAACAGTAGAACAATTTACTTTTGTGCAAGTTTGACTTCAAACTGTAAATCATTTAAATCGTTAATGTTAAAATTAGCAGAAGAATCCATAAAAGATATTCCTCATTATGGTACCACGTTAATACATCCTTAAATATCCATCGGCTTATTTATCTACCATTACAAGCTTCACTATTTACTGACTAAGGTTTCTTCATCACTTTTTTCAACCTATCACCTACGTCAGGAAAAGGAAGAAAAATGGGCTGCTTTTCTGCACGTCATGAGGTTAGCAAACTAGGTACCTATTCAATATTCATTAATAGTAAGACAACAAAAAACTGATGTGAATAAGTGCAACAACAAATACGCAAAATCTCCCCGTTCTCAGGGTATAAATATAGAGACAATTTTACGAAAATTAAGGCAAAATGGCACTCACCTTATCGGCATCCTATGTCATATACTATTATAATGATCCCTAAAAAAATGTGGTTGCAATAGGAACGCACATCTGAAACCCTGAGAGCATAAGAAGTTGTTGAATCACAAGTCACCATAAGATTGTCCATTGGTTGTCATGTATTCAGACATGCAGCAACACAAATGTCTCACCGGGAAATTAATCCAGCAAACCATCATGAAACACAGGAAGGAATTTCAGATCTAGGTTATATGTTGGATGTTAATGATATATTACGAATGTCAGTAAATCATTTACTACTGGTACATGCTGGAGTTAAATAGCTTACTTAAGACTGTTATCCTAGTGCGTGCTCGATAGTCGATACATCGTAGATATTCCTCAACAAACGCCAGAGGATTGTTTGCAACATTATTTCCAGAAACGATCAAAGAAGCATAATGAACTCAGAAAAATTAAACTGATCAAAGTTGAATAGGAATGGCAGGAACGCAATGACGGCCTCACCTTGGGGTCAAACTGCATACTCCAGATCTCAGATGGAGTCGACTCGAGGGTGGCAATGGAAGCATACGAGTCAACTTCGAAGACGCGGATAAAGCTGTCCATCGAGGAGGAGGCCGCCACCGCGCCGGAAGGGTGCGCCGCGACGGCCACCACCCCAAGTGAATGTCCCTTCAACGGCGCTCCGACACAGACGAGCTCGTCCGGGCGCCACAAGCGCAGCGTCTCATCGAGCGACCCAGTCAGTAGGAGCGCCGGCCTCTCGTTCGTCGCCGGGATCCACGCCGCCGCCCATATGGACTCGTCATGGGCGTTCTCCACCGACTTCAGCCCCGCCAGCTTCATCTCGCCTACGAAAAAGATCGAATCAATGGTTTTGGCACGAAAGAAACCCTAATTTTTAGCAGTGAAATTTTGAGTGGTAAACCCCAACGTCTAAATGGAGCCGCTTCGAAGGGATCAGGTGTTGAGCACAGGACATCGTCCATCAGAGATAGCAACCAATCAAAATTCAAAAACTCAAATGAGAAATATGCAAACAAACAAAATGGAGATTTACTATTTGGTAATATAATTTTATTTATTTATTTTTTCTTTTATAGAGCATAATAATGGTCTCTGTTTATTATGATCATGAATAAATCATACGTTCGTTAGTAATTTTGATATTTGACTAGATAAAAATTTATTTATATTTATGTAATATATATATATAATTAAATAAATAAATTTAAATATATATATTTAACTTTGTCAACGTTTTATAAAAAGAGATTGTATGTAATTTATTTATCATTCTATAAACATGAGACGAGCTGCAATAGGTCATGGAGTCGCCTCGTTGCTCACCTAATTATGCAACGGAGCTGGAAATTATAATCTTACTCTACTAAAAAAACTTTAACAAAAAATAAAATACTATATATGCATTAGGATGGGTGACCCCCGGGAAGTCATCGTGTTGCACTTATTTTTATTGTCCGATCCGATTACCTCCTCCGTGTTGGTCCTGGGACGGATTGGCGGGGGCGCTGGGGGCGAGCGTTATTCCGAAGGAAGGGGAGGGAGGAGGTGCGTGTTGTTTAATTTGTATAAACTTGAGACGAGCTGCAATAGGTCGTGGAGTCGCCTCGTTGCTCACCTAATTATGCAACGGAGCTGGAAATTATAATCTACTCTACTAAAAAAACTTTAACAAAAAATAAAATAATATATATACACTAGGATGGGTGACCCCCCGGGAAGTTCTCGTGTTGCACCTATTTTTGTTGTCTGATCCAAGATCCCGTCGGAAGGGGAGGGAGGAGGTGCGTGTCGTTTAATTTGTAAGAACTTTTTTTTTGTATTTTGTTTTTTGTATTTCTTGGAAGGTAAAGGTGAAGGTACTGGGCGGGCGTGTTTATGATTTTCGTCTCGTCTCGTCTCGTCTGGTCTTTTGATTCCGTCGGTGGTTTCGTCGGGGAAGCCATGTGATTTGATTTGATTTTTTTTTTGATGTTCGATCCGAGATCCCGTCGGAAGGAGGGAGGAGGTGCGTGTTGTTTAATTTTGTATGGATTTT
>JBBUKS010000060.1:7435615-7459408 GCA_038050645.1 Hedychium gardnerianum
TTTAACGCTGGCTGGCAACCTAACGCAATCCTCCTCCTTTATCCGGGCTTGGGACCGGCCATGACTAGTTCGTCATGGGCAGAGTTTTAACAAAGTACCTTGTCGCATACAATGAAATTCAACATTAGAACATTTGGAAAATAACTAAGATAAGGATATTTTTGGCATACAAAATCCTACCTAGATTAGTTTAAGAAACATAAGTAATGCCACTAATATTTGTTAGTTTTGACAACTAGCATCCTTATACCTCGAAAAGTAAAAAGTGGAAATTGGTATTCCCGTCATCTTCATTTATCACCAAATCTAGTAATCAATGGCACAAAAGAAAAAAAATAGTCATCTAAAACAATGAAGGTAAAACATGAAATATATTCTATGGGAACAATTTAGTTATGTGAAACAATGTATAAATATACCAAGCACATCTTAGAATGTTACCATATTAGGCAAAAATAATTAAAATAATACGTATATTTAAACAAATATGAACTCGTAAAGAGTGTCCTTGCCATCAATAATTTATCTTCCTTTTCAATTAGAATAGATTTTCACTAAAGCTTTAGAGGAGCTTCTTCTCTAACCTAACCACATAACTATATTCAAAGCATTTTGAAATTGTCGTGTCTAATCCAAACTTTCAAAGATCTAGACTCACATGTTACATAAAGTTCAATAGGGTCTATGATGACATGATGTTGTAGAAGATGTTGTTCCATAGGATTTTTTCTTAGCATTGACCTATTGAATAACAAATAGCCATCTAAGTCATGTGAATAACCTATTCTAACATTTAAATGGTTCATGCTAGTGTTTGGAATGTCTACTGATAACATTAACATATGTATCTTCACTCGTCCAATGCTTGATAAATACCAGAGGACTTTTTGAATGTATCAGAATGAGTTCTTGTTCAGACTTAGACCCTTATTAATACATTTATCTTCAACTTATGTGGCATCCTGGAAATGTAGGAATCTGAAGGTTGCTTATGGTGTTCTTTGAGAAACAAACATGGAACATGGATTAGAGAAGAGATTTCCAACAAATCCTAAAGACTATAAGTTGTATGAAGAAGTAGGTGAAGGTGTCAGTGCTACGGTCTACAGAGCTCTCTGCATTCCTCTAAATCAGATTGTTGGTATTAAGGTTCTTGATCTTGAGAAGTGTAATAATGACCTGGTATGTTCACTGTTTTTTTATAGTAAGCTCAAGAGTAACACAGTGGTTAGATGATAATAACTGTGCATCAGTTTCTCGAATTAATGCAATATTTACTTCACATCGGTTTGATGCCAGGCTGTTAAGGATGTTGGTAATTTCCTTAGTTTTTTGTTCTATTACTGAAACCTTGTAAATCATGAAACCTTTTTTTTTTTACTTGAGGGGACATAATATAAAGGAAGTGCCAAAATGATATATATGAAAATAGAGGGCAAAGAGAGTATTTTATCACCACAATGTTAACATGGACATTGCTTTTTCTTTTACATTTTTCTACTTGAGCATTAAAAATTCTACTAAAAAAACAACTATAATATACTATTCTCCCTCTTTTTGACATTCTCGAAAAGTCAAAATTGCTAAATATATATGTTTATGAAAAAAATTAACAAGCATCATATAAATCATGTGGTGTCTGGAATAGCAAAAGACCCAATTACATCAAAATTATGAAATATATAATCTAATTATGCTATAAGGAGTGTTCTTTGAAATCGGTTTTGTCAAAACTAAAATTTAAAACATAACAAAAGTGTTTATACTAAAAACATTTATACGAACAATTTCTGCTGAGCAATGTTTGATTTTTGATTAATCTGAAAGAGCTTTTATTCTTTATCTTGTTATCGTGCTTTACATTGCTTGTCCTTTTTCAATTTAAATTTGGTATGCCTTTTAAAAGTTCTTTACTTGATACCATTTCAATGGGATCTATGCTTGCATGAACTAGTCATTGATGTCATAGCCAAGATAAGCCATTAACACTGACTAAACATTTGATATGAAGTTAAGAGTAACATTTCAACTATCAAATTTACTAACCTGATCTTTGACATTGTTTCCAAAGGTGATTGTGCGACCTTGCTTGATAGGGTTGGGAATAGATTTATGTTTTCCAAAGGATTTTGGTATGTTTTTTCCATCACATGTTCTGAACAACGACTATTAAATATCCAATTGCATTTAGTAAGAGGAGGGGGATTTCAACCTATAGAAGATAGCTTTGGTATCTAAAGTTGATTTGCATCCTTGAATGTTTGACAATTTTGCTACCCAAATAAATTTTTGGATCCCCTTTTACAAAAGCATACTTAAACTGGGCGACCTATTTACCACATCCAAAACTATATTTATTACAAAATAAAAAAATATTTTTAATACTATCAAAACTATATTTATTACAAAATAAAAAAATATTTTTAATACTATCAGAACTTAAAACTCTTTTACTATTTCTGAAATTAATGTTACCTTTCTTTAAGGTAGTAATTTTAGCTTTTAACGAGCTATTTTTGCAGATTTATTATAAAATCTCAGTGTTTTTTTTTTGTCTAAGAGTTTATGTTTCCATTTTTCAAAACTGATGGTTGAGAAAATAATTCATCCTTCTTTATAAAGTGGAATTTACTTATGACATTAGCTGCAATGAATTAAAGGTTGTTTTTTTACACTTGATTCATTGGATGATGATGCTGAGAATAGGGGTTTACTTTCATCTTTAAAGATAGCTTTGAGCCTTTCTTTCAAATTATTAAGTGTGCAATCACTTTTATACACCTTGATTATTGCACATGAAGCAAAATGATTCACTCTTTTTTTTTCTCCAACTGGTTTAATAACTTTTGTGAATCTTCTGAATTTTCTTGTTATATAATACAAATTTCTTTTTTTTCTATATTCACTTGAATAATCCTACATAGAAGTTCACATGACTTACCTTCTTTGTTTTCCTCTTACATCATCAGGGATCCAATTATCTCATTCATTTTAACATGGTTAAATCCTTCTTGTTTTTGTTGTCTTGAGAATTTTTCTTACTAATTGTTCTTTCTTAAGATTATCAAGAAAGATTTGTTCATTCATAAATAAGTCTTGTCTACATCTTATCAATTAACATGTAAATTCCAGACTTTTTTTACTTGAGAAGTACTCTCAAGTAACCTCAAACATATGTCAAGTTTTCTATACATTAGTGCTAGCGTTATGGCTCCAGATTGTGCTCCAGGAGGATGTCGGGAGTGTAAATCTCTGATCCAAGAGATTAAAGGAAGATGTGTTCAACACTTCTAATGTGTAATTCCGTACCATCAGAAAATGATGGACATGAAATGAATCGACTAGTGAGCAACTCCCTGCATTGATCCTGCATTGGTGGCCATAGTGTAGGTAGAAATTTTATGTGCTAATTCTACTAAATTTAGTGAGATTGAGACAAAAAAGGAGTGAAATGTGAATTATGTACGGATAGACTTTTTCTACAAGAACATAAAGTTTTTTGCAAAAATGGAATGAAAATAATTTAATCTAAATGATAAACAAGGCACAATGATAAAGAATGTAAACATGAGATTTATAGTTGGTTCAGCCTCTGGCAATCTTTCCTGCTATTTTTTTTATTCCTCAAGTTAAAAATACACAATCACATGGTATCCCACTTCTTGAAAGGAATTATTGTTATATATGATGCAAAACCAGTAAATAAACTGCACATACTCTTTCTTGGAGCATTTACAATCTTGTTTAATCAAAATAGACTAAGAAGAGAACACTAAAGTAAATGAAAGACTGGTTAAGGAAAAAAATGGCAGAGTTTGGTCCAATGACTCTTCAGCTCAACTACTTTTGGACGATCAATTCCTTAGAGATGGTTTAATGAAAGATGGAAAGTTGCCCCAAAATGCTCTTTAGAAATAAATTATCTTTAAGGTTTAAAAAATCCATATATAGTTGTTGGAAGATATATCTAAATTTAAAATTTTGAACTGAGATAAGATTGAGAATGTATCAAAATGTCATTCTCTTTTTAAGAAATTGAAATGTTAAAATAAAAATGTTGAATGAGCAAAAATTTTATTGTTCTTTTCCTTAAGTAATCCTTGCTTTAATATAGAGTATCATCACAATTATTTGATATTTATATTTTTATGCTTAAATTCTATTCTACTTCTAATTAGGTTTTCAACATTGCTCAAGTTTGCTTAAAAATATTGTAAAACTTAAGCTTATTATAAATATACTTATTCATTCTAGGAACTCTCAAAGGTTTAGTTTGATCTCTTGGGCTACATTTTTTTCTCAAAACAAAGAGTAAATTAATTTTCTTAATATGTTTTTCCTCATGAAAGTATGGATTAAAGGCATAAATTAATTATCATAATATAACTTCATTAGCTTGCTAGGAGCATTACCCAACTTAGTATTTATTGGTTGAGCTAGATAAACTCACACAAGCAAGAGCTATAACTTCATACTATGTCACTCAATCTAGTTATAATGATGTGTTTCTTATTCTTCCAAGATATTAGGTTGGTTCCAAGTAGCTCATAATCTATCTCCTATCTATGAGAGAGATTGCCCAATCTGCAGTTGGATATATATGACAATGATCATATTATAGGGGACCTTTTCCTAGACCATTCTTAAGATACAGAAAAATCCTTAGAGGCTTGGGTTTTCTAATGGTCATGAAATGGAGCGTGCTTGAATTGATTGATGATACTTATATAAAAACATGATAAGTCTAATAATAGTAATAATTCAAATGTCTAACTAATCTCTTATACTTGCCTAAGTTAGATAATAGCTTCCATTGGTATTGATGCAATCACACTCCTAGTGGTCGTTCTTAATTAAGTGGTTATTAGTGTCTTAGATTCCCACACAATTAGGTTCATATTCTTTAGCAATTACTACAATTTATTTCTGTATTGCAGGTGACTTGTAATTTAGTGATTAACAACTAAAGCCTTCTTTGCATTTTTTTTGTTAATTTTAGAAGATTAACATGGTCAATATGCTTCATGTCTTTGGACTTAATATTACATTTTATGAGCCGTGATCATACCCAAGTCTTTTATGTGAGTCATCTCTTGCTACAATATTCAGCCTCCAGAAGGATGGTGTTCCTGTTGTATAATTTTTGTCATGGCCTTTATAATTTTATAAAGGATATTAAAAGTGAGCAGTTGAAGGAGAGCTTTGG
Source organism: Hedychium gardnerianum (assembly GCA_038050645.1). Classification (NCBI taxonomy): domain Eukaryota; kingdom Viridiplantae; phylum Streptophyta; class Magnoliopsida; order Zingiberales; family Zingiberaceae; genus Hedychium; species Hedychium gardnerianum. Next base: position 7,440,822 of record JBBUKS010000060.1, read on the forward strand.
CACAACGCTAAAGTTGTTGCCGTATGACCTTGTGGTCACGAGTTCGAGTCGCAGAAACAACCTTTTGCAATGCATGATAAGATTGCATACAATAGACTTAATATGGTTTGATCTTTCCCCGTGACCTCACATTGGTGGGATCTTCATGCACCGGTTGCCCTTTTATCAAAAGTGAGCAGTTAAAAGGGTAGTCAGCATTGGTAAATCCCTTTAGCATTTTGTAATGGTTTCCTTCTGTTACAAGAAACAAGGGAACTTGCAGTATAGTATTGGTAAATCCTTTTAGCACTTTCGAATTTGGTCTTTTGTTTGCTGCCGAGTGTAGTATTACAGATGTCTATGTAGGAACAACGTCAATAAATAATGTGATTTTTAGATGTTACCTTTAAAATGGTAATTTTGTGCCACTCTGCGAAACAACTAACAGTTGAAAAATTGTATTTGATTCATCGTTCCAAATATGTGAGATGTTTACAATTCTAAACTAAACTTGATTCCACGTATTGGTGTTTGCCGAGTGTTTCATTATGTCATGTGTTGAGTGGCATATCTTAGCAATAATATTTCAATTGCTGAGTCTGGAGAGAGGGTAATAGATCTTAAGAGGGTAATATATAATCTTTATACTGCAACAATCTTTTGAATTCTTGGCCAAGATAGTAGTGACGCTCAAGTTTTTCCTCATCAGCGTGTTGATTTTATCAAGCATAAGATAGTGTTCCTAAAAGCCATATTTTCAGGAATAGGTTTGTGTGATAATGAATATGAGGATTCTATCAATAGTCCTGTAATGGATTTGATGGTTATATATTTACAAAGCTATATGAAAAAGGCTTTGGGAATATTGTAGGATCTAAGAATAAAATTTTTTAGCTCTCGAGTTCCACAGTAATAGTAAATGCTATAAAAAAAATAAAGCGAGCCCCTCTATTTATAGCCTTCAAACTGAGCATGGATAAGCTTCATACCATTGATTTATTGAAGTCAGTTGAAACCTTTGTCATTTGACTAAAATGTTAATCACGGAAGAACTGTTGTCTTCAATTGAGTTACTACATTTTCAGTCGTCCTAAATCTATTCCAGTTGACTCAACATCTGTCAGTCAACTCAATAAGATAAGATCACAATCTCATGTTCTAACTGGTTGTGATTTCGATCTACTCAAATCATATTTAGTCGATTCAAATTCAATATAATTGACTCAACACCTATTAAGCTCTCGCCACTCGATTCAAGACCTTTTCAATCAAATCAATTGAAACAGAGAGCAAACTATTTCCAATAGTCAACAACCTAGTTAACTCAAATCACTCTACTGGATTGTCGTTTAATTAACTCAAGTTGAAACTGAAACCTCCTGTTTGCAAATATAATATCCGAGTTCATTGTCGAGTTGACCTAACTGCTCAGATTCAACTGCTAAGTTGAGTAAACTTAACTTTTAGAATTTACTCATTAAACTTTATTCATGGACTATGACCCATAAATACATGCTTAATAGTTGAGTGTACGCCTAGGTAAAAATCTACCCAAAAAGCAAAACTATAAGTTGCTTGTAATCTCTCAAGTCTCAGTCTTCATCTACCAAGAGCCCTTGCTTTCGGGCCTTTCTTTATCTTGAGACCTCGCCTTCCTCGTCTCCAGTTCTTCTCATGCCAAGAGACCTTGCTTTCGAGTCTTCCTCATTTGCTCTTAATGTGCTCGAGCATCTTGTCAACACTTGTTGATCTTCTCAATTTGCTAAGGTTCTCTTGGACTTTATCCTTTGTCAATGCTTGATGAACTTCTCTCTCTGCCAATGTGTTGAATTTTTTCATCCGTCGAGATCCTCTTGAACTTCTTCATCTACCAACACATGTTGTACTTCTGCACTTGCTAAGCTTTTTTAACCTCGAGTTACTTGGACTTTTCCAACCTCAACACATGTTGAGCCATCTCTGCACTTGCTGAGGTTTGTCAACTTTTTTGCACTTGCACACTCGACAAACACATTAATAGATGTGACATAAACCTCATGGTTTGAATCTTGTACCTTGCTAGGTAAAATGATCATAATCCGATAAATTACCGAAATTGGATACTATTTGGCACTAAGACAATATCTTTTGTATCGTGGTATCAATCGCGTCAACGAGTATCATTTCATGTTAATAGTCAACACTCCTTGGAATGCTAAAATTGAGATGTTATTTTTTTAAAATTTGTCTCCATACATTCAAATTGTAAATTTCGGATGAAAAACAAATATTGAGCTTAACTATATAGTTGGCTTATCTTTTCTTTTTCTTCTTCATCTCTTTCCTCCTACTTCCAATTTATCACCGACACCATACATCGAAATATATACCTAAATAGTATTATTCTAGGCAAAGACCAAAACATTGGCACGGCTTGTGATTTCAAACCCTAGTAAATTTAACTTAAATCCTTTGTCAATCGCATCAAGACAGCCTTGTCAAACTCTACTACTTAGGGTATGATTACAATAACAAATACTATATGTTCAAGGCTAACTAGAATTGTTCGCAATGCAAATTATTCAGGTTATCATTGGGAAATACCAGCAAGTGTAGCAAATGTTAGATTTGTTGTCAGGTTTGTATGTAATTTATTATTCTCTCTTAATTTACACCAAGGTACTAGGTTGTTCTTAGGTAGTCTTTGAGGAATGATTCTAGGCATGCCTTATTAGACTTTTAGCTTGCATGATTATGAGTGCATCCATGATCTTGTCTTAATTTTTGTTTGCTTTGTATTTCAATCATGCCAAGCATCTTATTTCATTTGAAGGATTTCCTGATTCAGAACATCATGATATAAGTTCTCTTAGATCTATCGAGTGGTTCTACTAATTACTTGATTGGTAATGATATTGCAGTATTGATGTCTAACGTTTTCCTTAATCTCAGGATGGGATAAGACGAGAAGTACAAATGATGAGTTTGATTGATCATCCTAACACACTACGTGCTTATTGCTCTTTTACAGTAGGACACAACCTTTGGGTTGTGATGCCTTACATGGCTGGGGGGTCAGCCCTTCACATAATGAAATATGCTTATCCAGAAGGCTTTGAAGAGCCGGTTATTGCAACTCTCTTGTATGAGGTTCTTAAAGCACTTGCATATCTCCATGCTCAGGGATATATTCATAGAGATGTAAAGGTATGTTGATTAGATGTTAGGTTTTTGTACACAGACATATTTTTCCAATAACTTGTTTCTTCAGTTTTGCTGATTATTAAGCTTTGAAAGTTCTCTCCGTATCAAAGAACTTGTCGATCAGCCAACATAACTATTCTGTTTAGTTAAAACATGGCAAGACTTTTCTTGCTTTTATTTATTATTTAAGAGAATTCTTGAACCCTGTTTTTGCATCTATATTACTCTTGTTAACAATAGTTGGTTGCAATGTTATTTCCTCAGACAATGTGTTTAGGAACATGGCTAGTTTATACGGAAAAAGGATTAGCTGAAAGAAAAGGCTTGGGTAAATGTTTCCTAGGCGTTGCTTTCCACACTTACCTTGGTGCCTTTGTTTCACCACATTTTTCTTCCATCCAATTATTAAGGCTAATGACTTTTTTTATTCGCCTAGATTTACACTTAGAAGTATATAAGTGTTGAAGCCATTCTGACTCAATATGTATGGTAAAAAATCATATCATTCCGGTCATAAACCAAAATTCTAGCACAGCTTGAAATTAACATTTTCAACCTGCTTTTGATACTGATATCAATTTTGACAATCATGATGTGTAGGCATTATGACCTTTATTAAAATGCTGTCCATAGATCAAATTATTTCATAAATTGGATTTCATTTGACTGATTTATGATTCCATTGCTTGTGCTCAGGATATATGAACCTCTTGTCATGTTAACAAGATTTTGTGTCGCCCTACCTATCAAAAAAAACAAAAAAAAGATTTTGTGTCACCCTAGTGCTTCAACATTTCCTACATGCTCCTTTATCAAAGAATTTTTTTTGCTCTTATAGTGTTTGATCCTGTACTTTTATTTGTTTTGCAGGCGGGGAATATCCTAATTGATGCTAAGGGAGCTGTTAAATTAGCTGATTTTGGAGTCTCAGCTTGTATGTTTGATACTGGAGATAGGCAACGAGCAAGAAATACATTTGTTGGGACCCCATGCTGGTAAAGTCTGCCTACTATGTATTTTGACATTTGGTGTCGATGAATGTGTTGATCTCGTAGTTTGTTTGATGTATTAAATTGTTTATTTGTTTCCCCATATAAAGAATGGCTTGTTTTAAAATTTGCATCTATTTCTCAGGATGGCTCCAGAAGTAATGCAACAGCTACATGGATATGATTTTAAGTCGGTGCTGACTTCTGATTATGACATGTTATCCTATTAACTTGAAATAAATTTTCTATTGTTGGTAATAATTTAACCTTGGTAGTTTTGATAATGAACAGAGCTGACATTTGGTCATTTGGTATAACTGCATTAGAACTTGCGCATGGCCATGCCCCATTTTCAAAGTATCCTCCTATGAAGGTCTATTTGAAATCAAAATGTCTTTTGCATGCCTTTGCTTTTGTTGTACAATACTCAAAAATTGTTATATATGACAGGTGTTGCTTATGACCTTACAAAATGCACCACCAGGTCTGGATTATGAAAGAGACAAGAGATTCTCAAAGGTTAATTTTCAAAAAAAAAAAAAAATTGACAAAATATTTCTCTTGACCTTTATGTTAGATGTGTGACCTTTTTTATAGTCTTTTAAAGAGATGCTGGCCACTTGCCTAGTAAAGGATCCACAGAGACGCCCAACTTCAGAAAAACTTTTGAAGCACTCTTTCTTCAAACATGCTCGCTCGAATGAGTATTCAATACAAACTATCCTTGAGGGCCTTTCTCCTCTTGGTGAACGTTTTAAGGCACTCAAGGTATGGCATTATTATCGTATCTTTGATATGTTGAAATTATTGTTAAAGTTATTATAGGACTTTCTTTCAGGGAAGAGAGGCAAATATTTTGTTGCAGCAAAATGGTGCCTCTAACGAGTTGGAACAGGTAACATAAATACAAGTTTGTATCATTGCTCTTGAAATATTAGTTCATATTGCTATATTATTGTTAAGAAATTTTAGAGGAATTAAAAAATATGTTATCATTTTTATCCATCAATCTCATTCATATATAGAGAGAGTATTAAATCCCTGTAAATTATATCCTTACAATCAAGGTAAACCATATCCCTATATTTTTTAATTTTTTTATTTATATAATTTGTAATACTCTCCCTCAAGCTAGAACATAGATATTGATCATACCCAACTTGTTATAAAGATAATCAACTTGAACTCCTTTTAAAGCTTGTGTGAAAATATCTTCCAGTTGTTCTCCTATCGTCACATACCTTGTTGAATCTTTTGACGGTCAAAGTGACATTCAATTTCAATATGCTTAGTTTGCTCATAAATACGGGATTGGAAGTAATATATAGCGCCCACTTGGTTATCACACCACAATTTGGTTGGTATAAGTTTTAAGACCTACTTCAGTTAGAAGCTAATATATCCATATTATCTCACACACAACATTTGTCGTAGTTCTATATTCTGATTTTGCACCCGAACAGACAACATTTTGTTTCATACTTTTCTATGAAACTAGATTTCTCTCAACAAAGACACAATAACTAGATTTGGATCTTTGATCATCTTTGGATCTTGCCTAGTTAACATTAAAAAACACTCAACCTTAGTATGACCATAAATACAAGATACCTCATCTTAGTGCTCCTTTCAAATAGTGCAAAATTTGTTCTACAGCTGCCTAATAATTAACTATTGGAGGATATATATTGACGACTAAATATGCAATATCTGAAAGTAGATAATTTAGCTTTCTAACCAATCTTCTATGCCTCTTAGGATTCTCAAATAATTCACATCTTTTGTGAGTTGCAGATTAGGAGTCATAGGAGTACTATATAGTTTAGCCTTTAATTGTCCTATCTTATATAATAAGTCAAGTACATATTTCCTTAGAGATAAGACGATTCATTTCTTGTTACCTTAACGCCCAAGAAGTTTAAAATCCTTAAATCCTTTGTATGAAATTTGACTGTGAAAAAAATTTAAGAGATACACTATCCACAATATCATTCCTAATAATAACAAATCGTTCACATATACAACCAACAAAATGATAGAACCAAACTTTTTAATCGTTTGACTAAATTTGTCAACCGGTGACTTTGTTTCAAATTATATAAGGATTTACGAAGACGATAGACTTTCTCATACTCCCCCTGAGCAAAAAAGCCTAGCTGTTGCTCCATATAGACTTCCTCTTGAAGGTTATAACGGAGAAAAGCATTTTTAATGTATAACTGATGTAAGGGCTAATTATGAGTGACTGTCATGGAAATAAATAATTAGATGAAAGTAGGTTTAGCAACAGGAGAAAAAGTATCAGAATAATCACTCCATGATTTTGGGCATAACTTTTAGCAATAAAATTGGCTTTCAGTCGAGCAATAGACCTATTAGGATTGACTTAAACTATGAACACCCATTTGTATCCAATTATCTTCTTCCCTACACGTAATTTGACTATGGTTTGAGTACCATTGTCATCAAAAACATTTATCTCTTTGATCATATCATTAACGTCAACCACAATGAAATAGAGCTTCATGAACACAGTTATAAGAAAGGATATAAAATCAAGAGATGCAATAAAGGAACAAGTAGATGATGGTAAGTGATTATAAGACACAAAGGAAGATATTGGATAAGTACATTGATGCTTACTTTTGTGAAGAGCAATTGGTAGATCATGTGACATAGATGAAGAGGAATATATCACCTAGAATAAGCCTGTTGTATGGGAGGCTTAACAAGAACATATTTAGTAAAATAAAAATAGACGATGTGACAGAATATACTAACAAATCACCATCCTCCCCTTGACAAGGGTGATTGCTAGAGGGAAAGACAGGTGTGGTTTAAAAACAAGTGACATTAGTGGACATTAAATACTTACTAAGATTAGGACAGTAACATCTATATCTTTTTTGAACTCGAGAATATCCAAGAAATACACACTTTTGAGATTTTGGATCAAGTTTTGTTATTTGAGAACAAATATCTCGAGCAAAACAGGTACCAACTAAATGTTCTAGGTTCAATAAGAAACAATGACTTATTTGGAAAGAGAACATGATAAGGAGTCTCACCATGAAGGACGGATGATGACATATGATTAATTAAAAAGCAAGCTGTGAAAACTGAACCTGCATTTGAAAAATAAAGCTCTTGCAATTTCAAGAAAGTGTCTATTGTTTCTCTCAGCAGCCCTATTTTGAGATGGTGTGTTTACACAAGAGTTCTAATGGAGAATGTCATGTTGAGTCATATGTAAGTTTGAAAAGATTCCGATAAGCATTCCTTAGCATTATCACTTTGCAATATTTGTACAGAAATATTAAATTGAGTTTTAATCTCAGCAAAAAAAGGTAGAGAAATTAAAGAATAACTTAGAACGACTTTTCATCAAGTATAACCATGTCATACAAGAATAATCAACAACAAAAATAACAAAATACCTAAGCTCAGGTTAAGACATAATAGGACAAGGTCCCCAAACATCTAAATGAGCTAATTCAAAAGGAGCACTAGCTTGTTTGTTGACTCTTGGACTTGAACTAAGACGATGATGTTTAGCAAAGTGACATGACTCATAATCTAATGAGGATAGACTATAAAATTGGGGACAAAATTTCTTCAATACTTGGAGAGAATGATAACCCAACTAACAGTTTTGAACATGGTGATTATTCCAGAACAAGCGATGAACTTTGGTACCCATGCTTCAAGGATGTAGAGGCCCCTTGTCCTTCATTAATAATTTCCTTCATAGTAAGATATTGAAAAAGACAATAATCAAGAAAGAATGAGACACAAGTGAGTTTGCTTACGTCAATTAAATTAAAAGACAACTGAGGTAACATTAAGACAGTGTAATGGAATTGAAGGAGTTGGAGTATTGTGCCAAACCCAAGAACAAAAGCGGTTGATCCATCTGTTAAAGTAACAATAGAAATAGATGTATGATATGTGACACAAGAATTAGAATTACCTATTGGTGTGACTGAAAAGTAGAAAACAAAAATTAGAATTACCTATTGTATGATGTGACACAAGAATTATGACTCATTTGGAGGATGAGGAAACAAGAAATGTATTTGGTTTACCTAACTCGACAATAGTAGTAATTGATGTGACTGAAGATTTTAAGATTCTTGATACTAAGAGAATTTGGTATATTCATCAGCAGAGATCATGGCAAACATCTTCTCAACCATATTACCAAAGAGCAGCAAAAACAAAAGAAAACAAAGAATGAAATACGAAATACCAAAGAAACTATGAACCTGTTGTAAAAAATAGTCCCACACCCAAACAGATGTTGACTCAACTAGGTATGTGTAGGTGTTGTATGAGCAGGGCGAATGGAATAGTGACAACCGAAGAGATTTCTAGTAATGAATGCTCTCACGCACGGAGATCCCGATGATTGGAATCTGGGTGATGATAGATCGATGATTGATGGTTCCTCCTAGGCCCGTGATGACTAATGGAAAAGAAGAGTTGTCCGCATTGATAAATAATGAAAGAGAAGAGGAGGCCAGAGTTTGGAATGATGGTTAAGATTTGCTCTGATACTATGTTAAGGAATTTTAGAGGAATTAAAAAAATATATTATTATTTTTATTCATCAATATCATACATATATAGAGATACTATCTAGACCTAATCATATCTCTACAATCAAGGTAAATTATACCCCTACAATCAAGGTATTTTCTGGAATTTTTTCCCTCTCTAACAAACAACGGAAAGTAGCTAATTTTCCTCATTTTTACAAACCACTTGTTTCCCTATGCTTTTCAACCTAAGGAAATGAGGCTTAAGTTTTTGAGAGGTTTTAGAATATTCTAGTATGCTACAAGTTGAGAGTTTGCAATATTTTTGAACTGAGGGGAAGTGTAGGGGAACAAATTGTAAACAGAATAGATTCAATAATAAATGTGCCTACATGAAGGAGTTGTGTAAATATAAAAAAGCTATTGTGATAATATATATCAAGGTAGAGGGCCTAAGGGATACCACACCTTAAAAAAATTTCCCAACTAAAGACAAATATGTCACTGGTACAGTATGTTTGAGGCTATGACCTAATGAATCCTACAATTTAATTTTAAACTTGTGGGCCCTAACACTAACCTTTTTAAGCCATTCTAGTTTTAAATGAACCCTTCCCCAATTGCATGTCCCTAAATAGTTGGACATGTAGCTTGTTTTCTTCTTGTTATACTATAGATGGTTTTTACTTTTCTACTATTTTTTCTAATATTTTTTTTGTGATATGTAGATTGTTATATTTAATCAAGTATTTCAGATTATACTGCTGGTTGCTGTTAATAATATCACTTATAATCTTAATCTATTATTGCAGCAAGAATACATGAGAGGAATAAGTGGGTGGAATTTCAATCTGGAGGACTTGAAGTCCCAAGCCGCTCTTGTATGGATATTTGCCTTTTGATTTCTCATATCACATGGTGTTACTTATTCTGACTTGTTATAAGAAACTAACATGGCTATGTTTTTCCTTTTATGTGTTTTTCTCCAGATATGCTCCTTGGATGATGTTCATTGCACTGAAAATATAGATGCCAATACTAACCTTAAGAAAGGTTATGGCAATATTGGTTCTTCAAGGCTTGATGAGAAAGATAATTTTGCCAACAATGAATCTTCTAGGGAGGTATCATTATTCTTATTTGTTGTTTCTTGCTTAATCCCTTTTGTGTTTCTTGAGGTGTATCTAAGTAAATTTTTAAGTTTATTAGGATCTTCTGCAAGATATGCAAGATTTGGAGGGTCCACTTGCATCTGCATTTCCAAGTCGCCCTCTCGAGGCACTCAAGTATGTAAACTAATATTGATAATAATGAGTGTCTTTTTGGATTCTCATTTTTAGATAAAGGAAAACAGATGGTTCTCTTCTTTGGGGATCACATAGTAATGGTCATGACCACAATTACTTTAAAAAAAACCTGTTTTGTGCTGGTGGCCAATGGCCATATTGCAAAAAGATGTCAGTATGATAGAGAAGTAGCAGCAGAAAGAATAGCAGCCGTTCTGTTTATTTGAGATTTAGTTTAGAAAGACAATCATCCTGCTCTGGAATGAACTTAGAATCTTGTTCAGGTTTTGGATTCAATTATCTGATATTTTCCAGAGCTGATGACATTGGGAATGACTTGCAATGGAACCTTAGTGTATTGTAACACATGCTTACAAGTGTATAGAGCTAATGACTTATTGCTGAAATAGGGGAAATTATAAGAAAGTTATCTGTTATGGTAATCTTCTAGATATCTCTACTATGGATCGTTAAAACAACTATAACATGTGTACTTCACAAATGCAACTATAACATGTGTATTTCTCGAACTGAACTGAAAATTTTGTCTATTTCAGCCATTCAAATTAGCTAGTCATAAAGTATTTGTTAGTAAAATTTTCAGTTAATATACGTTTCATGTAAGCTATTGATGAATTGTGCGTGTAACTAAGTGTTGTAATTTTTAAACATCCAAATTTGTTGCAGAGCTTGTTTTGATGTTTCTGAGGACACGAGTGCTACAACTTCTACTCAGGTGATCCAGTCACAATTAGACACTGTTACTTCACGACTTCAAGCATCGAACTCTAAATTTGATATGGATAATGGGGAAAATGTGGAAAACCCTTCTTTATCTTTGAACACGGATAGCCATGTATGTCAGAAATTCTCAGTTGATTCTCTTCTTGGGCGCATTCTTTCTCCACATAGGAATGACATAGACAGAGAGAGGTAATTGTAATAACTGGAATCTGCAATATCACAAAGTTCATTTTGCTTATGCATAAAACCCTTCATGAATTTTACTACTGCTTCACAAAATCGCCATCTGATGTTTGCTTGGATGCTACAAGACCATCTAATCCTATCTCTTTATACTTCTTTATGTCTCTTTGTATAGCTTATGAAGAGTTGCCTTATTCTCTATTACCTTTTCCGTGATCCCATCTGCACTGAGCCTCTCATTATGCCAATTTTGCTCATTAAACTTATTTTTGGTCTCCCAGTTTTCATATTTTCAATGTCACTTGATGCCAAGCTGGATTGAGAGAAGCCAAACTGATCTCAGTATTCACTGAAATGTTGGCTATAGTTGTTAATCAGAGACAATATGTCAAAATGCCCGCATCAAGGGAATTAGAAATAATAAGTTTGGATCAGCAGAAAATAAGATGGTTCTACTAACGAACTGGTATATTGATTTAATTATGTCAAAATTACTGGTAAAGACTATTTACAGAAGAAAATGCTGAATAGATTTCTTCTTAGAATAAGAGGAAGAAAGATGCGGAAGGAGGAAGGTTGGGAGTGGGGGATGAGGGGGGCTTGTTAAGGAGGTATTAAACTGAGGAGAGTAGTGAGAGATAGTCTTTAGTGCATTATCTAGGATTTTTATTTTCCTAAAATAGTGATTGGTGAAGGAATGCTTATGCAGTCTTTATAAAGAAGTGGTAGGCAATAAGTGTATGTGTAACTTACTGTAAAGGCGATGTGTTTGTGTTACTATTACTAATTTAAACGTTAGATAATGTAGTAGGAATAAATTAATATAAAAGAACAATGTTTGGAATATTGGAGTATGGTTTCCAGTGTTGATCAATGTTAGTTGGCTAGTTCAAACATATTGTTTTAGTCGTCGATCAATAATGATCAACAGAGGAGACGTCATCGTGTTGCCTTGGTATTATCCACAATCAAACAAGATTTGTGTTATAATTGGATCCCGTCTATCATGGGGAGGTGATGTAATGCTAGAAAAAAAGAGAGGAGGGAGGAACACCAACAATAAAAATTAGGATTGATGCTAGAGTCAGAAATTCAGATATATGGATATCTTGTACTTGCATCTGCCCCATTCAAGTTATGAGATGCCAACTCCTAATGGTTATTAAGAGATGCTTATGAACATGTCGAAAAACAAGTTCTGAGATGACTTGGGAGCATTATTTAATTTGAATTAGAAAATTGTAAGGTTAATTTCACTAAGATGTTACAAGAACTAATTCTATCAGCAATTCACAAAATTTGTTTTGGTATTAGTATGACATAGTTATAATTTTGAGTTGTTGCTCTGAGATTTTATTTCTGTTTACTTTATAATTGTTAGGTTTATATTTGGAGCTTAACAAGCTAAATAAAAAGTATCATAAGATTAAATTTAGGTTAGGTGTTCTCAACATGCTTTGAAGTTTGCTACATGTGCTGACTTTCGCCAACCATTTCGGCCGGAGAACAAAGCTCCGACATGAGATAGTAATTTCAATCTTCGATAGAAGGAAATTAATGATATCTGTAAACCTTATCTAACATATAAAGCTAAATAAGTAATTTTAGAATCAACTTTAAAAAATCTAAAGTGAAATAAATTAAGTTGAGACAGACAGGTACAATCAACCAACATTTATTTGTAGTGTATGTATTCTCGAGCTGAATGAAAGATATTCATAAGACTCACACAAGATAGTTAGGACAAACATTTGAAGACAATGATAATGATAATTGTCTTCTTAAACAAATAATGTGAAAAATGTATAATCTGTGTTAAATTTGAAAATTCTCTTATTTTCCTAAGTTCACTCATTTTCTTTATTTTCTTAAGTTTATTTATATGGAAGTTCCTTATCTATCTGGAGTATGTCTTTTTTGTCTGGCTGATCCCAACACTAATTCCGATTGCAAATTTTGCCTCTTTTTATTCTATTTATTTATTTTGTTTCTTCTATTGTATAACAAGGCTCTAACGCTCTTGTAGTTGCTCATTTTGTTTCCTTTTCTACATGTAGATCAAATAGTTTGGCATATATTAGTTTGTTGCTAATTCTTTTATCTTTCTGATATTCTATCAAAGAGATTGCATAAAATGGAGTTGTCAACATGAAAGAAGTCACAGTGGTTCCTTGTTCCATCAAATAAAAGATTTGCCGAATGTTACATCTGGTATAATATCCATGTCATTTGTGATCTTGAAATCTTTCCATCAAAAATTGATATTTCATTCCTGTACTCTAGAAACAAGCACAATCATATGGGTCTTCAAGTGGTTTGCTGTTGATTTTCTTTGTTTAATCATGGAAAATCTGCTTGACATATGTGCAGTGGTACATGAGGAGCCATTAGAAGGAAAAGTTATCCAGCGTAAAGGACGTTTCCAGATAACATTTCCAAATTCTAGCCCAAAGGTACCTTGATTCCTTTAATGGCATTAAGAATGCACATGAAGGGACTACAAAACTCAAGGATTTGGAACTTCTTTACTTCTTTAGCTATGCAATAGAATGCTAGTTGGTGGAAGCTGAAAATTGAATATAGTTGATATTACATTATTTACAATCTTGATCTCGACTTTACTATCTAGTGAAGGAAATACACCTACTATATAAATGAGGGATTTGAGGCTCATAGATGGTGATCTCAGTGTAAATTGAAACTACCTTGGATTTCTACAGCAAATATGCCTATAGTCACATCATAGATGTAGTAATGAATAATAGTTTTGCATTATCAAGTTTGTTAGTTGTGCATTGTCAAGGTGTCTCCATGTCCTTGTGATCATAATTTTTTTTTGATAAGTAAATGTATATATCAAAGCAAGTCCAAAATACAATACCCGGTAATTAGTAGCATCTCATGTCTACGTAATCAGAAAACACTCCTAATGACCGCTAAACATGGATTTGTACATTTCTAAAAATCTTCTCACTCTCCCTCATCAAAGATACAACTGTTCCTAGCTCTTTATACAAAGTGTATCAAAGCCGACATTGCAAGGTGTTTGGCTTTAATCAAGAGACAACTTCCTCTGAAGAAACGCCTGAAGACTCGCAGCATCCGCTCATAGATAGACATCTCCTGCCTCATATGTAGCCACTCTCGAATCCTCCGCCATAAGACCGCTATAGGAAGGCACCCAAAGAACAAGTGCTCCTGCGTCTCCATCTTTCTCGTACAAAAGGCACAACACCGATCTTCTAAATAGCCCGGTCTATCTCAGGTGGGAAGTCGCCTTTGAGCCAGCATCCATAGCATAACTGCATGACTAGGCTGGATGTAGGACTTCCACACTGTCTGCTCCCGTGGCTTCTTAGGATTGGGGTGCCTAAAGAAGTCATAAGCCCTGGCCACACCTCCATCCTGCTCAAACCAATCTGCCAACCTTTGCATAGTAGCCGTAAGGATAAGGTCACGAATCTGCAACAATCGCTTGATTAGTGAGGAATCCGAGTGCACCGCCTCCCGAGTCCATATATCCGCCCGCCTCAAGTAGGTAATGCACCCACTTGATCCAAAGAGTATCCTCCTTCGCCTGTATCCTCCAAAGTACCTTGGGGCAAGGTTCCAAGTTTTCAAGTCGTGAAATCTCAATTCTCCTTTGGGTCTGCACATATCCATCAAGACACCGGGGGTGTTTGGACGTCCAGATAAAAGATCGACAGATGTTGTAAATGCGGTCAATAATTCCAAGGGGAATAGGTAATATAGAGAGTCAAAAGCACTCCACTCCTTGAAGCACCGGAGTGATGAGCTGCGCCTTTCCCGCATAAGAAAGTGTCTTTTTCGGTCAGTAGTTAATCCGTTGTACTAAGGAATCAAGGAGTGGGTTGTAGTCTGAAATTCGTAGACGCTCAGCAACAAGCAGTAGCCTCAAATATCTAAAGGGTATGGTCCCCTCCTAGAAGCTTGTAAGAGAAAGAAGAAAGCCACAACCGCGTCGCGTCATCTACTCCAACTAAATAAATGTTCAACTTTCGGAGATTAACCTGAAGCCCTGTTGTCGCCCCAAACATCTGCAAACAAGAAGATAATGCTCCTATGGATACCTCATCCCTCGACTGAATAATAATAAGTCATCTGCATACGCCAAGTGTGCCAATCTGAGATGACCACACCAAGGATGGAATTTGAAATTTGATCTGTCCATGCGCTGCTGTATTTGTCGCCCAATTGAAAGGTCAATGGGTTGTTGAAGTCTACCTAGATTCATTACGAGTGGTCAAAATGCCCATTTTGAATTTTTTTTCTTGTCTTGTTCAACTAGGTAAATTGGTAAGACTGACTCATGAGAACTTGAAAAAGATGTGCCTCTTGGGCATTAGGTGAGCATTTCATCCATTTTGCCTCTTGACACTCTAATAGAATAGATAGGTTGCTTATGGAGTTTCGAACAAATACTATAATCAATTCAAGCCAGGAAAATCAAGTTGACCTGCTTAGACTTATAATCTAGAAGGTGTTGCCCTACCACCTTCAATAAGGGAGCTAGCCCTGCAGCCTTTTCCTTCCAATGCTTGTATCCTTCCCCTTTCAACCCTTAATTTGTCAATCCTTTAGTCTTTCTTGTATTAGCTACTAATCTTTCTACTGCATCAATTAGGCACTTCTCTGCATATTTCCATAAACATTTTATCTATTAGAAGTATGACAAAGCTAAATATAAAAGGTTGTTCACAACGTTAGATCTGTGATCCTGGTTGGCAAGCTTCCCACTTTGACATTGCTGCATCTGTGAATATTCAATCTTAAATGTATAGTTGATTGGCAATTCTATTATGTTAGACTAACAATCCTGGTTGGCTAGCTTCCCAACTTTGACATTGCTGCACCTGTGAATATCCAATCTTTAAAATATGGTTGGTTGGCAACTCTATTATGTTAGAATAACATTGTTTTATTGTAATGATACACTATTATTTGAGTGTTAGTGATTTATTTTTCCATTTCGGATTTTTTGCATGCTCTTCTCCTATGGAAATGCATTTTTTTGTTGTTTATGTAAATGATATGTATATTATTAATCATGATGAAGTCCATGTATATCATCAACGAATTATCAAAGGAAAGAGTGGAGTAATAGTTGAGATTTTGGAAAAGTATAATGCTTCCTTAAGATTGAAGTTATTTAGTCAAGGAAGATTTTAAATTGGAATGATTGGGTATAAATTATCTGAAGTAACAATAATCCAAAAGAAGATTAAACTTTTTCTATTCGACATATCATATATGTATGGAGTATTAGTTGGAAAATTGCAGTGGGGTGAGCCAGCTCTAGATTCCCAGCAAGATAATTTGGACCTGTGTTTTTTTTAATGTGGAGTTCAAGGTGTGATTTTTAATAGGATTGTAAATGAACCAAATGTTCTTAGTGTTCTATTACGCTCCGGAGGTATACTTGTCCGACGATACAGACGGTACCCCTTTGTGACAAATGATAGATACAACACTGATACAAGTCCACATAGCTGATAAAAGCACAACCCATACAAAATAATAACAATCAAAAGACAAGTTTAAAGACATAACAAAACTACTCCAATGCAAATAGCATAATGTGTGTATTGATACGACTTAACATAACAAACAAATAACCAAATCAAAATACCCAAATGGAATCTAAAATCCACATGTGTCCACTTATTACAAAACAAGTGCAGAAAACAAAGTGTAATGAAAATGCAACAAGAAATAATATGGAAAACCCTCGACGTGATATGAGACTGGTGGACTAGATCTCCAGGCGACATCATATAACATCTATTTGGTACCTGAGGAAATTAAATAGGAGTAGTGAGTCCAAATGACTCCGCGGGTATAAGAAGATAGTGCATGACTACTAATAATAAGGAGATCAAAGGAACATACAGTCTGAAAATTCTACCAAGTATAGGACAAAGTACAGAAATATAATAAAGATCTGCATCCAACCGTATTGCTCGTACTCATCGAGTAGCATATAGAGCATATACATACCAATAACAAGCATGATTTAGGCAAACAAATGTCACGACCTTATCTCAAACATATGTACCATATTACTGACATATGCAAGGTATATGTATATATAAATATATCCAACAAGTGCAACACACATCACATGCAAGTGCAACACATCATATGCAAGTGCAACACCTCATATGCACATGCATGGTCACTCCTGCTTACTACTCCAGCTACCATGATATCTGTATGGCCGAGGGGGCAGAACATTACAATTGTACGACACTCCAAGTTATCGCTCTCGAGCGGCTGAGTGGACAGTATACAAAGTAGCTATCTAGCTACAAACGGAGGTCACTGCCTGCACGCAACTCCAGCTACCACTACCGCCGAATCGGCACGACATGACAAGCTACTCACCACTCCAACTACCACTACCTGAGTGGCCGAGTGGACAAAATATGACTGACGACTCTCTCAACCACAAGAGAGACAGTCGACAACATGCATGAAATGTAATGCTATAATACAATGAGCATCACACACAAATATGATAAGCATCACATAATATGATAAACATCACACAATAATATAATAAGCATCACACAAGGTAAACACCTATGATACACACCATACACGTATGTAACGACCTACGATACACACCAGACACGTGTGTACCAAACTACAATACACCAAACATGTGTGTACCGCTACCAAACATTGATAGTCAAAAAAATGAGACTGCATGGATAATAAGTAGATCAACTCAAAGATCAAACATCCAAGTATCAAAATAAATGATATGAATGGAGTTAAGGTAACTAAATTACCTATCAATACCACATCTCATGCACTAAGGTAAAGGTACTAAAGGAGACAAGGAAGAAATACTCGCCTCAAATAGTAGAACGTCCTAATCATCTTCAAGTCAGAAGCTCTTATTCCGAATCAAAGTCCTGCATCATCGAACACATAAAATGCAATCAATACCCTAATCCATTCTCCTAATTTAAATCTGATAATTAATTATTCTTAATTAATTACCCAAATATAACCAACCAAAAAGTTAGTGAACATAACTCATTAATTATCTTATAAACCCCAATTTAATTAATTCCATCACCTACCAATTAACCAAACCATCTTGATTAATGGAACAATAGAATCAATTTGGTACAAAGATTCGTTACCCAAATCCCCTAACCATTAATCCCAGATTCAATTAGGGTACTAATCAATTCATTAATCACCGTCAACTCAACTAAAATCAAGCTAACCACTAATTAATGAGATGAATAGAATCCATTAGGTAGAGAGATTCGTTACCCTATAGTTCCTCCCCGATGGTGGTTGCTGGCGTTGGTGGGATGGCCGGAGCAGATCTGAGGCAATGGGGATTCTACTATGGTGGTCGGAGGGCCGAATCTGGCCGTCGTCGGTGACTGGCAGCAAGGCACAGGGTTGTGTTGGCCGGAACAGAGGTGACTGAGGTGGCTCTGGTGGCAAAACTGACCACGAAGGAGTTGTCCGAAGCTACCTTGGCTAGTCCCAATCGAGATCAGAGGCTACAAGAGGACTAATCAGCAAAGACGACAGTTGTGGAATGGAAGAGATGACTCCCCAATCCGGAGTAGAACCCTGGTGGAGGTAGCCATGCAAAGAAAACTTAGATCTGACCTTGGTGACCAGAGAAAAGGGAG
>JBBUKS010000060.1:7470369-7484008 GCA_038050645.1 Hedychium gardnerianum
TGCTGGTGGAGGAGAATCAGTTCAGCTTCCAGAGCTCTTACATCACCACCACCAACTTCTTGGATGATATTTATAATCGAAGCGTGCCGGTGGTGGTGAGTTGGGCCATCGGAAACGGAACGTGCGAGGAAGCCCAGCGCAACTCGAGCGGTTACGCCTGTGTGAGTCAGCACAGCGAGTGCGTTGACTCCTCCGCTGCTCCTGGATATCTTTGCAATTGTTCCAGCGGATTCAAAGGCAACCCCTACCTCGACAACGGATGCCAAGGTACTTTCAAACTTCAGTTGCTTGTTTATATTCATTCATATATATATCAGGTTGGATTATGCCTGACTGGACAGTACTGGGTTGTGCCTGGTTCGACCCGCAGACTAAGTCATCCCTGTCTGTCTCGATCCATAAATTAGACCAGACCCAACATATCTTATCAGATTGTCATGTGCCTCTATCTCCCACTAACTAATTTCTACTTATTAATTCATTCAACTAATATGATTAACCGTTGTTTACAGACATCAATGAGTGTGATCGATTAGATCTATATCCGTGCAAAGGCGATTGCTACAACACGCTCGGCAGCTATAAGTGTTCTTGTCCGCAAGGTACAGTGGGCAACGCTTCGAGCACGGGATGCATCCCCGCACCACGACAGTCCTTAGCGACAAAGGTTGCGATAGGTATGCACTCACCATCGATTATAGATACTTATGCACATGAGTGATAAAATTAAATCTTTTCTAATAGTCTCTACATATAACTTGCTTATTGATATGGGAATACGGGGAACCCACTTACAAAATAGAAAGTCTCCGACTCACGCTGAGATAAAAGTCAAATAAAGATTATCCATGAGACAAGAACGTCCAACCAAGGACGTCCCATCCATCCAGAGAAACTCGCTCAGTGTAACCCGTTCGGAGAAATTCGCTTGGAGGAACTCGTTCGAAGAAAACCACTTGGAGGAACCCGCTCAAATAAATCCCCTCGGAGAAACCACCGGATCGGCGCGTCTTATACCGCCCGAAGGCGCAGAAGCCAATCGACTGAGGCCCACTGATTCGAACGGTTCTCATCCATCCACCAAGGGCTCTTGTATCCCGATCGGTTGACCCTAGTAAGTTGGCAGATACCCGAGCGGATAATCCCAGCTCGTATGTTCCTGCGCGGAGATTGGAGGATGATTCGTTGGAAAGTCGAACCGCTGACTGGATGACCGCAGAGCGGAGTGATCTGGCCGATCTACCGAACTCGACTCCGATCGGTGTTGCACCGCAGATCTGCCGCTTCAAGTCTCCGGTCAGGTGCCTGCGCAGACCAA
This sequence comes from Hedychium gardnerianum, assembly GCA_038050645.1. Lineage (NCBI taxonomy): Eukaryota > Viridiplantae > Streptophyta > Magnoliopsida > Zingiberales > Zingiberaceae > Hedychium > Hedychium gardnerianum. The sequence goes on from JBBUKS010000060.1 coordinate 7,471,688, forward strand.
AGAGAGGGACGGAGGGTTATCTGAGAGCTCCAGGCGTAGAGCCTGGGGATCCCGCTCCGACGCTCAAGTCAGGTCAGAGAGCCCGGATGTAGAAAAACGGAATGCACGAGAGTGAGTGTAAAGAGAAAAAAAAACCCTTTCCTGTAGCGGCGTTGAACCCTTTATATAACCTTCAGGAGTGTGTACGACTAGCATTTAATGGCGCATGCTTTGACAGCATGGTCGAGCATGTTCTGACCTGGAAGTACCGGCATTCCCTGGATTTCGGGGACGTGCCTGAAGTACTGCTGGGAGTGTTCTGACTGTATGACCCCTGGTCGTACCAACAAGGGGTGTCGCGGTCGTACTAGAAGCGTCGGAGTTATCTTCCACACGTGAGAGCAAGACGTGTCCGACCGGGGGGGGGCATTTTACCACGGTCCGTCGGTCGATTGAAAGAGATTCTTAATCCAATCGGGTTGTACTAGTCGTGGCCCCGATCGGTGAAGCAAATGTTTTCCGGGGACGTGCTTCAGTTATCCAGTCGGAGTCAAAGGAGCAGTCTTCGACCGGGAGTTAGTTCATCCGATCGGAGCACTGAGGAGTAGGCCCCCGACCGGTGATGTTTCAGCGTCCACGTGAGTTTATCCGATCGGGAGTTTACTTGTCCGATTGGGGATGAATGGTGAGGCCCCGATCGGTAATACTTATGTTTTACCCCGATCGGGGATTTAAGGCATAATCCCCCAATCGGTTTAGTTTCATGTCCACGTTGGCGTTGACTTGACCTTGACTTTGACCATGCGCCACGTGGCTCCACTCAGACCTATCCACCCGTATCATCGTCTATTATAGATTCTCCTGCTCGGCTAAATCTCCAACCACCACTCCCATCACCTGTCAAAAAAGATGGGACTATGAGGTTGACATAACATAAACATACTAGTAACTCATAAATACTCATCGTGCGGGGAATGATGAGAGTACGACTATGACACCCTGACAGTATGTGCGCCCCCCTTATCGCGACAGACTCCCCTTACCGTGACAAGATACTCTATTAATGAGGAAAGTATCATCCCCAAGGAGGTATGTAAATAAGTTTGTTCACACATGCTAAGGTATCCTCAACATTTGATTACTGTTTTGTTATCTCGCCACTCTCTCTTCTCTGTCCACTAACTGACTTAAGCGTCAGAGTTATTGCGCCAGACACCCCCCGACCTTCCCGCTAACCCTCCGCCTCTCTCCCTACTTTTCAGGATCGACGAAGATCTCTTGACATTCTCCGTGAGATCTACCAGCATTCGAAGACCCAATCAACCTCCTTTCTAGCTCATCAGTGGCTCGTCCATCAAAGATCTCAGCATAAGAATAAATTGACGTCATCTATGGGAACATTAAGTCCTGAATTGGATACCACGATGGATGACACTGGAAGATCGACCATCACTATGTCTCAAAGTGACCTCGACAAAATAATTGTGATTGCAGTACAAGAGACATTACAACAGCAATAAGAAGTATGACAACAACAACTGCAGACTATGTAGCAACTACAACAGCCTGTGAATCCTCCCAGAAGGATGCCTGCAATGTCAGGCGAAGTGCCACCATCCCCTCGGCAAAACCAACTCACCCGATTGAGATGCCACAAGCTTTCATTAGAACTCCGGTCGGCGTCTTGCATAGGCCAGAACAATCCGAGGAGTCTTTGGTCGGGAGAGTCAAGGTGCAAGGGGTCGACAAGGGTAAGAGATTGGTTCCGAATGGGTCGGGGGACCCCAAGGGCCCGCCTCTTTCGATGAACATCCTGAATGATTTACTGCCAAAGTATTTCTGACCAATATATATCGGCGAATACAATGGGTCGGTAGACCTCGAAGATCATTTATATCAATTTAAGAACGCGTCTATGTTGCACCAGTACACTGACGGAGTTAAACGCCGGATCTTCCTGACGACCCTCTTAGACCCAGCGCAAAGATGGTTCAGTCAACTCCCGGCTTCTTCCATTCACTCGTTCGACGAATTTAAGACCACATTTGTACACTATTTCGCTAGTAGCAAAAGCTATCTCAAGACTACGTTGGACCTGTTTTCCTTGAAGCAGAAGTCCAAGGAATCCTTAAGAAATTACCTTCAGCAGTTCAACCGAGTGACCCTGAATGTTCCATCGGCCACCCCCGAGATCTTGGTGAGTTCATTCTCACAAGGGTTGCTAGAGGGAGACTCTTCTGATCGTTGGTGAAGAAGTCTCCGCTTGACTTTGATAGCTTGAAAAGTCGAGCACTCAAATATGTTAACATGGAGAAGACCCAGCTCTCTAGAAAAAAAGAGACGAATGTCCTCACCATGCCTAATGCTCATCCCGAACACAAGGCTCCACCGCCACCGTTGAGGCATAATGACCCTCGATCGGGCCTGCATCGCCCATCGACTCGTGAAGGAGACATAGAAGTCCATACAGTGGAGGTCTTCCGAGCTCTAGGGCCCAAAAGATGGTTCCCCAAGGTGATGAGTCATTTTTGTACGTATCACCAGAGTGGAGGACACGTAACAAAAGACTGCTATCAATACGCTAGAGGGAGGGAGGCAAGCGAGCGACATTCGCCGGATTGGAGGAAGGTGGCCTAGCGGCATTCACCAGATCGGAGGTGTACTCCCCTCGAACAACTCATCAGGACGACTACCATCGGTCGGAGAAGCGTGTCCGAACGCCCTCTAAAGAACCTTAGGAGTCGCCCCTCGACAGGAAGTCGGTCAAGCAAAAGACAAGGAGAAAGCCTCCGTACGAGAAACTGTCAGCATGATATCTGAGGGGCCCACGGATGGGGATTCTCATAGGGCTTGCAAGGCACACGGCCACCGGCTAGAAAGCTATGGTGTTAACATCAGCCAAAGAAAAGGTCCTTTAATAAACTTCGGGCCCCAGGACCTCAAAGGGGTTGAAGCGTCCCATGAGGACGCCTTGGTAATTCAGGCTTTGATAGTCAATCACGATGTAAAGCTAGTTTTTGTGGATATTGATAGTTCTATCTCAAAAAGGTCTGGGATCGGATGCAAGTCAATGACGAAAAGTTTCAGCCCATGGTCACTCCCCTCTTCGGATTCACGGGGCACTAAGTCCAGCCGCTCAGACAAATTATTTTATCTCTGACCCTAGGCGAAGAACCTCAAGAAAGAACCAGGCGAATCCCCTTTCTAGTGGTGGACGCTGAATCAGCGTACAATGTCATTCTCGGGAGATCGGCGTTAAATGCTTTTCAAGCCGTAGTCTCTATGTATCATCAGAAGATGAAGTTTCTCATTGATGATTTAATAAGGGAAGTTAAGGGCGATCAATCAGCCGGTCGGAGATGTTATGTTGACATCATCCAGACTGATTCTCGAAGAGTTCCTAGGACGGTGGAAACCCAAGTCAACATAGTGCAAGACGAGCACATCGCCCGACCAGAAGAGGACAAAGAGGGAATCCAAATACACCCCGAGTGACTAATGACACCGCCCGCATCGCAGCCGACCTGTCGCCTGAACTAAAACAACGATTAATTACTTGTTTGACCAATAACCACGACATCTTTGCTTGGTCGACGCAAGAAGTTAAAGGTGTATTACTGACCACAATGGTGCACAAACTCAACATCCTCCCTGACGCATGACCATTCAAACAGAAGAAAAGCCACTTTGGGCCGAATCAAGATCAGATAATCTAGGCGGAGGTTACCAAACTCCTCTAGGCGGAGGTTACCGAACTCCTCGAGGCGGGGCATATTCGGGAGGTGCAGTTCCCAACCTGGCTAGCCAATATTATCTTGGTGTCAAAACCCATTGGCAAATGACTGGTATACATAGACTTCCGGGACTTGAATAAAGCTTTCCCTAAGGACTGCTACCCGTTGCCGCATATCGACCAACTGGAGGACTCAACCTCTAGGTACAAGTTCATATGTATGTTGGACGCCTATCAGGGCTACTATCAAATTCCTCTGGCCCCGGAGGACCTAGAAAAGGTTAGTTTCTTCACTTCTGACGGAACTTTTTGTTATAATATTGTGTCGTTGATGGATCGGGTGTTTAAGCACAAGATCGGCAGAAATACTAAGGTTTACGTCGATAACATCCTGATCAAAATCAGTAGAGCGAAAGACTTAATCTCCGACATTGAAAAAACCTTCAGAACATTAAGACAATACGGGCTCAAGTTAAACCCGACAAATGCCTTTTTGGCGTCAAGACTACGTAGTCACAGAGCGAGGAATCGATAACTCAGAGAAAGTCCAAGCACTACAGAACATGTCTCCCCCTCGCAATCTCAAGGAAGTGCAGAGGCTGGTTGGCCACATTACAGCTCTTTCTCGGTTCATCTCCCGATCGGTCGATCGGAATCTGCCCTTCTTCAAGATGTTGCGCAAGGCCTCCAAGTTCAAATGGAACAAAAATTGTGACAAAGCCATTGCGGAGATCAAAGAGTACTTATCCGGACTTCCACTTTTCTCCAAGCCATTAATGAGCGAACGACTATGGCCGTACCTATCGGCGGGTGAAGGAGAAATTGGATCGACGCTATTACGCGAAGAAGGCAATACGCAGTATCCCATTTACTTCACTAGTCATCTACTCAAGGAGGCAGAATGTAGATACACCTCCTTGGAAAAATTGGCGTTGGGGTTAACTTTGACTGCCCACCGACTGAGATCATATTTCCTCTCTTATCTGATCACCATCCTGACTAATAGCACATTAGGACGTGTGTTCACGAACCCTGAGGCTTCCAAAATATTGATAAATTTGACAACGGAGTTAAGCAAGTATGACATCCAATACGAGCCCAGAACGGCTATCAAGGCCTAAGCCTTGGCGAATTTTATGACTGAGACATTGAGCCCAAATTAGGAAGAAACTTGAAAGATTTATGTGGACAACTCAACCAACAACCAAGGCAGTGGGGTGGGAGTCTTGTTGATCTCACCGCGAGAGGATATACTCCAACTATCTATCCTGCTCAATTTTCGGGCTTCCAACAACGAAGTAGAATATGAAGCCTTGTTGTCCGGTTTGCAAGCAGCTAAACGAGTGGGAGCCACCCGGGCATTCTTCACTCAGACTCCCAATTAGCCGCTCGACAGTTGGATGAGAGTTTTGAGATAAAAAAATGATCACCTAAAGAGGTATGCTGAGGCTTTCGATCGACAGAAATTAGATTTTCGAGAAGTGGTCATACAGAAGATACCCTGGATAGACAATCTAAAGGCGAACGAATTAGCCAAAATGCCCAGCTCCTTGGCTACATGGATGTTAGTCGACCCCATTTTCCAAAATCTGTTCATATCGCAAATTGATCATTTACAAAATGAAGACATGATGATTGAATGGAGGATACCATTTATTTTCTATCTCCAGCTCGGAACAATGCCTCTGAATGCAGAGTAAGTCAAGCTTCTAAGAAGATGCGCATCTTGATTTACCTTAATAGGTGATCTCTTATATAAGTGAGACTTTTTCCGATTGCTTCTAAAATATCTTGGTCCCGACAAGATTGATTATGTCACGCGGGAAATTCATAAAGGCATATGCGAAAATTATGTGGGAGGTCGAACGCTCACCAAGAAAGTTTTATTAGCTAAATATTTTTGGCCAACTCTGAAGCCGACACGGTAAAATTCGTAGTCGACTGTATTCACTGTCAAAAGCATCAAAATCTGCCACACCACCCAACTGAATAATTGAAGACATCGTCCATCTCATATCTGTTTGATCAATGAGGGATAGACATAGTAAGATCATTCCCAACCGGGCCCTAGCAAAAGAAGTTCCTCTTAGTGGTCGTCGATTATTTTTCTAAGTGGGTAGAAATAGAAGCCTTCGCTCGGATAATTGAAAATGCTGTCATGAAATTCTTGTGGCAGAATATCATCTGCTTGGTCTCTGACAACAGGCGACAATTTCAAGGTGCAAACTTCGAAGATGTTGTGAAGGATACGACTTCCAATAGGCCTTTACTTTCGTCGCTTATCCACAAATCAATGGACAGACAAAAGTGATCAACCGATAGATTGTATGAGGACTCAAAATCAAGCTAGATCATATGAAGGGAAGTTGGGTGAAGGAATTGCCCAGTATCCTTTGGGTATATCGAACAACGCCAAAAGAAAACATCAGCTTGACACCTTTTCCCCTCATTTATGGGGGAGAAGTCATTATTCTAGTAGAGATTGTTGAAGAATCTGCTCGGCGAAGCACATACGGTGAAGACAACACCGAGTAGCGCTTCCTGAAGTTGGACCTCATCACAAAAATCAAAGAGAAGACGGCCACCCGGCTAATGACTTATCATCAGAGGATGCGCCAAACCTACAACAAATGGGTCATCCCTCGAACGTTTCAAGTCGGCAACCTCATATGGAGAAGAGTAAAGTCAGTCGGGGACGTTCACAAACTGTAACCTCAATAAGGTGGACCATACAAGGTCCTTTGCAAGCTGAGTTTGGAAGCTTATTATTTACAAGGCCCAGATGGAAAAGAACTCAACTGCCCATGGAGTGCGAATCACCTACAACATTACTGGACTCAAGATCCTTAAGTATCATTTCTACAAATATTTTTATTAAAATCCTAAGTGTTTGTGAAATTGCCTATGAATGAAAAAGCTCAGACCGACCTCCAATGTGTTCACGTTTCTCACGAGGTCGTGAATTGTTCTCCACTAAAGTCAACCTAACCCCTGAGCAGGGTCGAGACTCTCCGTTAAAACATCGATCTCCCTCCTGATCTGGGTCAAGACTCTCCGTTAAAGCGTTGATCTCTGTCCTAATTCGGGGTCGAGGTTCTCCATTAAAGAGCCGATCTTCTCCTTGATACGGGGTCGAGGCTCTCTGTTAAAGAGACGATCTCCTCCCCCAGGAGTGGGGTCGAGCAACTGTTAAAATCAACCTCACCCCCGAGAGGGGTCGAGACTCTCCATTAAAGCACCGATCTCCTCCCGTCCCCGAGTGGGGTCGAGCCTCCGTTAAAGTCAACCTCACCCCGAGCGGGGTCGAACTTCCCCACACAATCGGCTTTGGCCCATAAATATAGATCAAACATCGTTGCTTGAATCAACTCCCCCTCCCCAATGGGGGTCGGGCATGTGCATTGATCTTGGATCGGAACTAAGCCTTCCACCTCACGTGGATGCTCCTTGGTCGCTAGCGAGGACTGAGGCAATCGGGCAAATTTCATTTCAGATTTTTTCGATCGGGCATTACTTAAGCTACTCAAACTTTTTTGGAGGTTCGAATGAAATTGAAAACTGTGAGGCCATAAATATGAAAGAGACAGACTGGACGGCAAAAAGAAGACGTTGCATTTCATATTAAAAAGCATTACAAAACATTCGTACACGACGGCTAAACAAAATCCTCGAAAGCATCTGGAAGGATGTCGTCATAGATCTTCTCTAGGTTGATGAAGTTGGGAGGAAGATCGACCGTTAGCTGCTAGATCGCCCCCTCGGCTCCAAACTTAAATATTTTGATTGTTCGGGGGTCGAGTTGATCATAAAATTCTTGTGACCCCAAATATTCGGCCTTCTTGGTCGACCAACGTTCCTCCTCACCCGATTGATAGCTCTCCTTCTCGGCTTTTTCAACGGCTAGTTCAACTTATAAAGCCTCTAAAGCTACTTCCTTAGCCACCAACTCGGTAGCTTTCCCAGCCAGCTCGGCTTGCAGACTCTTTTCCTTCTCTTTCCACTCCTTGGCCCACACCTTCATCTCAATCCGGGCCTTCTTCTTCTTCTTCTTCTTCTCCTCTGAAGATGCGTGTGACTTGGCTTTTTGATGGCCTCCTGAAGCTCGTCAATTTGTTCTGCCTGCATTTCCAACTGGGACTCAACCTCTGCCTTGGCCTCAGAGCTTCGGAGTGTACCTTCTCTACTATCGCCTTCAGCTCTCCCACCTCTTCAGTAGGAGGGTTTGCTGAGTCTCCAACTCTCTTATGCAGGCCTGATGAGAATGATGTAGGAGAAGGAGATCAGCAGTTCAGACGATTACTTCTATTCCCTCGATCCAGACCTGCAATAAACTCGCACCAACAACTCTAAAGCAAACACACACCTACATTACGTGATCCTATTCCTTACCCCCATAAGTCAGAGACAAAAGAGTTTAGCAGACGATGAGTGGTTTTACTCCTCGATTCTTTAGTTGAAAACGCCTAGACCCTCATCGCCCTACCGGTCAACCTGATCATAGTATCCCCGTTCGATTGACTGAGGCCTTCTCCACTAGGAGGAATCATGGCCTGAGAAGGCACTAACTCTGGTTAGGAAGCGAGGGCAAGTTCACCCGACCAATCGCGCCCATCCTCGATTGAAATGTCCACTTCTTCTACCGGATCCTTGTCTGGTGAGATAATTGGCGAGGGGCGAAGGGGCGAAGGGGCGAAGGGGCGAAGGTATCATTCTGGATGAGTTGCCGCCTAGGGTTGTCACTGGAGAACCTCCAGCAGCTTGCCCGGCAGTTGGCGGATCGGTTGGATGGTGACTTTTCCGTATTGGTCTAGGCGTAGATTCCCTTGAAGGCACTAGCACAAGCACCATTGCGGGGCGAGGTGATGGTAGCTCGTCAGTATGAGCTGCCACGTCACTAGAAGATCCGGTCGACTATTCTCCAATCAACTCCGCATTTGTCAACTTCAGGGTTTTGCTGACTGAAGCTCTCCACATCGTTTGAGCTGCACAAGAAGAAAATTCTTCATTTAAAAATCATATAAAGCGAAGAACAAGATCTTACCGAAGGAGAATTGCAGCTGAGCATCGATAGGACTCAGCCCGAACATGCGAAGAAGTCCCTCATTGATTAGCTTCTTGACATCAAACTTCAGGCCAAACAAGATATCGGCAGCCATCAAATATGCCTCCTCTGTTTTGTAACCGCCCATGACCGGCGCCTTGGGCATCTTCATCTGCCACCCAGTCGGCCACGAGAAAGGAGTCGGCGGCTCTACGAACACATTCTTGGACTTCCACCCCTTATGAGAGGTTGACATCTCGTCTAAAAAGCAATTCCTCATTCAAGATTGGAAAAAGAAAACCCCATACTCTATCTTTTTCAGATAGAAAAAATAATGAAAGACTCGGGGGTGAGAGGAATGTAATACAAATGAAAGATGATGATGGCCCCGCAGATCTAGAGGAAAGCATTGGGGCCAAATTGTTGGAGGGGAATGCGGAAGTATTGGGAGAGGGCAGTGAAGAAGGTCGGGAGGGGAAATCGAAGACCCCCTTAGAACTGATCGAAAAAGAAAGTCACACACCAGGGTGAAGGGTGATGGGATCGGACAGTAGGGCTCAGGATTGTCAGCCTATATCCAATCGGGATCTCATACTGGACCCTCACCATCTCTAAATCCTCAGTGGTAAAATCCGACCATGGAGGTGTACCACAGGCCAGAAATAGCCCCAACAGTCATGGCTTTACTTGTAGATCCTAAGGAAGACACCTAACGACCCTAAGGAAGACACCTAATGACTTTGAAGAGAGAATGAAAGGTGTAAAGCACGGCAGAGGAACTTACAACAAAATTAAGATCGAAGAAGATGAAGAAAGCGGTGACGACGAGAACGGAAGAAGATTAGACTGCAACGATGAGAATGAAAGAAGGGCGTGGGCAAATTCCTCCGCTGTCAACCCTAATAAAGCCCCAACCAAGACATCCTAACCATTAGATCTAAGAAATCAAAAAGGCGGGATGGCATCAGGGTCGTTCGATCCGATTCCCGAATCGTCGGAATCCCAACAGTCTCGGTGAATTGACAATATCGGAGTGGTTGTGTCACATGTCGAGTGCGGATTGACCGACATTAATGATCGACGCGCCGGATATATCATCATCCCGATACACCATCATGTATATCCGAGATATTAATGAACCTGCATCGCAGGTTCCCGAGGAAGATATCGTACTTTATCCATCCACATCAGCCCTAACAATCCAGCCGACCAAGAGCTAGCAAAATTCAAAATACTAGTCTTGTCAGTCAGGCATTAGCCTCCTTTGACTAATCTTGAAGGGGAGACTTGTGATATGAGGAATATGGGGGACCCGCTTGAAAAGCATACGTGGAAGTCTCTGACCGCAAACGCTGAGATAAAAGTCAAACAAAGATGGTCCACGAGACAAGAACGCCCAACCAAGGGTGTCCCTACCCGTTCGGAGAAACCCGCTCGGCGTAACCCGTTCGAAGAAACCTGCTCGGAGGAACCCGTTTGGAGAAACCCGTTCGGAGAAACCCGCTCGGAGGAACCCGCTTGGATAAACCCCCTCGGAGAAACCACTCGACCGACACGTCTCATACCGCCCAAAGGGGCAGAAATCAATCGACTAAGGATCCCTATCTGAACGGTCCTCATCCATCTGCCAAGGGTCTTCTTATCCCGATCGACTGAGGATCCCTATCTGAACGGTCCTCGTCCATCTGCCAAGGGTCTTCATATCCCGATCGACTGGTCCTACTAAGTTGGCAGATACTCGAGCGGATAATCCCAACTCGTCTACCATAGATTCTCCCGCTTGGCTAAATCTCCAACCACCACTCCCATCACCTGTCAGAATAGATGGGGCTATGAGGTTGACATAACATAGACCTACTAATAACTCATAAATACTCATCATGCAGGGAATAGCGAGAGTACGGATATGACACCCTGATAGTACGTGCACCCCCTTACTGTGAAAGACTCCCTTACTGTGATAATATGCTACATGAATGAGGAAAGTATCATCCCCAATGAAGTATATAAACAAGTTTGTTCACACAGGCTGAGGTATGCTCTAACATCTAATTACTGTTTCACTATCTCGCCACTCTCTTCTCCGTCCACCAACTAACTTGAGCATCGGAATGATTGCGTCGGACACCCCCCGCCCTTCCCTCTAACCCGCTGGCTCTCTCCCTACTTTTTAGGATCGGCGAAGACCTCTTGACATTCTCCGTGCGATCCACCCGCATTCGAAGACCCGATCGATCAACCTCTTTTCCACCTCACCGATGGCTCATCCATCAAGGATCTCAGCGCAAGAACATTTATCATCGAACCAAATTAGCTATTATAATCAAATGACTTGAACAAAATAGCCTAACAAATAAAATTTATTTGATCGGCCCAATATGTCAAACTAGGTTAACCACATTGTCTTGTCCGAGTCATATGACCTATTTTATCTGACTAGTTGAATTGACTACTAGTTGATTGGCCGGATCAAACTAAAGTTAGTTGAATTGACTACTTCAAAAGGGCAAAAAAAAAATGATTTGTTCGAGTACACTAGTCAAGTAGCTAGTAAAATTGGATTAATTACATTGGCTTGGCTGATTGAATCAATTTGGCTTTAGCCAAGCCTTTTCAAGAGGTGTCAATGCATTAAGCATGCTTCATGCTTAAAATTATCGAATTTTGGTCAAACGATGTTTGACATAGCCTACGATAATACAATCTCAACCTAGCATGGGTTCTAACAAAGAAAAATATGTATATGAAAATTGATATTTAATTTCTTTGTATGGTTTTTGATTTTACATATCCTACTAACTTAAAAACTCCTTATTCATATAATGTGCAGGCGTTTGTGTCGGTGTAATTTTCTTGCTATTTTGTGGTTTGTGTTTTTATTTGGTTTATCAAAGAAGAAAACTTGAAGAGATTAAGAGAAGATATTTTGAAGAACATGGAGGTCTTGACTTGAAGAAAAAGATAAAGGAAGAACAAAACCTTGCATTTCGAATATTTACAATTAAAGAACTTGAGCAAGTGACAAATAATTTTGATGACAAACAAATTCTCGGCAAAGGAGGTAATGGAATTGTGTATAAAGGAACTTTAGAAAACAAATGCATTGTGGCTATAAAAAAACCAAAGGTTATCGATGAGGACCTAAAGAGAAGTTTTGGAAATGAAACACTCATTTTATCACGTATTAGCCATGATAATATAGTAAAGCTCTTGGGTTGTTGTTTGGAGACAGAGATGCCAATGTTGGTCTATGAGTTTGTCCCCAATGGAACTCTATTTCATCTTATTCATGGAAATAAGAATCAATCTCTAGTTTCTTTGGACACTCGACTAAGGATTGCGTATCAATCTGCTAAGGCTTTGAAATATTTGCACATGGAAGCTTCACCTAGTATCATCCATGGGGATGTAAAACCTTCCAATATACTTTTAGACAATGGTTACAATGCAAAAGTTTCAGACTTCGGGGCTTCAAAGTTAATACCCAAGGGCGAGCAACAATTTGCTACGTTGGTGCAATTCACTCATGGTTACATTGATCCCGAGTGCCTTCAAACGTATGAATTGA
>JBBUKS010000060.1:7488859-7499938 GCA_038050645.1 Hedychium gardnerianum
GAGAGTTGCAGAGATGAGAATGTTAAGGTGGATGTGTGGACATATAAGGATGGACAAAATAAGAAATGAGAGTATTAAAGAGAAAGTCGGAATAAAATCTATTGAGGGAAAACTCCGAGAAACACGTTTGAGATGATACGAGCATGTGCTTAGACGACCAATAAATGTCCCAGTTAAGCGATGTGAAATAATGATAAATACACACATCAAATGAGGAAGAGGAAGGCCAAAAAAGACTTGATTAGCAATAATAATAAAAAATTATTTAAATATAGATAATGATATAGTAGAGGATAGAGTCCAATAACGTAAAAGAATTTATATAACCGATCTCGTATAGTGAAATAAGATTTAATTATTATTGTTATTGTTATCGAATAAGATAAACCAGGGTCAGGTGATGATCGATCGTCATCAATAAATCAGAATTGATGCGGGTCAAGCTCCTCAATATTCATCACCATTAGAGAGGGAACGATCAGCTCTTGTTGTGCATGAGGAGGATTAACAATCCCATTCTTTATTTTTGTGGGCCCATCATGAGAAAGGACCATAGATAGTACTCAGAGGCACGTACTGAGATTTTTGTTGAGGATCATGTGCCTTAGCTGCATTAGCTACTAATTGATCCACCAAGAAAAGATCTCATATCATGTTTCCTCTTTTTCAATCTGTTCCAATTTTTCGGATCCGTATTAATAGCTTGTGGGCTAGCGTGATTAGAATGTCTTCCTCACCACAGGCTTAGTGAGATCCCTATTAATAGCTTGTGGTCACTGCTAGATAGTGATCAAAAATATCCAAGGACCATATCCTCCTTGACCGTCCAATTCAAACTTAATCATATAGAAACCATTACCAACATCCACCATATCGAAATCTCTACTCAATTTCCACAACTTTTGTAGTCTCTCCTTCAATACTCTGTATCCTATATGTTCTTGTCCAGTAGTTTCAGAACCAAGGCATCATGCCAAGAGCTACATGACTCCCGGAAAAATACCCTATCATCAAGGTACACTTTTGGCAGCAACCTATTTCCATTCTCATATTCCACACGAACCAGTTTTTAATTTTGTGCTATCAAATCTGACTTTTCCCTCAAATGCAGAGCTTGTTTATTTCCCATCACTTTATCACTAAAAGAACCCTCAATCCAGCTCTTCCAAACTTAATCTTCTGAACGTTGCCATTAGAACTCCCTTCCCCATTTGGCGGATCACCTGGTGGAGGTTGAGAGCCAACCTACTGTGCAGAGAAAATCATGTCTTCCATCGGCAATCGTCTCTTATCTTTATTATCCTCAAAAGAATACCTCAATTTGAAAATTATCAAAATAATATTTTATTTTATTTTTCATCGTAAAAATAATTTTGAATAAAGTTATTATACGTTGTAGTAATTTTGTTCAAAATTGCTACCATGTATAGCAACGTTATTCCAAATTATTTACTCTCAGGCTATGATGTAGTGATAGAATGTTCAAATTATTACTTAAGTATTTATGGTTTGATCCTTGGCTATGATATATTTATAGATTTTTTTTTTTTAAATATGATATACAACCAAGGGATGTTGAGCTTTTGGCCGCCTGTTGTGAGCGCTTTTCGATTTACCTTGGCAATCGATGAAAATTTTTCGTGAAATCGGATTGATCGTCTCAGGTCCAACTGTTATCTGTTTCGTCATTTTTTTTATTATTCAAAACTAACTTGCCCGGGCAATGATATAGCGATAGAGCACTTTTTTTATTTTTTAAATATTTAAAAATTGAGTCTCGGTCTCGATGAATCAACTGATGAATTTTTTTTAATGGACCGTTGATCTAAAAATGCCGAGTTGATAGATCACTCGTTGTGAATGTTTTTTAATTTATCCCGATAACTAATAAAAACTTTCGTCGAGTAGATTGATCATCTTAGGATTAATCAATATAAGTTGATACTAACTGGTTGGTTATTCAAAATTATTTATATCTAAAATTATTATAATAATATTAAAATAAATTTAACTAAATTGAAATGATTTTAACTAAGTATAATTTTGACCAAATTAAAAATTAATATGTTAATATAAATAGTATTAATTTTGATAAGTAAAAGTGATTTTTTATATTATAATAGTTTTTGTTAAATATATTAAAATTTGTAAGATGAAAAAGGATAAAATATTATTTCAACATTTTTTTAAAACTGGGAAATATTTTTTTCCATGAAAACATCAACTTTTAGCCAAATATTAGCAGCACACTTGTTTTATGGAATCATTAATTGTTATAAAATTTAACTAAACACATATCTAAAAAAAGAAGGAAAATAAATCTTAAGAAGATGCCTTTTAAGTTGCCCATGTTTCATTTACAACCCTGATTTAATTTTAATTAGAAGAGTGGTCTGTTTTGATATCTCCAACCACAAACCGCTTCTAAAACTGTCACTATCCAACCATCTCAAGTCAGCAGGATGCACTTATACTTGGCTCAATCTTGAGCAAGCCAAGTCATCATGCGATATCACCCTAAGCTTGAGCTATCGAGCCCGAGTGTCGACTGCCCAAACATCCGAGCATCGAACTCTCTAGCACCCAAAACCCAAGGGTGACGAAGAAAGGCGAGCGAGGGAGGTGTTAGTCTACTAGACTTTAGCCGAGGGTCATTTATTTATTTTTATATGTAATTGTTTACTCGATTTCTAAATTGTCAAATCAAATTCTACGATTAATTTTAAATTTTCAAATTAAATTTTAAATTTTTAAATTAAATTTTACAATCAACTCGGATAGTCTATAATTCTTAGCTCCGTCACTGATCACAAAGGACGATCTCATTTGTTTAACTACTTTTTAATTTGATTTTAACGATAACAACGAAACCATCCAACGTGCATCAGTCTATGCAAATCCTACTGTATCGGAAGAAAGCTGGTAGATTTTTACCGCATAAAAAAAGGAAAACAAATCTTTTGAAGATGCCTTTTAATTTGCCCATGTTTTATTTATACACTTGAAAATGTTTAAGTATGATTATTCATTTACATCCCTGATTTAATTTTAATTAAAAGAGTGGTCTATTTTGATCTGCCCAACCACAAACCGCTTCCAAATCCGATGCTGCTTCCATATTGAATCCATCCTCTCGATCGGAACTCCCTTCGTCTCCGGCACCATCGCCGCCACGAACATCGTCATCGCCACCACCCACCCGGCGAAGTAGAAGAACATGCCGGACTTGAGCCGGCAGAGCATGGCGAGCAGGCTCTGCCCGTTGACCGCCGCCATCAACAGCGTCACCGCCACTACCACGCTCTGCCCCGCCGACCGCACCTCCAGCGGCATCACCTCGCTCGGCACCAGCCACCCCAGCGGACCCCACGAGGCCCCGAACCCCGCCACTAACACGTACGTCGCCACCCGCACCGCGTAGGCGGACTTGAGCTCCGCCGCCAGTGCGGTGCCGGCCACGAGGTGCGACGCCAGCATCAACGCTCCGCCGGCGAAAAACAAAGTACGCCGGCCG
Organism: Hedychium gardnerianum; assembly: GCA_038050645.1. Lineage (NCBI taxonomy): Eukaryota > Viridiplantae > Streptophyta > Magnoliopsida > Zingiberales > Zingiberaceae > Hedychium > Hedychium gardnerianum. The sequence continues at coordinate 7,492,374 of JBBUKS010000060.1, forward strand.
ATTCGGTCCACCATCAGCATCGAGCCGAGAACCGACCCCACGTTGATGGCGCTGACGATGACCGTGGAAAACAGAGAGGAGCGCTCGGCGAGGCCGATGATGCTGAAGATGGCCGGGGAGTAGAAGGTGATGAAGGTGATCCCGGTCATCTGCTTGAAGAACGGGATGAGCACCACCAGGACGAGCTGCGGCCGGTACTCCGGCCGCAGGAGGGCGGCGAAGGATCCAAAAGACCCGATTTTGGAAACCTTGGCGGCCGCGATCATGTCGTCGAGCTCGTCCTGGACGTCGTCGGCGCCGCGAATCTTGCGGAGCATTTGGGCGGCGGTTTGGACGGAGGCCGGGGTGGTGGAGCGCTGGAGGATGCTGTTGGGGGTTTCAGGGAGGAAGAAACAGCCGGCGGCGAGAACGGTGGCCGGAATTATGGCCAAGCCGAGGGAGATTCTCCAGCCCCAGTGGGAGCGGATTCTCTGTGTGCCGTAGTTGATGAGGTTGGCGGCGAGGATTCCGATCCCGATGAAGAAGTCGAAGGCATTGTTGACGGCGCCGCGGTGACGCGGCGGAGCCATCTCGGAGAGGTACAGAGGAACGGCCTTCAAGCCGATCATCAACCAATCTTTTATTTATTTCACTTTAATTAATAAAAATCCCAAAATAAAAATCTTAAACCTGATTGGTGAATCCGACGCCGACGCCGAGCAGGACGCGGCCGAGGATGAGCATGTAAACGTTGACGGCGAGGCCGCTGAGGGCGGCTCCGACCATAAAGGCGCCGCCGCCGAGGATCATGGAGGCCCGGCGACCGAGGGCTCGCGTCACCGGAGACGCGCACAGAGAGGCGAAGAGTCCGGCGACGTACAGAGACGACGTGAAGGCCGTCAGAAGCTGGCTGTCGAACCTGCAGTAGTCGCCTCCCGCCGGCGACCGCTTCTCGTGAACCGCCGGGAAGAACTTCCGCAGGAACGGCTCCATCGACGTCACTCCCCCTATCGATTAGAACAATCTTAATTCAATTATATAGGAAATCGAGGAGACTTCCGTTGAGTACCAGAGATTCCTAGGTCGTAGCCGAAGAGGACGCCGCCGGAGGCCGCGACGGCGCATGTGAGGAGGACGAAGGGCGTGATTCTTCCTCCGTGCATTTGGGCTTTCCCGGTGGGCTCCATCGGCGGCGGCGGCGGAGACTGCATGGTTTAGTGGACGGTGGTGGTGAAGTAAAATAGAGCAGAATGTGTAACTTGGGAGCTCTGCCATGGAGAGGAGAAGGAATATTAAAACAAGTGGGACAAATAATTGTTCACCATCCGATTTCGCATACGAACAATTCCGTCATCAATTAGATTATAGCATGTGATTCAAATCAATCGACCCTTTCAATAAATAAATAAATAAAAAAGCACTCGGCCTGATGCAACGACAAGATATTTAATAGGATATTTAAGTATTTATGATTTAAATTTCAGCGATGTATTGAAAATTATTCTTCAATTGAGATAAAAAAATATGAGATATTGATGGTTAATCGAGGAATAGGATTATAAATAAGTTAAGCTGAGCTAAATTTTAAGATATATGTTTAAATTTATTTATTTAATTGATTTAGTATGTATTGAATGAATATAAATAATTTTTTATTAAATTGAACATCAAGTTTGTTCATAAAAGTTCGATTTATTTACAACCCTAGCGAGGAGCTACTATTTTTGAATGTATCCGATGAGTGAACCTAGAGGGAAGCCCGCCTGCCTCCTGAACTAATTGAGCCCAAGGCCCAGATACATAAAAGGGTAAACGAGTCAACTTTCATAATATTCAAGTTTGTTTAATAAGATAATCGAGTTAAACTAAGTCATTGACATAATTGTTCAAGTTTGATTTGATTTTTTTAATGATTTTGAGCTTTGTTCGTTTAGATGTTATCGATCTCTTAGTTCAAGATTGTTTGATTATTTGAAAATTTTAAAATTTTAATCTTATTTGATTGATTATTAAGTTTGATGATATAAACTTGTTTGATTATAGCTAGTGATTCAAATCACTTGACAGAAAAAAACAAAAGGGTGGCTCTCATTATCCATATGATCAAAAGAAACAACTTTGATTGAAGTCACACTATCTTATCTTATAATAGCTTTGATCAAAATTGTGTTAGGACTTGTGTGAGTTAAAGAGATGTGAATAGCTTCAATCGCTTTTTTTTGATCTTGTCGTGCTCATCGTTTGCACAGAGAAAACATTGATTCAAACTCGACACCACATACACAACTCCGAGATTTTACTTGATATCCGCCTCTTAGGCGACTAATCCAAGATCTACCTCTAGTAATCTCCCTCCACTATGAAATCCTCCTTCTCGGAAACCTTCTGGAGGTGGAGAAGCCTCTTAAAACCCTCGATTACAAGAATACAACAAAAAACAAGATACAAAGATAAATGAAATCAAAAATGACTTTACAATGAAAACATTGCTTTGTTTGCTCTCTTGTTGCTTGGAAATATCTCTTGTTGATCCAGAAATACAGCATCTTTGATCCAAAACCCTCAAGAATTGACCCCTTCAAATCTTCACGAAACCCTTTTTTATGGGGTTGCATTCGAGTTGATTTTCGCCTACCAATCGATTGGTAGTCTTCACCAATCGACTGACTTTGAATCCAACCATTTAAACTTGCATAACGACTTTTTTTTACCTTACCAATCGATTAGTGAGACTCATCAATCAATTCGGAAGCATTATATTTGCTGCTACAATGTCACCAGTCAATTGCCATAATAACCATAAGCTCACCAATTCAGAAGCATTCTGTTCGCTACTACAATGTCACCAGTCGATTATCGGAACTCACCAATCGATTGGTATTGTAGCAAAATCACTGCAGCAACCATAAACTCGGTTACTGTAGCAAACCCTAAAATTACAATAACAAACACTAATTATTGTAGCAAACCCTATTTTTTGGGATTTAGGGTTGGAGTAAACTCTAGTTATTGTAGTAGAAACCTTAGTTAGTATAGTAAACCCTAAAAAACATCCTGAAACTCAATTTTGGGGTTTAGGATCCGGTTAATCTTGACTCACTTGGACTTTTTGCTTGTCAACTTTCCGTTGGACTTCCGATCACCAAGTGTCCAATTAACCTTGACCCAATTGAAATTTTCTCTTGCCAACTTCTCGTTGGACTTCCGATGTCGTCAAGTATTCGGTCACCCTTGATCCACTTAACTTCTTACTAATATATTGATTAAATATCGAAATCCAACTCAAGTCAACTTGAGATTGGTCAACCTGGTCAACCTTGATCTGAGGTCGATTGCACCAACAATCTCTCCATTTTTGATGTTTAATAATATGTTTAAGTTAGACTAACTCATTAGCCCAACTTTACTTCTTCATCCTTCTTCTCATGTCAACGTATGAATGAGGATTTCCTAACTTAAACCCTACATTCTCCCCCTTTGACATATATCAAAAAAAAATTCTTAAGATTCATCCTAAACTTCCAACATCCCAATGAAGGTTCCCTACCTTCCATTTTCTCCAATGCTCAACCTTGAGCATTCAATCTTTCAATATTCACTCATCTCAAAATTTCTTCTTTCTTGCCCAAATTATGCCTTTAAGGTGGACCTCCCCCTCAAAGCATGTTTCATCTTCGACCATTGCATAAATAATGATTTTGAGTTTCTAAACCTTTAGAAAATTTCAAAATCCAAGTCATGAGATTAAAGATTCAATCTTGAATCTAATCCTCATTCTCAAATCGTCATTCTTCTCCTTTACTATCCCTTTTCATATTTTCATCCAGAAAATCATCCTTGAATACTTATCCAAGTATATAAGAGGGTTAGAGGTAGTTAAGAACCCTAAAAATGGGGTTTAATGGCTGAAATAAACTCATTTCGACTAAAAGTATAGGATTGGTAACTGACACCAATCAATTGGTGGCTTAAATCATGAAATTTCAACTTTTCAAACTAAATTTCAGAAATACATAAGAAATTCTACGATTTTTGAAAAATTATTAAATTTCATATAGACATTACGTATGTCAAATACTATCAGAGAAAAATATTTTTCTATGAAGATAAATCTTATTTTCAAAAAAAAAGGTCAAAGTTGAAAATCATTGAAACTTCAATGTTTCACTCTAACTTTGTATTTAACTAATCAATGGTGATTCCTATAAACAAATAGGTTTCACCAAAGTTTTTCAAAATATTTTTGAAATAATTTTCAAACACAATTTTCAACGATGATTTATGGGCTAAATGCACATGACTTGCACATTAGCTTTCCCCATGATTGGTTAACACAATCCATTTGGTTTGATGAAACTAAAGCTCATTTTGATACATCAAATTGTATCTTGAACTTAGTTCATATTCTTACATCCCACTTGTGTCTAATGTGTCTCAATACACACACAAGTCATCTTCTGGTCTTGTGAGATATAAAATAGGTTTTCATAAACCAAGAGATCAAACATCTCTCTCTAGGCATTCTAAACTTGATCATTCTACCTAGGATGTCAATTAATGTCATTGTCTTTAATTTCAAGAAATTAAAGTTTATGCATGTAAATGATTATGACATTCATCAAATGTATACCATCATAAAGAAATCTAACAAGCTTAATGATGCAGGTATGACATGACATGTAATATATTTCATGCAAGATTATTGTATAATATGATGCATGACATATGATAGGATACACAAACATGATAGTAATGGCTCATAAGAAAATACCTAATTTTTCATCTAAGTATCATCAACTAATCATTATGTTAAATCCTCGATTTTACATGGGCAACCATATCTCCTTCAAATGTGTCAAAAACTCACACTGTGCACACTTCATGATTCTATCTTTTGGTGTTAATTTTTAATAAACTTAAGAATTCATTTCTTATTGGCACACTATAAAGTCATCAAGGATAAAAAAAAAATTCTCATTTTCAAAATATCACAATACCTTAAAAATATTCTAAAATGCTAACTTCACCATGATTGAGTTAACTATCCTTCCAACTAGGGGTGACACACCCTATGTCCATTTAGTACGAAGAAATCACATTTTTAGGAACCCAATACCTATTGAAGCTCCTTGGGTGCACTAGGTACTCACTAGAGATAACTTCCCTAGATACCTTCTTAATGACTTTCTTAGACTTCTTAGAAGTCTTAGTCATGCTAATCTCCTCAAGATCTACACTAGGGATAACCTCCCTTGTAACCTTGATTTGATTCCTAGACCTAGGTTAGTTCCATAGCTATATAGAACTCTATGGTATGAGGACACATTTTCTTTGGACTTAGGTTTATATCCCAAACTCATCTTGTCCTTAGATGATTCTTGTCTACTTAAATCTAGATTTTGTTCTTTTGACCTCTTAACTTCATTTGCCATTTTCCTAAGGGTCTTTTCTAACTTATCAAGTTTTAACCTCAAAACTTGATTTTCTAATTTTAAGTCATTAATCCTTGACTTTTCATTATTGTCTTGATCATTTTTCTTTCTAGGCATGTCTAAATTTCTTAGGGTTTTGCCTAAATTGTTCCTTTCCTTAGATTGGATAGGTCTACCATTAAATATCCTAAAATGTCATTCAAATCCTTCTGTTAGAGCACTATGTCCATCATAAAGAAAAAAAATTATTCTTGATTTCCAATGATCAAAGCCTCCTAATCCAAATGGTAGAGGTACTCGAGTATTATATCCAAAACTATTTCGGAGATTCATTTCAACCTCGAGCTCTTGTTGGTATTGGAGGGCTCCAAGAATGTAACTCCTTCTTGTTCCTCTAGCATGTGCTTCTTCTGACGATTTGTTCGATGAAGAACGGTCTCGCTCTGATACCACTTGTTAAGACTTGTGTGATCTAGAGGGGTGTGTGTGAATATCTTCGATTGCTTCTCTCGATCTTGTCGTGCTCATCGTTTGAATGTACAGCGAAAATCTTGATTCAAACTCTACTCCATAGGCACAACTCCGAAATTTTAATTGGTAGATGTCTCTTAGACAATTAATCCAAAATCTACCTCTAGTGATCTCTCTCCACTATGAAATCTTCCTTCTCGGAAACCTTCTGGAGGCGGAAAAGCCTCTTAAAAACCTCGATTACAAGAATACAACAAGAAATAAGATATAAAGACAAATGAAATCAAAAATAATTTTACAATGAAAACCTTACTTTCCTTGCTCTCTTGTTGCTTGAAATTACCTTTTGTTGGTCTGATAATGTAGTGGCACTTTACTCCAAAACCCCCAAGAATCGACCCTTCAAAACTTCACGAAACCCTCTTTTATATGGTTGCATTCGGGTTGATTTTCGTCTACCAATCGATTAACTTCGAATCCAACTGTTTAAACCTACATAATGACTTTTTTTTACCTTACCAATCGATTGGTGAGACTTACTAATTGATTTAGAAGTATTTTGTTCGCTGCTACAGTACCATCAATCAATTCAGAAGTATTCTGTTCGTTGCTACAATGTCACTAATCGATTGTCAGAACTTATCAATCGATTGCTACAGTAGCAAAATTATTGTAGCAACCATAAACTCAGTTACTGTAGCAAATCATAAAATTACTATAGCAAACACAAATTATTGTACCAAACCCAATTTTTTGGGGGTTTAGGGTTTAGAGTAAACCCTAGTTACTATAGTAGAAACCCTAGTTAGTATAGTAAATCCTAAAAACACTCCAAAATCTCAATTTCAGAGTTTAAAATCCATCAATTAATCAATACATCCAATCAATCGACTAATATTCTTGTTTCAACCTTACCAAGTTGAATTCTCATCTTGCCTGGTATTCGGTTGACCTCAACCTATCAGAACTTCCTTTGCTCAGCATCCTATTAACTTTGACTTACTGAGACTTCCCGTTGCCTAGCATCCGGTTAACCTTAATCTGTCAGGACTTTATCATTATCTAGCATCCGATCAACCTTAATCTGTCAGGACTTCGATCATCACCAAGTGTCTATTCCTCCATGACCCACATGAACTTTCTGACGCCAACTTTTCGTTTGACTTCTAACCACCAAGTGTCCAGTCACCCTCAACTCACTTCGACTTTTCTCTTACCAATTTTCCGTTGGACTTCCGATCACCAAGTGTTCGATCAATTTTGACCCACTTAGATTTTTCTCTTACCAATTTTTCGTTGGACTTCCGATCACCAAGTGTCCGATCAATCTTGACCCACTTAGACTTCTCTCTTGCCAATTTTCCGTTGGAATTTCGATCACAAATGTCCAGTCAATCTTAATCCACTTGAACTATTATCTTACTAACTTTTTGTTGAATTTCTGATATCGTCAAGTATTTGATCATCTTTGACTCACTTAATTTTTTTACTAATATATTGATCAAATATTGAAAGTTAATTGATCCTAAGTCAATTATATCAATAAATTAACTAAAATTATATTATTTTTGAATATCTTTGACAAATATATATATATATATATATCATTTTAAAAAAATTGATTAAAATTACGTCATTTTGAAGTAGTTTCGATAAAAAAAATCATAGCATCTAACAAATACA
>JBBUKS010000060.1:7509302-7531112 GCA_038050645.1 Hedychium gardnerianum
AATTCTCCAATTTAATCATCTCCATCAGTTGCAATTGCAGCAGCTAGAACAACAGATGAATGTTGAACTTGAGCAAGACTCTGAATGTTGCAATTGCAGATGAATGTTTTTATTCTTCTTCATGCAAATTCAATGAATGCTTTAGCACTAGTTGGTTGCTTACATGTTTTGGCAAAGGTGTACAACTCAAAATGGCGGAGTAGGTATTTTGTTTACTTATGCCTCAGTTCATGAGTCATCTTGTTGCAAAAGCCTATCGTTGAAGTCTAACCCACGCTCGTCATAGCTCGTGTGAGCTACAACTCAAGGCCGGCTGGAAACCATGCATTTGCATCATCTTGAGAACCAAATCTATTTAGCTTGTCGTTCGACACAAAATGATGAATTTCATAGAGGAAACACTTCAATTTTGAGACCCTAACTTTAGCTTCTATTATCATCAACTGAGCAAGTTGTTTGAAGACATGAAGTAAAACTTTACTGACCAATGCCATAAAGTAAATTCTTTGCATTATAATTGCAGATTTGGAGTAATTAGAGATGATTTCTGTTCGAGCGTATGTTAAACAGTAGATGAAGCAGCATAAGTTAGATCTTATGAAATGCTAAATTGAAAAAGTTATATCATGTCTAACCATACCTCAAGAGACTCTGAGTTATAAAAGAAATGTCAGGTTCATGCACAAAATGCTCCTCCAAGAAGTGGAACCTAGATAGCAGACATAAATCAACTCAGAGCTTCCTCAACTTGAAATACCAAATAAATTATATAGTTAAAAAGCTTCTTCACCTAGCTACCAATTCATATTAAACTGATACTCCCAATAATCAGCCACATAATTACCATCACATAGACATAACTAGGAGTATCCTGGTGAAAGTTTATCATGAGGGCCAGAGTAAGGCCTCTCCATCCACTCTACCAAAATAACCATTTTCAGAATCAAACTATTTCACAGAAATTCGATAAATGACATTTTTTATCAGGATCTTGCTAGATGTTCACAATTTTTGTATCTAGATATGTCGGCACAATTATGATATAAAATATCATTCATCAAGTTGTTTGGTGAAAAAACTGGATGAAATGAAGAAAGGTAAAAAGTTCTCAATTTTCCAAGAACAGTGTAAGCTAAAAACCAAGATTGTTAGCTCACCATTCCCCAGCAGAGACCTTTCCAAGTCTGGAGCCCGGACTTCTCCCCGTATTCCCACACCAATGCCATCGCAGTGACCCTTCCAACAAAAGATATTGCAAATAACTATCAGCAACCAAGATCAACAAAATGGGATCTGAGGAGAATCATACCATTCGATGACGCTGGAGACGTGGATCGCCCAGGTGGGAAGAGACAGCGCGTTCTCGGGCTCCTGGAGAGAAGCAAGAGCATCGATCGCAGGAGATCCGACTGGCAAAGCCTGAGCTGACGCCGCCACGGCGAGGGCTGCGACTCCCCCAGCCAGCAGCACCGCCACCGTTCCCCGGCGATCGCCTCGTCCAGGAAAAAGAAGCGTCGAGGAAGGAGGAGGCGAGGAGGGACGGCGTGGGTGAGGGAGACATGGAGGAGAGGAAGAAGGTTTAGAGGAAGCTAAGTAGATCGCTGCGGCCATTGTTGTAGCTCGTAGCTCGCTCGCTGCTGCTTCGCGAGCCGTTGGTTGCGAGATGGGATATGGCCGAAAGGGTACGTCAAGTAAATTAGTGGGAAAACCTTTCGGCCACTCTGGCCCAAATTAAAGGACCAAGGCCCATTAACGAGATTATGAGCCCAAATCTTAGGATTCATATTTGTTAAACAAATTTTACTAAATTTATCAAATAATTAAAAGAATAAAAACAAAAATTCGTGATAAATTCAGTATCTAGGAAACAAGTAATTTGATTAAATTTAGAAGTAACAGAGACAAGAGCCAGTGGATGTATCACCAATTGAATTTCCTGGAAGAAACATTGGTACACCTAATAGTAATCAGAAGACTTCAAGCTCACTGCATAGATTCATCCAGCAAGAGGGTTTGCATGAATTGTTACGCGATTAAGCCTGATCTCCGCGAGCGGTCGATCGCCTGGTCCGGTTTGAGTCTGTAAATCAAGAACAGGTGAGTCATTCTCGGAAACCTCATCTGTAACTCGGTGTCTTTGTGCTCTCTCACCTTTTCCATAATGTCTAGGACTTCAAAGCCATGAATAACTTTTCCGAAAATAGTGTAGAGTCCATTGAGATGAGGTTGCTTGGCGTAGGTTATGAAGAATTGGCTTCCGTTTGTGTTCGGCCCGCTATTAGCCATCGAGAGAATGCCCCTTGCGTTGTGCTATCGATCAAAAGAAGTCGACTCAACAACTAGCAATAAAATGTCTATTTATCGACTAAATGACTTGCGCAAGATGATAGAATTTCAGCTGAAGTGATTACCATGCATTTGACAATATATTTTGAGATGTCGAAAGGATCAGACAGATGGTGTGGAAGTCAGTATTAAGTACCTTGAGCAACTCACGAATCTCGTCATTGAACTTTTTGCCCCATATGCTTGTTCCACCCTTTCCTGTGCCTGTAGGATCTCCACCTTGGATCATGAAACCCTTGATGTTTCTATGAAATATGGTTCCATCATATTTACCACTAGCACAAAGAGCCAAAAAGTTCTGCATTTAGTAAAAGGCACATCAGATTCTTGGAATATTAAAGGTTTTGAATGTCCTGACTGCCAATGGTTGCTTTATCATAGATAGATTAGCAAATTAGATAAGAAAAAAAAGGAACAGTCTCATTGCTGTAATATTGAAATTAAGTTAGCCAAAAGAATAGGTTTGGCAGCATTATTGATGGAACATCAACACCAACAGTGTTTGTCAACAAAAACTTGTAATAAAGAAGTTGCATCAAATCTAAGGATTCCTGAAATATTGATGAATAGCAAAAATTTGATGGGACCAAATTTGTTGGTACACTGAGTGACACTGATTGCATCAGACGTGTAAAATTAGCTAAGAATCAACATCAATTTGTGTTGGTCTCAATTACATGGATCATATACCTCTATGCAAGGCAATAACATAGTACAAACTAACTTGTAATCTATGTTGCTTGGACTTGGATCTCATATCCAAGTGCCCAACGTGGACATTTCTAAAAAAAATCCACATGACCAATAGAGGTTTCGAGTGTCGAAGCATTGGTATGTGGGTACAAAGGGGGTCGATGTAGGGTCCTAGTATAGGAGCTTGAAACTCTTTGAAGTAGCGATGAGTCCAAACTAGCTTGTATAATTTAGACAGTACAAGTAACCATGACAACACAACTAGCTTGAAACTCTTTGAAGTGGCGATGAGTCCAAACTCTTTGTTGATTCTTTGAAAATTATTGCATAAGTAACCATGACAACACAACTGTCTGATGAGTACATGCAGCTAATTGCTCGGCGCATAGGGTTGGAGTACCTTCGAACTGATTTTGGTATTTATATGAACAGATACTTTCTTTTTAATTTGGTAAGCCTACTGCTTGTTGCGTACTAGGGAAGTTAAAACATATTTGTTTGATGGAAGTATGGAGCAAGAGTTGCTCAGAATTAGAATTATTGATGAACCAAATGAAGAGATTGTTTTTAACATCATCCCTGTTCGCATTCCTCCTTTAATATCCAACAAGCAAGTCAAGTTAACCTAGAATGGTTCTTGCTCACTATATTGCAATGACTTGATGAATGCCACAAATCAACCTTGGAGACTCAAGATTTCCCGCCAAGAATTTATCAATGGCAATGCAATAAATTAATAGCTTAAAACTCCAACAAAGAGCAACTCATAAGACGATTTAATTATTGGGTTCGGCAACATATTGGGACCAATAGGTCTGGTTATGACCTAAGTACCTAAAGGAGTGTATTTTAGGAATTTTGGATAATTTTCACTATGATTTTTCTTGGGGGTCACTAGGGCTATAAATTTCTCACCAGTAGAGTGTTTCAAAGCCTAGGAGACATCATGAGTGCACTTGGGAACTAAAGGAACCAAACGACTTCTAGAACATAAGATTTTGTTCTGGGAGGCTTTTTTTTATGTCTCAGAAGTGCTAGAAGTGAAGCTTTTTTCCTTTTCTCCATCGATGTTAAGAGAAGAATATAGAAGATTAAGAGATCCCTTGCACTAGGTGTGAATATCAATTTGTCTAATTTCATCATATTTTTGTTTTCGTGTTGTACAAACCCAGATTCTCCTCATCAATGTACACATAAGTAGAATCACAGTAAAATGCTAGATATTCTTTGTATATTTGTATCATATAATTAAGGGAGATGAAGATCCCACATGTGAGTTTGTGCTAGAGACACCGAATTTAGTTCTGCAAGTGTACTTGAGATGGTAGATTCTTAAGAGGTGTCAGAATTATTGGTATTACAGATAACTGTCATCCCAACATTAATAGAATTTGGATGAACAACCCAACACAAGCTAATTCTTACCGAGCAAGAACATTGCCATTATTCCCTAAAAATTATTTTCTCCTCAAAAAGACGAAAATTTGGTTACCCTAAGAACAGTTATTAGCACGAAAAATTAGAAACTTTCGCTTGGGAGATCAACATCATCATCAAAACAAAATCAACCGTTTCTGAAAAAAAAAGACACCACAATCAACGAGATCGCCAGTTTTCGAGGTTTCGATGAGAAACAATTTCACAAGGCGCGTATACTACAATCTTCTAACCGCTAGCACCAGCAGTTGAAAGGGGTTGACGATGGTTACCTCCGCAGTTTTGGGGACTTCGTCGCAGAAGATCTCGCACTTGATATCCCCCAGATTGGTATGCAGAGTCACCGACTGCAGTGGCGAAAACAAAGAGTGCCAGCATCAATACCGTAGCAAGAGAGGAGACAGAGGGAAGAGGAGGAGGAGGGAGAAGTTGCTATTCTACGTACCATGATCGCCTCGGCTTTTCTTCGACCTCTTCGATTCGTCGGCGCCGGAAGAGCTCTTGTAGCCGTCGCTACTGCCGCATATATTGATTTACAGACAAATGAAGCTTCTGGATGACGAATTGGGCCGGGACAGGTCGATGGGTCGAAACGGCCGGCCCGAATGAAAAATAAAACCGAGGACTTAAATTGAAATGCTTGAGATAGGAAGGTCCAAACAGTAAAAAAAAAAATAGTTCTATTTTTCTCGTTTTTAAAATGAAGAATCTCTAATTTTTTATTTTAAATGTTTTTTTATTATATATTTTTTTTACATATTTTGTCATTAGAATTTAGAGAACGAATTAGAAGGGAAAATTAAGCTGCCTTTAGTCTGAAACATTATTGAATTTTCATATATTTTATTCAAAGATGAAAAATTGTGCACTAGAGTAATATTAGATGGATAAAAATTAAAAGCAACCCAAGTTTAATAAATAGTCTAATGAATGCCTTTTTTATAAAAATTAACGAAAGAGCATCTCATTATATTTTTTTATTTTGAGAATATTTTTATTTTTAGTATTATTATAACAATTATAATTAATTACTATAATATATATATATATATAGAATTTTGTTATCCTATATATCTTACCCTCCATATTTTATCCTGCACAATCATAGATACCTGTTGAGCTGGTCATATGCATATTCATTGATCAAAATATATATAATAAAAATTAATGATCAAGATTATGCCACTTCAACAAGTGCATATGATTGTGGAGCGTAACGTAAGATGTGTAGACTATCAAAAACTCTCTCTATATATAATAACTATCAGTAATTGTTACAATTTAATAAATATAAAATTTATTCTAATCAAAATTATTATATATAAAATATTATTATATCAAAATATATTTTTACAATTTAATTAAAATTATTTAAATTCTCTTAAAATTATTTTAACCCGGTCAAAATCCTTTAAAATTTTTATAGCAACTAGATGTTATTATTACAACATTTCTAACAGTTACCTAAATAACGGTCACACAATAACTCCTAGATATCAATCACAATATTATAATAATATTATATTAATTGTTATAGGATTATAACAATTACTTAGTATTTGTTATAAAAAATTTAAAATAATTTTAATAAAATTTAAACAATTCTAACGTTATATTTTATCGCATTGCAACTGTTAAATAATGCTGAAAATAAAAATATTTTCTGAATAAAAAATATAATGCCCCACCCATTTGACAATTTTTACACAAACGATGTTAATTTGAGTATTCATTAAATATGGGAGGCCATTTTCATTTTGAGCAAACCGATTTCTTAATTTAAGATCAGACACCCTGAATAAAAATAAATATTATTGCAGAAAATTCAAAGACACAACAAATGTCTCTTTTATACTTTCAATCCTTTTGTTCATCCAAAAAATAAATAACAAAAATTGAGAATTTATTTCCATATTCCAGCTGCTGATGAAAGCTAAAAGGCATTCCTACGCCACAGCTTCAAGAATCAAACATCTACACAATCATACACGAGACTGACGTCGACTCGAAAGCATCATTGAGACCTTGCAATCCAGAGACAACTTCCATAGGCAATTCGAATGAATTGAATAGAAAATATCGACAAAACGGTGAACGAACGAGAGAGGATCGGAGGTGACGACCGACATAAGCAGCCATCTTCAGTACATGGTGTTGTAGGTGAGGAGAGTGGCAATGATGGAGCCGAAACAGATTAGAAGAGAAGGGAGCAAGGTGACATTTAGGAGCCGGCTTTCGCCAAGGTAGCCTGCTAGTGTGATCGTGCCATCGGCTACGACTCGAGCCAATGTCCCTGCTTCTGTCGATAGAAGACCGCCGTTGTAAGTCCCCCGGGCGAGGCGGGACGACATGACTTGTGAAAGGAGGTTTAAATTAACACCTGAAAAGATTGCATTTTTTTTTGGTGAAGTTTGAAGAAGACCACAGTTGGTCTATTGCCAATAAACCTCATGAAATAAACATTTGAAGAAATTTGAGTAATTCAAAATTTTCATGTTAAATAATGTCAAAGCATCAAAGATTAACAATTGTTATTGCCAAATCATGGATTATTTTGGTGAGATTTTGAAGGTTCAAATAAAAGAATACAAAGTAAGTTTTAAAAAAATTCCAATAATATAATATGGCATATCGTATACATAGTTTCAGCTAATATTGATTCCTAAAAGATTATAAACATTCATATTTTACATAATGTATAAATTACGATTTATTTCATTATGAAATAACTAACAAGAAATTTCGTAGTTAAATGCTTTTAACATAGAAAATCATTATTAGTTTTGCTCTTATTGTCATTTTATCTATAACACAGCCACTATTAGGCGTTGAGCCCATCTCAGCTATCCTCGATTGTGTGCCTTTTATATGAATCCTAAATCGAAACACTTCTAACAACCATGTTAACAGTGCATATAGAAGATTGAATCTGACAATTATTAATTGTGCAATACTTAAACATAAGTAATTACCTTCAAGAACTTCAGCGGCCACAAATGTGATCAATGCCGAGCTCACATATTGTGGCACCGTATATGTACTAGTGACTTTGAAGCTTAGTAGTATTCCCAATAGCACCAATATTTCAGATCCTAACAAGATTTTTCTGCATAAAAAGGAAAAAGGTAAAACAAATTCATTCCACAAAAACAACAAACAATAACAAGGCGAAACTAGTAATTTTGAAGTATTTTTTAAGTTAAGAGATCTTCTTGTGTTAGACTCAAGTTGATAGGGGCACTACGAAATAATCTTAGGTAGTAAGCCGTTAAGGAATGAATCATTTTCGACATATCAAAAGGCAAAACCACCAAACATAAACAGAATATATCAAATGATACTCGAGCAGATTGAGTAACAAATAACCGGGTCTGTAGTAAAAGTCCTACACCGAGCACAATACTTTTCCAAAGAAAGAAAATATATTTAATGGAAGAATCAGAAAATGCAGACTAACCAACATAACAATTGATACAAACATAAGCATCAGGCATATTAACTTCTCATACGCACCTGTCTTCGAACATGTTGCTAATGTAAGTCCCGACAACAGCATTAACTGGAAGAACTGTAAGTCCCAGGACTGCCAGAAATATCGCCACTGAACCCGTCGACCATCTAAAGTAATAACTAGTAACCACACTCGATTCTGACAGTAATATTTCCATTGCATACTTGAGCATGAAATATATCAGCAGCTGGACCTATAACACAGTTGGAAGTTGTTTCACTAAATCCGAAAAGCAAATAGAGCATTCATGTGTTAAAGCATAATGTTTTAGATTCAAGACATTGTCGATAGGAATAGCATGACAAAAAGAAACAATCTTGTGATTGCAGGAAGAATAGAGCATTCAATTCATCCTCGGGCAGACTGCCTAAGCCCCCATTTTGACTCGTCCAAACTCAATTTCTCCTCATCCGGCTACATGCTGTATTGTTGTTCATGCCTACTCAATAAATTTGGCAAACTACTTTTAATCTATAGTGAACCGATCGTGACTATAAGCACTGTAATAGTGCTATGGACTATGGTTTTCCCTGCCTCATCCAACAATTATGATTTATCAAATAATTAAAAAGGTATCCTAAATACTTTACATATGAATGGGTAACAATTTCATGAATTGTCTTTAACATTGATTAGAATGATGAAAGCTTTACCTTTACTGATGGAGTAAGCAATCTATAAGCTGAAGCCATTGAAGTTGCTGGTTTGTGAGATTCTTTTGGCCCTTCTTCGCTAGCATTGCACTCTTCATCTCCGTCATCATTTTGCTTCTGCTCAGAACCTTTTAACAAAGGTTGCTCAAGACCACTTTCTAATGCTTCAGCATCAACATGTCCTGGTTTTCAAAATTTCAAAAGATAAAAAATATAGGATATTTTTGCAATAAATGTAACCTGTAATTAACAGCCAAAAAATACATGCATGTTCTGGAAAATTAAGATAATCTTAGCGTATAGCATACCAGCATCATCTGGAGATGAATTTTTCACTTCAGTATCACGAACTGGCTCCTTGAATGAAATCCACAACCAAATCAAGTATGCTAACCAAGCAAACGCCATAACCCAACCAGGTAAAGTATCTTGATTAATTGTTAGCCGATATAACTTGAAATTAATTTGAAGCAAGCCAGCAAGAGCAGGACCACATGCCATTCCAAGAGCACTAGCACTGACAAAACCTGCAGAAGCTTGCATGCGGATTTCATTTGGAACACAATCACTGATGTATCGGCGATTAACAGCCCTCGCAGACCCCATCCTGTGTTTGAGGATATTAGAAACAGAAATGTAGCTACCAGAGTATATATAACTAATATACTATTTTTGCTTTTGATATAAATCTTGTCCAGAATTCTATATATGACCACTGAACTCAAAACAGATTTCCTTTTTAATTCCCTCTTTCGCAGTGCAATGAGATTTAAGCGACATTTCAGCTCCAGGATTACGTCATGCCATAATTGAGACCGACTCTCGGGTATGCACCAGTTTTGGATGCGCACTAGGTTCAGCAGTATTTGATCTTAAACGTGTGACCTTAAACTCGTGGAGAGTGCATCAATCCGACTCCACTCCAACAAACAAGAAATACAAGAGATGCAATTTGGAACATAAATCCTAAATCTCTTTAAATGTATGAAATTTAAAAAAGTTAAATTATAATCACTCTCAAAGAAATTAGACTTTCACAAATGCCTATCTTCAAATTTCATTGAATTCTATATATTTCTTAATGCTTCACATGTGTATATGGAGATTCTATATATTGAAAAGTTGAGAATCTATTAGAGTAGAAGGTTGTAGGAGCAGATTGCAGAAGGAAACCAGAGAAAATATACTCCATTTGTATAGAATGGTAAAGAAGTAGATCAACAATGACAGGATCACTTTCTTCAAGGAGTCTAGCTTAGACATAGCCTATGCACATTCAATTCTAATCCTAGAAAGTGATTGTGGACCTGTAGTAGTTTGGACTTCTAATATCACAAGTTTGTTAGTTAGTTTGCTTGCTTGTTTGCTTACAAAAAATAGTCTAAAAGCACAAAATAATGTATGAACTTCACATCATTATTCCATAATCAATGTTACTGAACCTTGCTGGTACCAAGGGTGAACTAGAAACAAAAGAAACTTTGCAGTAAATGAAAAATATACAAGATAAGACAAATTCATCATAATATTTTTGTCTGACACAACTTTCTATATTGGTTTTAGAAATCGAATCAAATATCAATCATCAATGCCCATCCTCTAAGACAGGACTTTGTTAAATGATGACATAAATTCAATAATTAATCACAAATAACACCTAGCAAACCACAAAAGGGAGTAAGTTACTAGAATGATGAAGTGGTGAGTACTGGATCCACAGAATAGTCATAAAAGTGAAATAGAACAAACAGTTTCACTTACCCACACATAAGTCGACCTATGAGAAGAATTGCCAAGGAGTCGAGATCATAGGCCAATGCATAGAGAACGTTGCCCAAAAAGAGTACGATGCTGCTAAATACCAGAGGTCTGAAGTATGACTTGTTAGACCATGCACTAAAATAAACTGAAGAGAACACCTGTGCTACAGCCATAGAGCCAATAATGATCCCACAAACTGTTGCAGCAGCTCCAAGGCTCATGGAGTAGTCATCAGCAGTTGGCACAATGATATAAGTGTTGACCATATAAAGAAAAGTATTAACCAAGTTCAAAAGAAGTGACACAAAATGATATCTTCTCTCATCAACATGTTCCTCAGCTTCTTGGATAAGTGCATGTTGTCCCAAGAATTTCAGGAAATTTGTAGAGTGAGTCAATTTTTCCACTGATGCTTGTATTAAGCAAATGACAGGGTCTTGCACCTGATGCCAGAAAAATTAAAAAATAAATAAAGGTCTAAAATATCAAATATTGATAAGATAGTTTATTACAAAAATATATAGACACACACATACACATATATATGGCTGAAACAAAATTGGCATTGCATTGACACTCAAGTAACAAAAATATATTATACCACCATAGCTGTCGAGGGCTGATCATAAAGAGAGAGATAGCTTCCTTGATGTTCTTGAAGCTCAACAAGATTGCGAGACAAGGCTCCTACAACAGCTGCTATACCCTATTTATCCAAAATATGTAGCCTTTTAACAGTAATTACCACGAGCAGAAAGAAGATACCAAGAATTTAAAAGGATGATTGGAAGGACAGTGTTGAAAAAAGGCAGACATATTACCACATGCTTAAATACTTGTTGTATCTGAGAATAAGGATGATTTGATCTAGTACTTAGATAGTAATCAGTGAACTTGTAGCCAAATCGTTTATCAAATTTCTTCAGAATTTTACGAATCCCAGTAGCATTCATATCTACAAATCTTAGAAGCTTTAAAAGATCATGTCCGACTTCAATATATGCTTCTCGCAGATTAGATAGCTTAGATATCTCTGGATGCTCAAGAAGTATAGCACGCTCCTCTCCCAACTCTTGAATCCTGTGTGCAATAATGCCTTGTTGCTCCAGAAAGAAGAGTACAGTCTTCTCAATCTAGACAAAATAATGAAGGAGTCTAATAAACCAATCAGGATAGTAAACAAAATGTTCTCACAGAATAAACAGAAATAGGAAAAAAATATTGTAAACAGAACCAGGGATAGGCTCACAGCCATGGTTAATTAGAAAGAAAAAAAATTCTACTTCCTCCAAATCAATGTGCTCATGGAGGGAAAATAGTTGATGAATATTACCTTATAGTATGAAGTTAGCTTGACAGAATAACAGTAACACCAACAACAACAATTGATAACCAAAATATAGAATAGGCTTCTAGGTTTCATATACGAGTTTGAAGGTGTCAGAAGTCCAAACTTGAAAAGTACAAAACCATAAGCCATTAAATAAGTGATATTGTTCATAATTGACTAAAGTAATTGATTGAATCTATCTTTATATTCTAAAGTTTGAAAGAGCTTACTGGACGCTTGATGACAGCTACTTTTAAACAATCTTAACCGCAACTAACCCTACACAAGTGCCAATCCCCCTCTTCTCTTTCATTCTGCTTATTTCTCTCATCTTTCAAGTTGAAGTTTAACACTGTAATGATAGCTCAAGCACACATAAACTCTCCTACAAATCCAGGCACTACAATATCTTTTTGAATACTGGGAGAATCGTATATGCCATTTAACTGTAATAACATATCAGCACCTTGCCATCTATTTTATGCATTCCTGACCAAACTCAGGACTTTCAATTTCACACCAGAAAGTTTCTATTGGTACATCCATACATCATAAAACACAAGGCAAACTAAAAGAATTCCTATATGTTATCATTTGTTGATTAGTGGAATTTCAGTGGCAATTCATGACTTTGTCAAAAATATGCAATGTCTCAGAAAGCAAAATAAAAATATATGCAAACATACCCCGAGATGAGGAAACAAGTGTTGATCCATGCAGCTTATACTGGACTGAGCCCACAATACAGAATGAATATAAAATCAGTAAACGAGGGGTTTCCTCCCTTCTCCCCTGGTTTCAGAGCTTTTAGCTTTCTCATCATCCCCTATCTTCTCTCAACTACTGACCATTTTAAACAATGATGAAAATGCATGTGAGCTAATTAGCCAATTGCAGCATCATTGGCAGGACTGGAAGGCACACCTCAAGAGGAGGCCTTCTTGACAAAACAAGTGAACTTCTCTTCTGTTTCTTCTTATTCTCCTCATCCTCCTCTTCTTCTTGAGTTTGACAAATACAAACTTGAACTAACTCAGCACATCATTTTGTACCAAAGACCCACCACCAACCAATATACAGCAGATAACAAGGGTATTAGGAAAGCCTTGCTCAACGGTAGGCAAAACAAAAATCAACTTTAAGAAATTTTTTGTTGATTACAAATTAATCCAAAGTGGCATCACAAGTTGAACATGAGGTTTAGACAACCATACTAATGTTCTACTATGTACTAAAAATTTAAAACTAAATTTTAGCCCACATTAAAGTAATAAATTCCAGTAATTATGCTCCAAACTTAAGTTCAAAGTAATCTTGCCAAAAATCAGCTAGAGACAGAAAATCTGACAAAATCCATACTTGGTCATCTAGCATTCTAGAAAATTCTTTCAGAACACGACGACGATCTTTTGCTCCTTCTTCCATTTGTTGTACATACTGTTTGACTTGTTTCTTCATCAATTTGTAGTTGATATAATATCTGGAAAGGTCATAAATGAAAATTTTGCTAGTCAAATTATATATAAACAAAAAAAAGTACAGCCAGTGTAAAAGGTTAACCTACAAGCTTAGCATCAGAATATAATCTTAGAAGATCTAGCTAATATGATAAAACCAGACATAAAAACTGTTAATTATTAACTAGAGGTATAGATGATAGTGATTCCATCAAACTGTCAGTAATTATCTAGAAAATGAGGACCCTAAACATGAGATACAAGAATTGAATTTTCTGCATATGCATCAAATATCTTACCCTGTAGGAAACTGAAATCTTAACCTCAATTAGAAAGGAATTAAGCATAGAAAAATTTAATTCTCTGCTTATGCATCAAATAGTGTGCCCTCTAGGAATCTGAAATTTTTATCTCGCATAAAAAGGAATAAACAGAAGCAGAAAAACATAGCATTGAATAGTAAGGTCTGAGAACAAAAAAAAATATGTTCCAGGTCACCAATAATAGAAAAAAAAAACTCTGAATAAGAATTTTGGAAAAAAATTCAAGGATCCCAGAACAAGAACATTAGAACCACCATTCAAAATGCATTGAGATTTTTGCAGTGAAATTTATCATGTGAGAAAGGCAGTGCATATGTTTCCACGGTTTTGTTATTCCTAGTCATTGTTTTGTCGTCCAAGCAAAAATCCAATGAATCCAAGAACCCAGTACATTGAAGTTTTATCATCAGTTTTTTTAGTATGGTTCGCCTTTTCCCTTTATGTTGAATATCAGAGATTACTTTAGAATATCAAGAAGTATGCAAAATGCTACTAAATTCATATGAAAGAAAACAGATACGCAAAATTCAATATGAATATTTCCTTTACCTTTTAATAACCTATTTGATAATGACCTTTTGAAACTAAAATATTCAAGTCCAGGATTAGTAAGGTATATAATGCAGTGTAACTACTCAATGACACCAACCAGCCAAAGTGGACTTCCTAAATAAATGAAAACGACAGCCAAAAAGCTACAGGGCTGTGTCCTGGATTGCAGAGCATGGACAAGATATAAACAGACAAATTTTAACATTGAGCATTTTTGTATTTACATGCAAGATCTTGGAACATCATCCGACAAGAATAATACAAGTTAAGCCATGAGAACCAACTATTTCACATAGGCTATTAGATCTTATTCCAACTGGAATAAATTTAACATATATATGATTCTTTTCTTTTTTTGGTTTTTTATACATTTTCATTTTTGGTCTTTGAGTCAATGCTTCTTTCAATGGCAGAGGTGAAGACAAGCATGTAGGATGGAATGTAAATAATCAATTAGCATTAACAGCATCTAACTCCACAAAGAAGCACCGAAACTAAAATGCAGTTTAGCAAAGAATGCATACTTCTCCCATTCTTGAACTTGATTAGCCATCAATTTCTTGCCAAAGTTAACCATTCTGGCAAATTGAATCTGTTGCATGAGATGAGAGAGAGAATCAGGAAAAGATAAAATCTCTCCAAGTTAAAATAAAAAAGGATGAAACCAACTAAGAATCTTGACACAAATCAAGAATGAACGATCCTTCTATATAAACATTAGTTGTAAAAGAAACCCATTTGTGGCCGGAAATTCTTTATTTACACTTTGACATCAAACTAAGCTTCAGACAAAATAGCTGCTTTCTTCAAAGAATTAGATTTCTTTTGGAAAAACAAGAGCATCGAAATGTCAAAAAGTGGTCCCTTTATGAGTATTTAGTGCATTGAAATCACACAAGAAACAAACGAAGTCCCAGGAGCTCGAAGTTTAAAACACAAAGCAACTAAATATGGATCCCAATAATGAAGGCTGGGTACAGAAGTGGAAAGGATCCTTCGGGATTTACTTAATATTTAATTTTCTGCTACGCAATACTCCTTTATTTATTTGGTAATTTAATAATATTTGTTCTTATCAAAAGCAACAAGTTAGGGCCCATATTCCCGGGGAAAATCACTGATTAACATGATGCTAGAGAGGAGCACATGAACTGTAGCAAAGTTATTAAGTCAACAGTGGTTCCTCTCGATCAGAATTTAATAGCTTTATGATCTTAATTTACAGGTGCCAGGAACAAACAGGCAAGAATTCCAACTTAATATCACCTTGAGTTCATCTTTTCTTCTCCCGTTCCAAAAAGACAAGTTTTGCTAATATTCCAAATCAAATCAAACCTTTTTCAATCATCAGAAAAAGGGAGGAATCCGGAATGCAAGAACACATATTCACGGTTCAAAAAGGCGACTCTTTTTTCCGCACATTTGCTGTCCCCCATCGAAGGCGAAGCAAAGGCGCCGATTTCACAAGACCAAAAGACCACATTTTTTTGAAAGCTCTCAGCGGAAAAAAAAAAACAAAAAAAGAAACAACAAAAAGAAAGATGAAATCATTGTCCATTTCTTAAGCGACTACTACACCCGATCGAGAACGAAGGAAAATACCAATAGCAGCAACGAATCCGATGAGCAACCGATCAAGCAGGAGACGAGAGAAGAGAGAAGAGCGAAGAGGAGATCGCGAGCAGGAGAGGAATTGTTCAACAAAAGGCGGTGGGAAGAGACGGGATCCAGGGATTTCCTTTGTGGTCCACGTGTATATTTATGGAGATCGTTAATGATTTATGATGCAGAAAAACCACTTTGCCCCCTATAAATATAATATTATCTTTTTGGGGTTTGGTGTTTAATCAAAATACGGCTCCAATTTTCATTTTTTACCGAGGTAAGTTACTAGTCACATTGAAATGAATAGAGAAATAAACTCATTTATTAGATAAAAATAGAATTTTCTTAGAAAAGGTAACAAATGCTATAGAAAAGAATATTATAAATTGGTAAAAATATAGAAACTCATTGAAATCAATTTACTTAATCATGTGATAATAACTTTACTATTGCGTCAATATTTTTCTTCGATAATATGAGTGTTTATTATATGCTTAATTGTTGTAATATAAATTTATAAAAAAACTTGAGTGTTAATTCACAAAAGATAAATTTTAGTATTTATTTACAAAATAAAAAAATATTAGAGGTTATAAATTGATTATCTAATCATAAAGTGGAATGTCGTGGAATGTTATTGGTAGTCATTGTCATAGAAAGTTGGCATTGCATCATACCATAAATAATATATTTATTATTATAAATTTTTAATATTTTAAATAAAAAGCCATAACAAGGAACCCAAAAGTCAATCATTATCATAAAAAAAAATGAAACGTTCGTCCTCAGCGCCTCCGTCAATTCGTCCCAGGATCAACACGGAAGAAGTAAATCACGAAGACTAGTCTAGTCAACCCGAACAATAACTAGTACATAAGAGGGCAGGAACCTGATTATTAATCAGGATTTGACTCCTAAATTTCATTACGACAACACCTCGTGCACCCAAAAGTCAATCATACTAGGGGAAAATGGCATGATGTGATAGGTACCCATATCAATGATCCAAGTAATTTTGTATTTAATTAATTTTATGTATTATTTTTTAAAAGATAACAATAAAGTCAAAATATCACCTCATATTTAAAACTGTTGAAAATTAAATAGATAATATTTTATACTAAAATATTTTAAAATTTACTAATATATTCAAATTTTGATACTTGCTTAGTGAGTGAAGATTTCTCATTTTCAAATTCTGACTTATCTTATATTAAATATATTGACATATTTTTATAAAATATTATTTATCAAGCAGCAGAAAATAATTTGATGGTAAAAATCACTGTTTAAAGATGAATGTTAGGAGGTCTTATCTGAGGATTTTTCATCATTAAGGGGCTGGTTTGAATATTTGCTATGAGTTGTCCAATCATGATGAATGATACTATGCAACATTAATGGAAATTATTTATTCTTCAAATATTTAAATAAATTTACTAAATAAAAATCTGATTGGACCGCTTCAGCAGGTTTTAATATTATCAATTTCACGTACGTATTTTTTTATAATTTTCTAAAATAGATAACACATTTCCGTTATACCCTTCCTCCTCTCTAACAAAAATACTCAAGAATGTATTTCATTTCATGAGTATATTAATTTATTTAAAATTCTCTATATTTAGTTTCTTTAAAATTTAATTAACATAAATATATCTATCAATTTTAAATTTAAATTATTTTAAATCAAAATTAATATATTTTTTTAAAAAATGAATGTATTTATACATTCAAATTTAGATTTGATAATATAAATTTAGAAGAATAAATTTTTAAAAATAAAAAATAAAAAATTATCATAAATTTATTATAAAACCTATAATAATAATATTTACTAATCAAGATCGATAAATTTTTAAAACTTATTATTTAAAAATATTAAAATTTTAAATTTTAAAATAATATATAAATTTATCAATCGATTTCATCAAAAATTGATTATACAAAATTGATTAATAAATTTAAAAAAAAATCTCAATCATTTCAAATCAAATTATATATATTTTTAAAATAACTTTAGTATATTCATGCCCATCGATCCGAATGTGATGGTATAAATTGAGACTTACACAGGTTTGAAAAAACACTCTATGGATACATATCGGGTAAAAATTAAAAGAACTTATTTTTTGAAATCATCATCCTTACGTCCTATCCCATCAATTCGCAATAAAATGACATTTTTAAATACATTATTTGATATTGTTATTTTTTATTATACAAATTAAATTTTAAAACATTAAATCTTAATTAATTAGACACGTAATAATAATTATAAAATTATAATTATTATAATATTTATAACAACTACAATGCTAAGTGAGCAAATTCATATTAAGTGACACTATAACTATTATAACATAATAAGTCGAGTTATAATAATTATGATACTTTAATTATTTCAACATGAATATTAAGTAAATAAATCGATCCAAATTGTAATATATATGAAATCATAATTATTATAATATATCTAATTAATTTAGAATTTAATATAAGTGACACACGAGATAATAATATTAACTTGAAGACACAAAGATGTCTTTTTATTATTCCCCATAAAATATTCATCCTAGCAATTCAATTGAAGCGTTTTATAATTTTCTAGTTTGTTTTTCTACTTAAAATTTATATTCTTTGTGTAACATAATCATAATCATCCATAAAGGTCATTAAGTATTTAAAACTTCCTTATATAAAATTGGATGATGAGTCATCTTGCCAAATAAACAAAATTATAAATCAATTCAACTATCAATCTTGCTAAGTAAAATACCTCCTTATATAAAATTGTACGATGAGTCATCTTGCCGAATAAACAAAATTATAAATCAATTCAACAATCAATCTTGCTAAGTAAACAAATGGACACTAAATTCTCATTTTTATTAGCAAAAGTCCATTTAAAATCACACTGTTCCACCTCCTCTCCTCCATTCCCTCCAAGTAAACGAAATCTTAAGGCAATATAACAAGGAAAGACACGTCACCAAATCTATTTATATCTTGCTACCGTAGGCACATGTATAGAAATTCAGTTTAATCATTATCCAAGCACATGTATTACTAAGTAACATGTTGGCAAAAGAAATTCAGTTTAATCTCCAACTCAATCATCAAGATATCATACTATTTAGGACAATTCATTCAAAGTAAGTCTTCTTTTTAAAAGAAAAAGGAAACTTAAAATAATAAAAAAATAAAAATAAAACATAAAGAATCATGGACCACATGCTTCAATTATTTTTGATAAAGTAAACAAACATCACGTCGAGTTGTTAAAAAAGTCAGAACTAATGCCTAATTATATAAACAGATAAAATGGCACATTGTTCTTGTGGATGAATCAGACAAAATTTGCAGGATAAAAATATTTATTTCTGATTCCACAGCGATCAATTATCTGATTTAACAGTTTGCGTGACCACAATCTAAAACAAAACAACTTGGAAGGCAAATGCATGAATCATGTTTCTTTCAACAGTCAAGAGATGCTGATGGTTTTGTGACACCAGAAAGAAGCCACAAGCAAGCAATAAGTTCGAATTAAGTGGCCACATTGACAATTAACCCCCTTACTCATTGCTGATTGAGTCGAGCAATTTCTCAGTATCCGCGCTTACGACCACCTTCTCCATCTTCAAGCGTCGCCGAATACCTGGGCTCTTCATCTCGGCATTCGCGTATGTTCTTATGAGGCTTTCAAACACCTCCGGTCCTAGGTCCTTTTGCACCTTCTGTAGAAGCTCAATGAATTCCTCAGCAGCTGAAACATCCTTCATTTTCTCGAAGTAAGCCATTATGGCACTAATGGCCTCACTAGGAGGAACCCAAATTCTGGCTAGGCTTCTACCCTTCTTAATGGCACGGTCTGCGCACCAGTGTGCCATTTTTATGTCCCCATTCTTAAGATAGTGATTCATAAAGATCTCCCATGTTTTAGCATTGAGTCTTCCACCACGGTTCTTTGCATCTTTCTTGAAATCTTTGGCTTTATCTAGCATTCCTTCATCGATATAAGCTTTTATCAATACGTTAGCAATTCGGATATCATATGATGTGTGCTTGTTATCCCATTCTTTGAAACATTCCTCAGCACCAGATAGATCCTTCAGATTGACCAGCACCTGGATCATATTCAGATAGCTCATGTTTACCATCTTCTGTCGTGCCACCTTCAGCGCTCGCCATACTCGATGCACTTCCACTAGGTTGCCTGTGCGTCCATACAGAGTGATGAGGAATTGATAGGCAATAGCATCATGATTCGTGTTCAACTTTTCTAGCTCCTTCAGAGCATCTTCCGCTTTCTGAAACATGCCAGCATCTACATAAATTGAAGCGAGATTACTGTAAGTTGTCCAGTCAGCCTCAACTCGCCCATCTCT
Organism: Hedychium gardnerianum; assembly: GCA_038050645.1. NCBI lineage: Eukaryota > Viridiplantae > Streptophyta > Magnoliopsida > Zingiberales > Zingiberaceae > Hedychium > Hedychium gardnerianum. The sequence continues at coordinate 7,529,362 of JBBUKS010000060.1, forward strand.
CTTCATCTCTTCAATGACCCGCTCAACCTCAGGGATATCTTTCACGACAGCAAAAGACCGCATCCAGATATTGTAAGTGAAACAATCCGGCGTTACATCATTGGCTTTCATCTCTTGAATGATGCTCGGAATCTTTCCTTGCTGGTCAGTTTTAGAGTACAGGGTCATCAAGCTGTTATAGGCCATGGGGCTTGAAGCAAACCCCAATTCCTTCATTTTGTCCATGAGGGCTTCTGCCTTCTCAGATAGCAATTCTTTGCAGTAGCAGTGGAGGAGTGCACCATATGTAAGATGATTTTTAGAGTCGTCTGGAAGATTGACGAAGTACTCTTCGGCAGCAGAAATTCCTCTTGCCTTAGCAACAAGATCGAGATGAATTGCTTGATCACTAACAGTCAAATTCATTCCTCTTTTAGACATGACCTCTGATAGCTGAAATGGTATCAACGGTGGTCAGCAAGTTCTTGTTATGACAGGAGAAACATATAGTAAATCCACAAACACAAAGAGAAGCTGGTGCTTGTTTAGCCTTACTAGTTACTACTACCGCAATTTTGTGCGTGTATTTAATAAGTTAATGTGTTAAGTTGCATATCAGGTTTGTCAAGCTGGTAGTATCTGCGTCCAAATTCTAAAGTGTAATCTGTCAATTATAACATGCTTGTGGCAAGCATATCAGTCTTCGTGTAACATATAGCAGACATTCATGACCTGAAAACATGAATTGTCAACTCTTTAGATTCATTTAGCATACAAAAAGGGCATGCTTACGACCTAAACATGCAATCAGGTTAGCCCTTGCTTCATACTTTGACATCATTCATCTATCATCATTTTCGTGGACTTCAAAGTAATCTCCGAGTAACCACATGAGTTCATTGAGCAAACAAATAGATGAGTGTTAACTTCAAGCAGGATTTATAACTGTGAGACTAACGAAACAAGCACGTCCTCTAATTTAGAACATTTGAAAAATCAAAATCTGATATGATATGGAACTTCATCCTCTTCAGCTTCTTCTAAACCCGAAGCAAACAACAAAAGGTTCATAGATATATATAAAGCAATTTAGAATCTCATTGGAAAAAGACCAAATGAATTACTAAAATTTCGCAAGTTGACTAAATTCACCCAATTGGAACCTTAGACCTGTAAGTAATGGGAATCAGGGTATTATCCTGATCTTTGTGATTCAGATCATAAATGTAAGTAGGTCACGAATCAATGATATGACACAATGCTTACATCAAGTGACCTCCAATGGTGTCAAGCATATCAAAGTACTACTTTCAGGAAGGGTGCAATCAAGTCCGTGTCTAAATTATGTTGTATTTGGTTTGTAATGCTAGTAACTGATTCCTCTTTTTTCTTTTTTTTCTATATATACAAGATCAGTCTTCATTGGCTCCTTGCTGAGTTTAGGACGACTGCCGATCAAAGTTTACATATACGCATGACATGGTTTGATTTCTTTCTGAGAGAAATTTTTAAGATTGACAGACCTAGATCTAGAGGTGAGATGTCATTGACCTTGGTGTAAATCACATACTGCAAAGGTGTGAATCTTTCTTTTGTTCATCTTCAACAATCATCTTCCACTAAATATTTTGAAAGTTTCCTTTCTTTCCATATCCAGACTTGCTGATCCATCTTTCATAGAGATTTTGAGCTATTTCTATGATTGCAAATCTAATTTTCTACAGCCAATTGAGTCCTTGTTCTCAAGGTTTCTTCTTGAATACATGATCCTG